>JAVGWX010000015.1:27170819-27685209 GCA_036924085.1 Ariolimax columbianus
GGAGACCTCAGCACTGAGAATTGGAGACCTCAGCACTGAGATGATATCTGACTCTATAACAAGAGCAGTTAAAATGATCTACACCTGGAGAACCTCAGCACTGAGATGGATATCTGAGACTTCTATAACAAGAGCAGTTAAATGATTACACCTGGAGACCTCAGCCACTGAGATGGATATCTGAGACTTCTATAACAAGAGCAGTTAAATGATTACACCTGGAGACCTCAGCACTGAGATGGATATCTGAGACTTCTATAACAAGAGCAGTTAAATGATTACACCTGGAGACCTCAGCACTGAGATGGATATCTGAGACTTCTATAACAAGAGCAGTTAAATGATTACACCTGGAGACCTCAGCACTGAGATGGATATCTGAGACTTCTATAACAAGAGCAGTTAAATGATTACACCTGGAGACCTCAGCACTGAGATGGATATCTGAGACTTCTATAACAAGAGCAGTTAAATGATTACACCTGGAGACCTCAGCACTGAGATGGATATCTGAGACTTCTATAACAAGAGCAGTTAAATGATTACACCTGGAGACCTCAGCACTGAGATCGGATATCTGAGACTTCTATAACAAGAGCAGTTAAATGATTACACCTGGAGACCTCAGCACTGAGATGGATATCTGAGACTTCTATAACAAGAGCAGTTAAATGATTACACCTGGAGACCTCAGCACTGAGATGGATATCTGAGACTTCTATAACAAGAGCAGTTAAATGATTACACCTGGAGACCTCAGCACTGAGATGGATATCTGAGACTTCTATAACAAGAGCAGTTAAATGATTACACCTGGAGACCTCAGCACTGAGATGGATATCTGAGACTTCTATAACAAGAGCAGTTAAATGATTACACCTGGAGACCTCAGCACTGAGATGGATATCTGAGACTTCTATAACAAGAGCAGTTAAATGATTACACTGGAGACCTCAGCACTGAGATGGATATCTGAGACTTCTATAACAAGAGCAGTTAAATGATTACACCTGGAGACCTCAGCACTGAGATGGATATCTGAGACTTCTATAACAAGAGCAGTTAAATGATTACACCTGGAGACCTCAGCACTGAGATGGATATCTGAGACTTCTATAACAAGAGCAGTTAAATGATTACACCTGGAGACCTCAGCACTGAGATGGATATCTGAGACTTCTATAACAAGAGCAGTTAAATGATTACACCTGGAGACCTCAGCACTGAGATGGATATCTGAGACTTCTATAACAAGAGCAGTTAAATGATTACACCTGGAGACCTCAGCACTGAGATGGATATCTGAGACTTCTATAACAAGAGCAGTTAAATGATTACACCTGGAGACCTCAGCACTGAGATGGATATCTGAGACTTCTATAACAAGAGCAGTTAAATGATTACACCTGGAGACCTCAGCACTGAGATGGATATCTGAGACTTCTATAACAAGAGCAGTTAAATGATTACACCTGGAGACCTCAGCACTGAGATGGATATCTGAGACTTCTATAACAAGAGCAGTTAAATGATTACACCTGGAGACCTCAGCACTGAGATGGATATCTGAGACTTCTATAACAAGAGCAGTTAAATGATTACACCTGGAGACCTCAGCACTGAGATGGATATCTGAGACTTCTATAACAAGAGCAGTTAAATGATTACACCTGGAGACCTCAGCACTGAGATGGATATCTGAGACTTCTATAACAAGAGCAGTTAAATGATTACACCTGGAGACCTCAGCACTGAGATGGATATCTGAGACTTCTATAACAAGAGCAGTTAAATGATTACACCTGGAGACCTCAGCACTGAGATGGATATCTGAGACTTCTATAACAAGAGCAGTTAAATGATTACACCTGGAGACCTCAGCACTGAGATGGATATCTGAGACTTCTATAACAAGAGCAGTTAAATGATTACACCTGGAGACCTCAGCACTGAGATGGATATCTGAGACTTCTATAACAAGAGCAGTTAAATGATTACACCTGGAGACCTCAGCACTGAGATGGATATCTGAGACTTCTATAACAAGAGCAGTTAAATGATTACACCTGGAGACCTCAGCACTGAGATGGATATCTGAGACTTCTATAACAAGAGCAGTTAAATGATTACACCTGGAGACCTCAGCACTGAGATGGATATCTGAGACTTCTATAACAAGAGCAGTTAAATGATTACACCTGGAGACCTCAGCACTGAGATGGATATCTGAGACTTCTATAACAAGAGCAGTTAAATGATTACACCTGGAGACCTCAGCACTGAGATGGATATCTGAGACTTCTATAACAAGAGCAGTTAAATGATTACACCTGGAGACCTCAGCACTGAGATGGATGTCTGAGACTTCTATAACAAGAGCAGTTAAATGATTACACCTGGAGACCTCAGCACTGAGATGGATGTCTGAGACTTCTATAACAAGAGCAGTTAAATGATTACACCTGGAGACCTCAGCACTGAGATGGATATCTGAGACTTCTATAACAAGAGCAGTTAAATGATTACACCTGGAGACCTCAGCACTGAGATGGATGTCTGAGACTTCTATAACAAGAGCAGTTAAATGATTACACCTGGAGACCTCAGCACTGAGATGGATGTCTGAGACTTCTATAACAAGAGCAGTTAAATGATTACACTGGAGACCTCAGCACTGAGATGGATATGTCTGAGACTTCTATAACAAGAGCAGTTAAATGATTACACCTGGAGACCTCAGCACTGAGATGGATGTCTGAGACTTCTATAACAAGAGCAGTTAAATGATTACACCTGGAGACCTCAGCACTGAGATGGATGTCTGAGACTTCTATAACAAGAGCAGTTAAATGATTACACCTGGAGACCTCAGCACTGAGATGGATGTCTGAGACTTCTATAACAAGAGCAGTTAAATGATTACACCTGGAGACCTCAGCACTGAGATGGATATCTGAGACTTCTATAACAAGAGCAGTTAAATGATTACACCTGGAGACCTCAGCACTGAGATGGATGTCTGAGACTTCTATAACAAGAGCAGTTAAATGATTACACCTGGAGACCTCAGCACTGAGATGGATATCTGAGACTTCTATAACAAGAGCAGTTAAATGATTACACCTGGAGACCTCAGCACTGAGATGGATATCTGAGACTTCTATAACAAGAGCAGTTAAATGATTACACCTGGAGACCTCAGCACTGAGATGGATATCTGAGACTTCTATAACAAGAGCAGTTAAATGATTACACCTGGAGACCTCAGCACTGAGATGGATATCTGAGACTTCTATAACAAGAGCAGTTAAATGATTACACCTGGAGACCTCAGCACTGAGATGGATATCTGAGACTTCTATAACAAGAGCAGTTAAATGATTACACCTGGAGACCTCAGCACTGAGATGGATATCTGAGACTTCTATAACAAGAGCAGTTAAATGATTACACCTGGAGACCTCAGCACTGAGATGGATATCTGAGACTTCTATAACAAGAGCAGTTAAATGATTACACCTGGAGACCTCAGCACTGAGATGGATGTCTGAGACTTCTATAACAAGAGCAGTTAAATGATTACACCTGGAGACCTCAGCACTGAGATGGATGTCTGAGACTTCTATAACAAGAGCAGTTAAATGATTACACCTGGAGACCTCAGCACTGAGATGGATGTCTGAGACTTCTATAACAAGAGCAGTTAAATGATTACACCTGGAGACCTCAGCACTGAGATGGATGTCTGAGACTTCTATAACAAGAGCAGTTAAATGATTACACCTGGAGACCTCAGCACTGAGATGGATGTCTGAGACTTCTATAACAAGAGCAGTTAAATGATTACACCTGGAGACCTCAGCACTGAGATGGATGTCTGAGACTTCTATAACAAGAGCAGTTAAATGATTACACCTGGAGACCTCAGCACTGAGATGGATGTCTGAGACTTCTATAACAAGAGCAGTTAAATGATTACACCTGGAGACCTCAGCACTGAGATGGATGTCTGAGACTTCTATAACAAGAGCAGTTAAATGATTACACTGGAGACCTCAGCACTGAGATGGATGTCTGAGACTTCTATAACAAGAGCAGTTAAATGATTACACCTGGAGACCTCAGCACTGAGATGGATGTCTGAGACTTCTATAACAAGAGCAGTTAAATGATTACACCTGGAGACCTCAGCACTGAGATGGATGTCTGAGACTTCTATAACAAGAGCAGTTAAATGATTACACCTGGAGACCTCAGCACTGAGATGGATAGTCTGAGACTTCTATAACAAGAGCAGTTAAATGATTACACCTGGAGACCTCAGCACTGAGATGGATATCTGAGACTTCTATAACAAGAGCAGTTAAATGATTACACCTGGAGACCTCAGCACTGAGATGGATATCTGAGACTTCTATAACAAGAGCAGTTAAATGATTACACCTGGAGACCTCAGCACTGAGATGGATATCTGAGACTTCTATAACAAGAGCAGTTAAATGATTACACCTGGAGACCTCAGCACTGAGATGGATATCTGAGACTTCTATAACAAGAGCAGTTAAATGATTACACCTGGAGACCTCAGCACTGAGATGGATATCTGAGACTTCTATAACAAGAGCAGTTAAATGATTACACCTGGAGACCTCAGCACTGAGATGGATATCTGAGACTTCTATAACAAGAGCAGTTAAATGATTACACCTGGACCTCAGCACTGAGATGGATATCTGAGACTTCTATAACAAGAGCAGTTAAATGATTACACCTGGAGACCTCAGCACTGAGATCGATATCTGAGACTTCTATAACAGAGCAGTTAAATGATTACACCTGGAGACCCTCAGCACTAGATGGATATTGAGACTTAAGACAAGAGCAGTTAAATGATTACACCTGGAGACCTCAGCACTGAGATGGATATCTGAGACTTCTATAACAAGAGCAGTTAAATGATTACACCTGGAGACCTCAGCACTGAGATGGATATCTGAGACTTCTATAACAAGAGCAGTTAAATGATTACACCTGGAGACCTCAGCACTGAGATGGATATCTGAGACTTCTATAAACAAGAGCAGTTAAATGATTACACCTGGAGACCTCAGCACTGAGATGGATATCTGAGACTTCTATAACAAGAGCAGTTAAATGATTACACCTGGAGACCTCAGCACTGAGATGGATATCTGAGACTTCTATAACAAGAGCAGTTAAATGATTACACCTGGAGACCTCAGCACTGAGATGGATATCTGAGACTTCTATAACAAGAGCAGTTAAATGATTACACCTGGAGACCTCAGCACTGAGATGGATATCTGAGACTGCTATAACAAGAGCAGTTAAATGATTACACCTGGAGACCTCAGCACTGAGATGGATATCTGAGACTTCTATAACAAGAGCAGTTAAATGATTACACCTGGAGACCTCAGCACTGAGATGGATATCTGAGACTTCTATAACAAGAGCAGTTAAATGATTACACCTGGAGACCTCAGCACTGAGATGGATGTCTGATACTTCTATAACAAGAGCAGTTAAATGATTACACCTGGAGACCTCAGCACTGAGATGGATGTCTGAGACTTCTATAACAAGAGCAGTTAAATGATTACACCTGGAGACCTCAGCACTGAGATGGATGTCTGAGACTTCTATAACAAGAGCAGTTAAATGATTACACCTGGAGACCTCAGCACTGAGATGGATATCTGAGACTTCTATAACAAGAGCAGTTAAATGATTACACCTGGAGACCTCAGCACTGAGATGGATATCTGAGACTTCTATAACAAGAGCAGTTAAATGATTACACCTGGAGACCTCTCAGCACTGAGATGGATATCTGAGACTTCTATAACAAGAGCAGTTAAATGATTACACCTGGAGACCTCAGCCCTGAGATGGATATCTGAGACTTCTATAACAAGAGCAGTTAAATGATTACACCTGGAGACCTCAGCACTGAGATGGATATCTGAGACTTCTATAACAAGAGCAGTTAAATGATTACACCTGGAGACCTCAGCACTGAGATGGATATCTGAGACTTCTATAACAAGAGCAGTTAAATGATTACACCTGGAGACCTCAGCACTGAGATGGATATCTGAGACTTCTATAACAAGAGCAGTTAAATGATTACACCTGGAGACCTCAGCACTGAGATGGATATCTGAGACTTCTATAACAAGAGCAGTTAAATGATTACACCTGGAGACCTCAGCACTGAGATGGAATATCTGAGACTTCTATAACAAGAGCAGTTAAATGATTACACCTGGAGACCTCAGCACTGAGATGGATATCTGAGACTTCTATAACAAGAGCAGTTAAATGATTACACCTGGAGACCTCAGCACTGAGATGGATATCTGAGACTTCTATAACAAGAGCAGTTAAATGATTACACCTGGAGACCTCAGCACTGAGATGGATATCTGAGACTTCTATAACAAGAGCAGTTAAATGATTACACCTGGAGACCTCAGCACTGAGATGGATATCTGAGACTTCTATAACAAGAGCAGTTAAATGATTACACCTGGAGACCTCAGCACTGAGATGGATATCTGAGACTTTTATAACAAGAGCAGTTAAATGATTACACCTGGAGACCTCAGCACTGAGATGGATATCTGAGACTTCTATAACAAGAGCAGTTAAATGATTACACCTGGAGACCTCAGCACTGAGATGGATATCTGAGACTTCTATAACAAGAGCAGTTAAATGATTACACCTGGAGACCTCAGCACTGAGATGGATATCTGAGACTTCTATAACAAGAGCAGTTAAATGATTACACCTGAAGACCTCAGCACTGAGATGGATATCTGAGACTTCTATAACAAGAGCAGTTAAATGATTACACCTGGAGGACCTCAGCACTGAGATGGATATCTGAGACTTCTATAACAAGAGCAGTTAAATGATTACACCTGGAGACCTCAGCACTGAGATGGATATCTGAGACTTCTATAACAAGAGCAGTAATCGTGACAGACGCGCAAGCCGTACTTCAGAAAGTACAGACGGAATGGCTTAGATACGAGTGGATAGCTGCTGTTGAGGCCTCAAACCTCCAGGCGTTGACCTGGGTCTACTGTCCTACTCATGCCGGGGCTCAGGGCAATGAAAAGGCTGACATCATGGTTTCACAAGCTCCCATCATGGGCACACTACTGATAGATAGAAGGGACATTTTGAAATCAATCAATGACCGCCTGTTGGATGAGGACACCGCAATAGATGAAGCAGCAATCCACAGACTGCAAAGTTTCGACATTAATCGAGGTTCGAGCAGAGTGGGGCGCATGAGAGGACGGCGCAGGAGAGTGTACAACCAGCGAGCTACAGGGACCATCAGCATCCATACCTCACGCCATATAATGAGAGAGACTGGGCACCTACGGGTATGCCCGGAGTTGCAGTGACGTCGATTCTTAGAAACAGAAACAGAGAGACAGAATGAACAGACCAGGATCGTGTATTCTGGCTAGATGTAGTCAGTGGCCTGTGCACTGAGAAGAGCGACCCCCCCCACCCCCCCCTTCAATGTACAGGGTGGCCTTCCCGCCACCGCCCCCTGATTTTCCAAGATAACTGTTAAAGCAATTAGCGAAATTCTTTTGACGTGGACATACCTCGTTGTGGGGGTTGCATTATGACGTAAGCATCTCGTGTACCGCCTACGTGACGTCACGTTTTGTGACACCACCCGGCTATATTCAGTTGTGTTTTGTTTCGCCATCCATCAGTAACCGGTACACAGTCAAGTAGTGAGTATTTATCGACAAGAAGTTCTGGAAACTTGCGTCAATGAAAAAGTGACCAAGAGAATTTATTGCACATTTTGGGGGAATAAGAAACCACCGTCCTAATGGTCTAATCAGTGTGTGGTAAATATAGGGTTGAAATTGCTTCCTTCTTTGAAGATCGTAAGGGGGGGGGGGGGCGGCGATTGTGCAGGGTTCAGTCCCCAGCTGGTGCGGGATTGTTCTTATGATGACAAGCCGGGCTCTGTGGTCGAACCAGACACAGAAATTGGGTACCAAATAATATGGGGTTAACACCGTATGTCCTATGCGCCGCACGGCGTGATGAGATCTGTTTTATTTGAGTTAGGATCGTGTCATTTCTAAGGGACTTTGACCGAGAAGGTCGCCTGACATTACCCCCTCCTGATTTCTTCCTATGGCATGCTGGAAGAAAACGTATTGCTACAAGCCAATGGATCTCATGGAACTGCAAACAAATATTCTGTGGTGAAGAACTCTTCAATGCTTCCAACCTTTACCCAGAGAACTGGACCGCGTGCAGACAAGAAAACGCGTGGCGAACGAGAAGCAAGAAGCAACAAGGATGGCGTATAACAGGTCGCGGGTCTAACTGCTCTCGTGTTTTAGTCCGTTAGGGATACCGTCACGACACTGATTTGACTGGATTTCACATAGTATGCAACTTGCATTTGTGGCCACAGAAGCACTATATTAATCAGACGTTTTCTGGAGTTGAACCCACAAACTCTGCGGTGAAAGTCAGGGCTCTAACACTAGGCTAATCAGATGCTTCCTGCTAAGCATGAAGTAAAATACGATTGAGTATAGTTACAATAACAACTGGCACATTCATCAGGCAATATGTAGTACTACGTGCTACAGAAATCAACTTTACATGAGCACATACATGCAATAACGCAGGCGTCCAGCAGTGTGTTGCGATGATCGCATTCTCCCAACTGGAGCCAAACAATGTAGCCGCTACCTATGTCTCCTCGAAAACAAAATAAATGCGTTTAACAGGTAGAATAATACATGCATTCACATGCGAGTTTGCAACAACAACAAAATTAATGTAGAAATCAGGCAAAGTAGAAGGCAGGAAAATGAGCACCCAGATCAATGTACATGGTAATAAAGACACAAGAACAATCTCACATGACTCAATCATGCAGCGGTAGTAGAACTGAACGCTTTGTTTTGATTGGGAAATATAAGCGATTACCATATAAAACGAAAATAAATTAGTATTTTGTATAACTGGTGATTGTTTGATGTCATTTTGTTGCGCGTCAGATAGGTTACAATGGTTCGGACATTATTTACCGGGGGGGGGGGGGGGGGGGGGGGGGGGGATTTCTGAAAGCAGCCATTGTCATTCTGTGGAACAATAGCACCATAGTTTGGGGAGGTAAAGAACAGGATGCATAGTTTTTAAAATCAAATGTGGCTGGAATGGAGGAGGCACCTCGGGTGAGGATGGAAGGAGTGAGTGTTTGCAGGCAAGGATCTACAGGAGTCATCGGTGTTCGTTACACTTCGCCATTTGCTGAAAGAGAAAGGTGGAAAGAGACAGTGAATGACGGAGAAATAGAACGAGAGAGTGTTGGTAGGAAAGTTGAGAGAGAATGAGAGAGAAAGAGGGAGGTAGAAAAAGAAATAGAAAGGTGGAGACTGAGAGAAAGGGAGAGAGATAAGCAGATTGATAGAGAAAATGAGAGAAAACAATAGGGAGAAAGAGAGAAAAAAAAAGAGAGAGCGAGATTGAAAAACAGAAATTGGGAGAGAGAGAGAGAGAGCAAAAAAGAGAAAGAAGAGAGTGAGTGTGAGAGGACAAAGAGAAATATAGAGAAAAGTGACAGAAAGAGTAAGAGAGAAGGAGAGAGCGACAAAAAAGCGAGAGAGAGAGAGATAAAGAAAGAAACATTGAGAATGGGAGAGAACGAGTGAAAGAAAAAGAGAGAGAGAGAAAGAGAGAGAGAGAGAAGGAAAGAACAGAAAGAAGAAAAAGAGAGAGAAAGAAGGAAAGGAAGGAGAGAGAGAAAGAAAGAAATAACTCTAACAGAAGTACTAGATATTGTAAGGAACACAGAAGATACCAATCAATGGCGTGGTACCAATATCCAGCACGATGAAATGTTTCCTTCTAAGACACGCGCGTGTCTCCAGTTTAAACATCTGGAAACTTGTGACGCTGTTGACATGAACTTGAAGACACACGTGCTGGGAGCACTGTTATCATCACGGCCCTGACATTTGACCCATGACCTTGTAGACAAACGTGCTGGGAGCACTGTTATCATCACGGCCCTGACATTTGACCCATGACCTTGTAGACAAACGTGCTGGGAGCACTGTTATCATCAGGGCCCTGACATTTGAACCATGACCTTGTAGACAAACGTGATGGGAGCACTGTTATCATCAAGGCCCTGACATTTGACCCATGACCTTGTAGACAAACGTGCTGGACGCACTGGTATCATCGAGCCCTGACACTTCACCGTGACCCTCATGTGCATGGGATCTCATGTGTAGTATAAATATATACGTTGTGGTTGTTGTGTGAAAACCCACAATGATTAAGTTTAGTGTTTTGTGTGCCCTGAAAAGGACGTTCAGCTCCAGGGTGCAGTAGCTTTCCTCGCATCCGAGCATGCGAATGAAAGTGGGCCGCGGTCCTGTAGGCGGTTGTGCTATGCATGGCCACTCAATAGACCCAGTGATAATTACGATGTGTGTTCAAGTGAAACCGGACCTAACTACACCAAGTGAACATACGTAAGATGTGCATGGTGACGTCACTTCTGATGTAAACAGCATATACCAACCGCCAAGTTTGCAAAATATCATTATCTTTCTACTCAATTTTCTCAGCAGACCGTTGAAAACATGGCGGGTGTGATACGGAATCCGTCGAGAGTTGATGAGCGAGCGGTTATTCCGTTTCTAACAGTTGGAGGATATCGACCAGTTGACAATCATGGCAGGGTGCAGGCAGCATTACACCCGTCATGTTTTCAACGGTCTGCCGAGGAAACAATGCGTCAAAGGATAATGAAATTTTGCAAACTTGATGGTTGGTATGTGCTATTTACACCTGATGTGGCGTTATCATGCGCATTGCACGTATGTTCACTTGGTGCAGTTAGGTCCGGTTTTATTTGAACACGTTGCATGTATATATATATATATCAAATGTGTGTGTGTATATATATATGTGAGTGTGTGTATATATGTGTGTATATATATGTATGTGTGTATATATATGTGTGTGTGTTCATTAATATATGTATTTGTGTATATTTGTGTGTGTGTATATATATGTGTGTGTGTAAATGTGTGTGTGTATATATATATTTGTGTGTGTGTTTGTGTGTATATATATGTATATATATTATATATATATATGTGTGTGTGTGTGTGTGTGGGGGTGAATGTGTGTGTGGGGGCGGGGGGGGGGTGAAGGTGTGTCGTTCGTTCGTACGTGTTTATTTATGTGTCGGGGCACACAGTACAACGTTTGAGGCCGAGTGCATGTTTGCATAAGCAACATTTGTTTATCTTCCTTTGTACCCTAAAGGCACGTCTATCTCGTGCATGTGTGAAGTATACTGTTTATGCGTTTCGTCCTCATTGACACTGTCTGAAACTTACTCTCTCTCTCTCTCTCTCTCTCTTTCTTCCCGCCATGCAGGATCTGGAAATCATGGCCACAGACGACGATGTTCACCTAACGGCAGCCGAATCCAGCTCTGGCCAGAACATCAGTGAATGCAACAGGGTCTACCTCGATTTGTCCCGCGCTGAACCCTTCGAGCGAGTAGGTTTGACTTCCCAATATATCATCGTATGTTGTCACTAAACCTCAACTTTTGTCTTTCATAGACAGATCCAAGACGTGACATCAAGAAAACGTGTTTTGTCTAGAACGAGTGTCTAATGGTTTAGGCCGGTGGCCTGTTTTGACTAGAGAAAAGATTAAATATATGTACTTCCAGCCATGTTCCTTAATTAATATTCAATGGCCTATCGATTAGTCAATATTGCGTAGCCATTGACTTCCATTTTCCAGTGTTAATTATTCTGCTTGTTCGTTCTCAAAGGCCCTCAACCAAGCAGGGCATTGCAAGTAGCAGGATGTGGAGAACGGAATGTGTTGTCATAGTTTACAGATTGAATGCGATACTTGAAACTTTTGGTAAGGCACATCCAACTTCCGCAGACATTTGTGCGTATCTAGTTAGCCTTCCCTCTTCGATCGCTTTTCATTAGCCAGTCTGCCCTGTGGCATCCAGTTATGCAGGATCATGGAGGTGTAGAAGGGTCTTGGCAGCTCTATGTCGCTGGCCCTGATGCTAGCAGTCAGCTTTTGGTCGCTGACCGCTCATGCCATGCTCACCATCTTAATCCCAGTGTTAATTCTATAAAACCACAGAATTGTAACCGTCTTCTTGAACTCATCCCTTGAGCTGACGTCACCCTCCACCGTTCACCGCCATATGTTGTGTAACATCCCCACTGTTCTCTTTTCTTGTGAATTCCACTTCATCGCCTATAAGGTTATACAGTTTGGATATTCAAACTCCAGTGTTTTTCATAAAAGTTACACACATTGTTTATCTTATCACCAACTATTATCTATATTCCATTATACATTTAACATCTGGTGTATAGCTGATGAGACAGATTAATTCGAAGCATAAAAGGGAATAAGACAGGGATGTATCGTCTCCCTATACCTATTTAACAAGAACGCAGGGTGCATAATAAGGGACGTTAGAGAGGAGGAAAATAGCGACAGCTACGTTCTCTTTACAATCGGGGATACAAGATCCTAGAGTTAAGATACGCAGACGACACAGTGATACTATCAAACAGTACAAACGGGCTTGAGCAGCTAATTGCAGCCGTAAGCAGATGCAACGAAGATCCCAACCTCATTGTAAACATAAATAAATCAAATATAATGACCACCAACAAAACTAGAAGTCAACAGAAATTCAAATTTAGGAGTGTGGAAATAGAACAGGTCATGAACTTCGAGTATCTGGGCTAACGAATTGAGAACAATGGCGACTGCTCAAAGGAAACCAGAAGGAGATTGAACATGGCAATGCAGGGGCTACACAACCTGAGGTAACTATGGCAGAATACCAGAGGCTACACAACCTGAGGTAACTATGGCAGAATACCAGAGGCTACACAACCTGAGGTAACTATGGCAGAATACCAGGGGCTACACAACCTGAGGTAACTATTGCAGAATACCAGAGGCTACACAACCTGAGGTAACTATTGCAGAATACCAGAGGCTACACAACCTGAGGTAACTATTGCAGAATACCAGAGGCTACACAACCTGAGGTAACTATGGCAGAATACCAGAGGCTACACAACCTGAGGTAACTATGGCAGAATACCAGAGGCTACACAACCTGAGGTAACTATTGCAGAATACCAGAGTCTACACAACCTGAGGTAACTATGGCAGAATACCAGAGGCTACACAACCTGAGGTAACTATGGCAGAATACCAGAGGCTACACAACCTGAGGTAACTATGGCAGAATACCAGCAAACCAACAAAAGTAACAATGAGAACGTGTGTTTCATCGTGGCGGCATACGACTGCGAAACATGGACGGTTAACCAAACCCAAAGAAAGAGAATCAAGTCGTTCGGGTTGAAGTGTTATAGAAGGCCATGAAAATACCATGTACCAAACAAAAACAAGAATGCAGACTCAATACTTAGGCATTTTGAACCGGTTCATAAATTCACCAATGAACAGAATATTGAAATACTTTGACTCCATCAAAAGAGACAATGGTCTTGAGAGAAGTGAAATGGAAGGTATGGTGCCGGGCAAGATAGGCAGAGGCAGACCAAGAAAGCGATGGCACCAAGATGTGAAGGAATGCTTGACTACGACTCTGGAGCAGGTTGGAGATTGGACAAAAGATTCTTTCAGGCGGGCTGTGATTTGAGCGACGTTTTGCAATGGACATGTTACATATTGATGATATATTTAATGACTACTTTGATAATGAAAAATGAAACGAGTTTTAAATAAAACATTCACAATGTGAGAGAATTATTGACACCATCATTTGGTCCGTCCAAATTATTTTCCTTTCCGCTGAAGCACAACTCGCTTAGGGGTAACATCGATCAGTGACGTTTGGTAGGCGTCGATCAATAGAAACAATCCTGGGCAATCAATGGGCGTGGAACGTGTGAGAAGCAACAATTACACGTGGGAGGTGTTAAATATATCAACCTGGGATATAGATCAGAAATATGCAAATAGATCAAAGCAGTTAAACGCATGAGAAGCTCAGTGGGAAACGATCGTTGGCGTGTAGAGCGGAAATCTGGAAGGACAATCAGCTGTAGGCAGGAGAAGTTCTACTCATCAATATGGAGTATGGAACAGAAATATGTGAGAACAATCAGTTGTTGGTTTGTTGGTTGGTTGGTTGGTTGGTTGGTTGGTAATGCCCACAATGGTCGGTAACCCTTTAGTGCGACATGAAAAGGACGGAACGTGGCAGATTGCAGTAGCTTTCCTGACATCCCTAGCGTGCTGATGAAGGGAACAGAGGTCCTCCACTCGGTTGTGCAATGCTTGGCTTCATCTGCGTCTCACTCACTACTACGGGGATCACGTTGAACCGCACCTTGTTAGCCAGACTGTTGTCCTCGACAACAGCCCGTTTCCAGGACGACCAACGAAGAGGTCATGTGAGGGTCTTGGCCAGTTTATTTCTCCTAAACCTGGCTAACATTGTCTGATCAGTGTGTTTTGCCTGACCCTGGCTAACATTGTCTGATCAGTGTGTTTTGCCTGACCCTGGCTAACATTGTCTGATCAGTGTGTTTTGCCTGACCCTGGCTAACATTGTCTGATCAGTGTGTTTTGCCTGACCCTGGCTAACATTGTCTGATCAGTGTGTTTTGCCTGACCCTGACTAACATTGTCTGATCAGTGTGTTTTGCCTGACCCTGGCTAATATTGTCTGATCAGTGTGTTTTACCTGACCCCCGCTAACATTGTCTGATCAGTGTGTTTTGCCTGACCCTGGCTAACATTGTCTGATCAGTGTGTTTTGCCTGACCCTGGCTAACATTGTCTGATCAGTGTGTTTTGCCTGATCCTGACTAACATTGTCTGATCAGTGTGTTTTGCCTGACCCTGGCTAACATTGTCTGATCAGTGTGTTTTGCCTGACCCTGGCTTACATTGTCTGATCAGTGTGTTTTGCCTGACCCTGGCTAACATTGTCTGATCAGTGTGTTTTGCCTGACCCTGGCTAACATTGTCTGATCAGTGTGTTTTGCCTGACCCTGGCTAACATTGTCTGATCAGTGTGTTTTGCCTGACCCTGGCTAACATTGTCTGATCAGTGTGTTTTGCCTGACCCTGGCTAACATTGTCTGATCAGTGTGTTTTGCCTGACCAGATGTTAGCCTCATCGTCGCAACAATTAGTTGCAAGCAGGACATGGTCTAGACGTCAACACAGCATTTAGAGTATGCATCTGTGAGGACAATCTAGAACAGAGAAGATGTATATCGTAGTTAAAGGAAACTTCTGGGAATAATAGGCTGATCAACACCCCGACTTCCAAAAAGAATACGGCTTCTATGATTCCACTAGAGAAGAGCAAGTCATCATCTTCAGAGAGAGAACTGAGCTAAATCTTTACAACAAAATAAGGATTGGGTCTGACGACAGGTATCCATTTGGGGAGCATACCATGGCTGTGGAACACATCCTAGAAAGCTGCAGGCTCACGCAAGAAAAGAGGTAACAATACTGGCCTCATGAGACAGATATAACACAAAAACTGTATGGAGATAAAACAGACTTACAAATAACGGTGTCCTTTGTAAGAGAAACCGGGACCTTGATTTGAGGATGAACGAAGAAGAATGAAGAACATGACATTTTGAACATCAGACCACGATTAAATGTGTGTAGGCTGAGCCGTTTTACTGTGAATGACAGAAATAACTAATGGATGAAGTGAATGAGAGAGGCAGACATTTCGCAGAACAATTCATAGAACACGTATGTGGAGAAACGTGATTGCTAGTGCTAGACAGTCGTGACGCTTCATTATGGTGATTTTCAGTGACTCTCCCTACTTGAAAGTCAGTTTCTCCGGTTCTGTACGTCATTTAGAAGTCCGTGTGACCTTGTCAGGCCGCAAGCTCTTGTTAGTTCCATCGACAACCACTTGATCCAGATTGAGTCGTGTGGTGGAAATTGGGTTCAGGCTGCAAGTGACCGGAAACTAAATATGGGTCAATTTGTGTTGCGTGCAAATCGTGCTGCTGTGTGATGTTATTGTAGACCGCGTGAACAGTTACGCATATAGATAGGCGACACATGGGCGCATATAGATAAGCACACAGCCGCGTGCATACATAGATAAACAGTGACACACATAGATATACACAGTCACGCCCACGGTGAAACATACATACACACAGTTACACACACATGGATGCACACGGTACGCCTATGACCACACATACTCGCATGCACCTTTACCCTATCCCCCCCCCCCCACCCCTGATTGATATTAGATGCAGAAAGGATATGACTAAGTGGTCTTGAGGTAAGACGTCGACCTCGGGTGCTGGAGGTTGCGGGTTGAAGTCATGCTGATTTTTTTCACGTGGACTTTCTGGTATTTCCCCGGATCTCTGGGTAGTAGAGATCGGACGCCCGTGTTCAGTATAGCGCACGTAAATAATCCCTCGGCAGTTGGAAATTGAAAAGAGTGGGCCGCTGCCTTGGCAAAATTTTAAATGATGTAAAAAATGTATCCAATCTAATACGGGATCCTCGCCGGTGATACGGAACTCGTGCGTTGTGCTGGGGTTCTACCAAAAATCAGGAAACGAACAGACTTATGGGTTAAACCGTGTGGGATGACGTTGATTGTTCAACTAAACTAAAGTAGGGTAGGACCACGGTAACATACCAAGCACCACGTAATAGTCGATAAGGATATGAATAGGGAAACCATGTCTGCTGAGGCGAGCCGTACAAGTGCTGGATGTAAGCTTCCTGTCAGGGACCAAGCTGTAGTGTTTCCACTGTGCTTCACATACGGTTAGAAGGGAAAGTAGAACATACATTCAACTACATATGTAAAATACCGTGTACAGTTACAGTATCATATATTCACAGAAACACATATTAGCAGCACACTGAAAGGTACTCACACGTACACATATAAACACGCAAACATATGCATATTAACGGCTACTCGTACATGTACTCAAAACACAGGAACGCGTACACAAGGCCGATAATCGTGTTCTTTCAGACACTCACACAGACACCCTGACACAGACACCCACACTCACACAGACACCCACACTGACACAGACATACTGACATAGACACCCACACTGACACAGACATACTGACATAGACACCCACACAGACACCCACACTCACACAGACACCCACACTGACACAGACATAGACACCCACACTGACACAGACATACTGACATAGACACCCACACAGACACCCACACTGACACAGACATACTGACATAGACACCCACACTGACGCCCACACTCACACAGACACACTCACAGACACATGCTGTTTCTGCAGTATAAAACACAAAAATTATATTTTTACAAAAGATCATAAAAGTGACTTTATGCTGAACTTATGCTATAACTTCCGTGATTACTTATAAGGACATATATAACTATTTTTTGTACTCCCGCAAAAAGATGATTTATCAACTCTTAATTTATATATGGAAAGTGACATTTTATTTATATTACAAAATAAGCATTACAAAAATCTTCTACTGAGGTTCTTTTAAGCTCTATTCATCAAAATAATTAGGGAAATTAAATTATTGTGTCGCATTCCGTTCTTGTGTTACCTTCGTGTTTTTTGTTCTTTTGTTACCTTCGTACTTAAATAAGCAAAGGCCTATCTCAGTTATTCTTTCTATTTTGTTCTCTGATCTTGACCTGACCGATTCCCGCAACGGTCAATACTTCTGTTCCGTAGAGTAGCCATTGCTTGTCTATCTATACGGCGAGTTTTTGTGCCTGTGACAATGAATTTGTGGAGCACAGGCGTTTCAGGAGAACGAGCACTACTCGGCACACATTGTGTGGTATTTACTCATCTCTTGAATATCAAGGAGCGCGATGGTGTGTGTTAGAAAGGACGAGTGAGCAGTGGCGTGCACTCAGCGTGGGGAATGGAGGGACAGAGCACGACCTAAGTACGGCATAAACAAGGAATCCGACACCCTTAACGATTATAGGAACAGGTAAATCTGTCTAAAATTAGGCTATGTTTATCATCATCTTTTTGTTTTTTGCTCAATAAGGGGCATATAGCAGATTTAACCGGCACACTAAAAGGTACTCATACGTACACATATAAATACTCAGACATATGTATTTTAACGGTTACTCGTACATGTACGAAAAACACAGGAACGTACACAAGGCCGATAATCATGTTCTTACAGACACTAACAAAGGCACTCACACAGGCACCACTATAGTTGACTACCACGTCTGAAATAACAGCTGTTGGTCAGGTTTGTTTGCCAAGACAGATATACAGCTCAATATCTTTATGATAAGTTGATCGTGCATAATGGAAATATAATGCTTATGTGTTTGTTCTTTTTCTTCGCAATAAGTTATGTCTTTGAATTATATACTAGAAATGGTTTTTCATAAACGGAATTTGTTCCGATTAAATTATCTTTGGTAAGAACATCTTTATTTTTTTTTAAAATCATTTCTGGGGTGAAATAATATGGTACGAACCAACTCCATTTGTCCCTAACTTACTGCATTTAAGTTATACCTACAACGCCCTACTGTCACCTAAGGGATTGTTTGTGATTGAATAGTGTATTGTCAGAAGGAGGAGTAACAATGCTGAACAGCCCATCACTGCTCTCTGGAGATCGACTGGACAGATGCTATGGCTTGCGTCAGGGTTACGTGCAGCATACTGACAAGGGGCCAGCCCCCGTGTCCACGACATGGACCTGGAAACACACTGCGTAACACTAGCCTAGCCAACAAGGTGGGGATCGGCACAGTGATCCCTGCAATGCTGAACCTACTGAGAAGTCGTGCATTCCACTAACACGAGAAAGAACTCTGTCCATCTTCTTCATTGCGGTCCGGACCCACTAGAAACAACGTACAAGAAATCATTCGTCAAAGGTAAATAGCCCAGTAAACGTAATTTCAAAAACATCTGTCAGAGGGAAGTGATGGATGCACCTGGTCGATAGTTACGCCACTGTGAATACATACGAGTTTTTTTAATACCAGGCCAATGACATATAATACACCAGCGTCCAGGTGAAAAGAACAACAAATGGCTGGAAGATGGGGGCCGTAAGAATGTTTTGTAAATGCCATGTTGACGAACGAGTACTGGTAGCTCACATGTGTGCTCTCACACGTGTAGATTGTTGCGTAGGCTGTGTGAAATAGTGTGTTTGCGTGAGCTCTACTGACGCCATCAGCACAGCTTCTGTTGCATCACGTAGTACGAGGTTAAGGCAATTCTAGACCTGAGTCTACATGACGGAATATAAAGCCAATGTTTTGGCCCAGGGAAATTACAGTAGCATGGCGTCACAATGCAGTTGTGAAAGTGGACATGGCCTGAACACGTTGATGATTCTGTTAGTTTTCTAAACAAACCAGGAGTCTCAAAGGAAAGTGAGCCGTTACAGGGAATGTTAGATTTAAGTGATGTATAGATGTGCTTACAGTGGAACTCGTACAATTAATCCAGTAGTGTGTTGTTCGTCCAGATTCTGGTGGTGGAACGTGGTGTATTATAACACACACACAGTTAATGAGAGAGTAGTATTGTCATTGAAACACTGCCCTTGATCATGTTAAAACAAAGCACTTAGAAAAATAGTTTGACCTTGTTTGTGGATGTGAGCCATGAACTACACGGGATTTCATATCAAAACACAATGTGCGCCTGAGAGACGTTCCACAAAAAACGGTTGAAGAGATCTGAATATGGTCACCGAAATGTCATGGATGAACGACCTGCGGGTAAGTGTCCATCAGTCATGTTAGTAATGATTAAAGAGAGGACAAGATGCGTAGTAAATAAAGACGCAATGTAAACACATACTTGCGAGATTGCAATGTTTCAATTAAAGTAAAGCATTACTGCCGTAGGGGTGTGAGGTGTTAGCGATCTCACATTTCAAAGGTACCCATTTAAGGCTGGGTCGACCCGGGAGCCAATGCGGTCTGAAAAAAACATTACCGCCTCGACAGGATGAACCCAGTACCACTCAGATGCGAAGCCAGCGGGCTAACCACTGCGCTACGCGGCTCCACCCTCTTCTTCTACAATGTGTATATTTATTCCCTGGTCTTTTCAGCTCAGTTCAAGTGCCATCTCCACATCCATGGTTGACTGCAGTGAATCTCCAACATTCTCTCTATTCCTTTCTTTGACGATGCTATCTGTCATACTTTCCCTTGTCCATATTTTTATATTTCCTCCCCCTAATAGCGTTGCGTACACATCTAACATGTTTTGCCCTCCAATCCTTCAACTATAATGAGTTGTTCTTCTCTTCCTATGTTGATTTCCCCTCCTTGTCTTTTACATTATTATTAATCTGTTATATATCTTATTCCTTCTTATTAGTCAATTATATATATTATTAATCTATTACATATCCATCATCTCATACTATGATCTATCACGAATCAAATGTCTTATCTTAGATAGCTGCTACATCGTGAGTTTTCAAATTATAATTGGTGTATATGTTTTTAAGATGCAGTTATTTCACTTCTCACACGTCTGGTTCTCCACTTTCCTTTCTGTCACAATTCTATTTCCTTCCTTTCTTGTTTTCCAACTTCTGTTCTTTTTTCTCCTTTTTCCGCTTGTCTTAAGTCTGTTTATAAAATGTGTTTCTTCAATAATTCCGTTTATCGAACTTCTGTTTTCTCCATGTTTGTTTTTCACAAAACACTTTTTCTTAAATTCCTATAACTTTGATTCTCGTTTCTCTCTCTCTTCTGCTTTTCCCATTCCGGTTTTTGCACTTTGCTTCTCCCGTTTGTGTTTTTCCCAGTTCTGTTTCTTGTTTCATTAAGTTCTGCATCCCGATTTCTGTTCCTCCCACTTCTGTTTCCTGATTTCTGTTCCTCCCACTTCTGTTTCTTCCATTTCTGTTCCTCCCACTTCTGTTTCTCTTCTCCTCCCACTTCTGTTTCTCCTTTTCCTCTCACTTATGTTTCTCCGTTCTCTCCAACTTCTGTTTCTCCTTTTACTCCTACTTCTATTCCCTCCTACTTCTATTCCTTCCTACTTCTGTTTCTCCCCCCCCCCACTTCTGTTTCTCCCCCCCCACTTCTGTTTCTCCCCCCCACTTCTGTTTCTCCCCCCCCCACTTCTGTTTCTCCCCCCCACTTGTTTCTCCCCCCCCCACTTCTGTTTCTCCCCCCTCCCCCACTTCTGTTTCTCCCCCACTTGTTTCTCCCCCCCCCACTTCTGTTTCTCCCCCCCACTTCTGTTTCTCCCCCCCCCACTTCTGTTTCTCCCCCCACTTGTTTCTCCCCTCCCCCCCCACTTCTGTTTCTCCCCCCACTTCTGTTTCTCCCCCCCACTTCTGTTTCTCCCCCCCCCACTTCTGTTTCTCCCCCCCCCCCACTTCTGTTTCTCCCCCCCCCACTTGTTTCTCCCCACCCCCACTTATGTTTCTCCCCCCCACTTATGTTTCTCCCCCCCCACTTATGTTTCTCCCCCCCCACTTCTGTTTTTCTCCCCCCCCACTTCTGTTTCTCCCCCCACTTGTTTCTCCCCCCCCCACTTCTGTTTCTCCCCCCCCCACTTCTGTTTCTCCCCCCCCCACTTCTGTTTCTCCCCCCACTTGTTTCTCCCCCCACCACTTCTGTTTCTCCCCCCCACTTCTGTTTCTCCCCCCCCCCACTTCTGTTTCTCCCCCCACTTGTTTCTCCCCTCCCCCCCCCACTTCTGTTTCTCCCCCCCACTTCTGTTTCTCCCCCCCCCACTTGTTTCTCCCCCCCCCTTCTGTTTCTCCCCCCCCCCCACTTGTTTCTCCCCCCCACTTATGTTTCTCCCCCCACTTATGTTTCCCCCCCCCACTTCTGTTTCTCCCCCCCCCACTTCTGTTTCTCCCCCCACTTGTTTCTCCTCCCCCCCCACTTCTGTTTCTCCCCCCCCACTTCTATTTCCCCCCCCACTTCTGTTTCTCCCCCCCCCCACTTCTGTTTCTCCCCCTCCACTTCTGTTTCTCCCCCCCCACTTCTGTTTCTCCCCCCAATTGTTTCTCCCCCCCCCACTTCTGTTTCTCCCCCCCCCACTTTTGTTTCTCCCCCACTAGTTTCTCCCCCCCTCCCACTTCTGTTTCTCCCCTCCCCCCCACTTTTGTTTCTCCCCCCCCCACTTCTGTTTCTCCCCTCCCCCCACTTTTGTTTCTCCCCCCACTTTTTTCTCCCCCCCCCCACTTCTGTTTCTCCCCCCCCCCACTTCTGTTTCTCCCCTCCCCCCACTTTTGTTTCTCCCCCCCCCCACTTGTTTCTCCCCCCCCCCACTTGTTTCTCCCCTCCCCCCCACTTGTTTCTCCCCTCCCCCCCACTTCTGTTTTTCTCCCCTCCCCCACTTCTGTTTTTCCCCCCTCCCACGTCTGTTTCTCCCACCCCCACACCCCCCCCCCTTCCACCCCCTTACATTTCTCAAATTCCTGTTTCTGCCAACCCTGTTTTTCCAATTTGTTTTTCCCATTTGTTTTTCTCCCATTTCTGTTTCTCCCATTTCTGTTTCTCCTATTTCTATTTCTCCCATTTCTATTTCCCCAACTTCTCTATTTCTCCCATTTCTGTTTCCCCAACTTCTGTAACCAAACCATTTTCTTGAAGATTAAAAATTTGAAAGAGAATAAGAAAATGTAAGCTCGTTTCATCCATTGCCAGGTAGAGCTAGGAGAGTCCGCGGGGGCCATGATGAGAACATCCTCGGGTCGACTCCTGGAGACAATACCTCAAGATGAGGAGCTGAAAACGGGAGATCTCAGTTACGTCTATGCATCACACAGGTCATTCTCCCAAGAGAGCTCATCCAGCATGGAGGACCTTACATTCTCACCCAAGGTCTGTCATATTAAATTGCCGTAATCAATTAATCAAAAGTCAAGGTAGTATTATTAACCGTGCTTTTTTCTTCTAGAAAAACAGGTGAACATACTGTTTTCTTTTTAAAACATGGCATTTTTAAAAACACTTTTGTTAGCTTCAATATCATGAAGTACGAGTGACAATAATTAAATGGCAGCAATCTTAAGATTTTTACTAGAGTGCAAACCAGACATTTTTTTGGTTATTTGTTGACACAGTCTCTGTGCCTGGCAACACACTTTGTCCACATATCCACTAGCTTGCGGATGACCTATAGAAAAAAGTATTTTAGTGTGACTGTTAACCAATTTTGCCCCACCTCCATTACTTCGTTGTTAGCTGCCTTGGAACCCATCTGCTACACACTTTCCTATAAACGGAGCACAAAGTCTGTTACCACGGACTAGCTGGTCGATCTGCTGTTTCACTGTGTCAGTTGCCATGATTGCTGGTCTCCCACACCACATTTCATCAATGATGTTTTGTCTTTAGTTATGAAATTTTTGTACTGATTGATATTCTCTCTTCTGACTTAAGCAACTGTCTCCATACTGAACCATCATTCTTCTGTAGATTTCAGGTTTCACACCCTTTGACCATAAAAAACAAATAACGCCTCTTTCTTCCACAATGCAAGTCAACAAAGGGGCGGCCATATTGTACGCTTTATTGCACATGCACAACCACATCACAATCACTACATGGAGTATTATTAGCGAGCCATTTAATGTCCTGATATAAGATTGTCCATGGTATATACTCATCCATGGACGTTATAATAAAATGCTACTTAATGCCTGTTCCTTCTATTTAAACAGAATCATGAAATCCAAGTTTACAAAAATAGTGGGAGTACGTCATATAACCACATATACCCAGAAAAAAAAGAAAAAGAACACTACTACACATGCTTCCTTTTGGACATGAAATGTTAAGGATTTAATTTTAGAAAAATGCCAGAATTTTGTCAGCTTGATCGCCAATTTCCTTGCCTTTCTCCTTATGGAATTCATATCAAAGTCCGTTGTTACTCATTTATGCTTCCTGGACTCCAGTGTGACGAGAAAAGAATACACATCCTACATTTTTGTGACAAGGGCTTCAGAAGCTAAAAGGAAACAAAGATGGGATCTGGTCATCAGACTCGTGTGTGTGTGTATATATATATATATATATATATATATATATATATATATATATATATATATATATACACACACACACGATGTGTGAGTGTGTGCATTATGACATCACTTCTGATGTGAACAGCACATACCAACCGTCAAGTTTGCAAAATTTCATTATCCTCCAACTCAAGTTTCCTTAGCAGACCATTGTAAATATGGCGGGCGTGATACGGAATCCATCCAGAGTTGATCAGCGATTGGTGATTCGATTTCTAACAGTTGAAGGATGTCGACCAGTTGACGCAGAATGCAGGCAGTGTATGGTGATAAAAGTGTGTCAAAGACAACAGTGAGGAAATGGACAACAATGTTTAAAGACGGATTTGAGTTAACGAAAGATCTTCTGAGACCAGGGGTCAGACGCATATTGTTGTCAGAAGATGAGACTGCCAAAATTGATGCAGCAATTCAGGTGGACCATTGTCGGAGCTTACATTCACCACACTTTTGTCACCATACACTGCCTGCATTCTGCGATGAATGCCCCCCCCCCCCCCCCCCCCCCCCTCCTAGACTTCCTGAACATGGAGGTTTTTGCTGATTGCAACATTGTTTTTGACCGGACTCTTTCAGGTTGAACAATTTTGAGGCAGGTGTTACTCAGGTGTTACTCAGGTGTTAATGTCTATTTGACAGCACTTAAGGGACTCTTTCATAACATCCTTGAAATCTCTTTTTTTTTTGGATGTCCCTGTGATCATCATCCTTCACTGTTCACCATACAGGAGCCTCTTTTGAAGTTTTTCGTTTGATATTCAAGCAAGGTGGCCAGCCAATCTTAACGTCTTTTATACTGGTTTTAGAAGACTGCAGAGCCTGTATATAACCAGTTTCTTAGAGGGTGTGAGTCCATGTTAATAGGCTCAAACACTAGAGCAAAGAAGACCCACAGCCTATTAGGCACCATCTATGATGCTTGTAACAAACCACCTAACCAAACCATGGCCGGTGCTATGGCACGTCACGCAGTTAGTCACCTCTTACGACATGCTCTCTGTGGGGCAGTGGTGCTATTCTTGTCTTTGTCATATACAAATACTCCGGCAGACCACTCAGTAGAATTTTTTTGCAAAAGGGCATGAATACTAGGCATGTTGGCTCTGGATAACTCTTTACGATCTGATTATTGTTCTCATTGACCCTCTTAATAATGTCTGAAAGAAACAAATAATTCTTATCTTCATCATTGTGGCTCCGTCTGAAAAACAGATCATATTCCTTACCTCCACCATGTTTATCACTTTCCTTTGCATCTACACTGCTCCATACCAGTTCCCAGTGGGGCTCCTTGCTGTTTTGTCACTATTATCTGAGTGGGGATCCTTGCTGTTCTGTCACTATTATCCCAGTGGGGCTCCTTACTGTTCCGTCACTATTATCCCAGTGGGGCTCCTTGCTGTTCCATCACTATTATCCCAGTGGGGCTCCTTGCTGTTCCGTCACTATTATCCCAGTGGGGCTCCTTGCTGTTCCGTCACTATTATCCCAGTGGGGCTCCTTGCTGTTCCGTTACTATTATCCCAATGGGGCTCCTTGCTGTTCCGTCACTATTATTCTTATATTTATCAGCCCTGCTATTTAAATCGTAGTTTTTTTTCCATAAATTATGTGAAGTCTGATCATTCGTTCAATTATGTAAAGTCTCATCATTCGTTCTATACCTCTCTTACTAGTATCTTCACATTCCACTCATCATTTGTTCTATACCTCTCTTACTAACATCTTCACATTCCACTCATCACGTCTTCACACATTCCACTCATCATTCGTTCTATACCTCTCTTACTAGTATCTTCACATTTCACTCATCATTCGTTCTATACCTCTCTTACTAGTATCTTCACATTTCACTCATCATTCGTTCTATACCTCTCTTACTAGTATCTTCACATTTCACTCATCATTCATTCTATACCTCTCTTACTAACATCTGCACATACCATTCATCATTTGTTCTATACCTCTTACTAATATCTTTACATTCCACTCAGTCCCACTAAAAACCATCTCTATGCTTTAATTTAGGTTTGCAACAAATATGCAAACTGCAGTGGTAACTCATGCACATATTTTCCCCCCTACCCCAGTAAAAGGTGGTTAATTTGTAAATTCAAAATGGTGATAGATTAGCTTTGGTCAGCTGTTGTCAACCAATCATGAAGCAGCAATCAGTAGCTTGCTGGAAGTCGGCTTTCAGTGCTATGTCCCCAACTAACGAGGCTGAGGATGAGAAAAAAACAATTTTATAACGAACTGAAAGAGGTCCTTGGCACGCAGATAAAAAATAGAAGAAAAAAGTGAGAGCAGACAACCTGTGTTATGAATAGGTTATGGAAAGATGAGGAATTGAACAGATGAACGAAAATGGAGAAATGTTTGCAAAGCTATGTACGCTAAACAAAATAATTTGATGAAGTGTATTTCCACTCAAGAAGGTACACAAAAACATGAAGATCAGCAGACATAACAGGAAATCAGATTAAATGTATAAGTTGTCAGTCAAGTGTTCAGAAGTCCACTACAAGGTTTAAAAGTAAAGCAAGGTGCAGATGCAGACCGCCAAGTGGTGCTGGGGATCTTTGCAGTCCAAACTCAAAAAGTGCAAAGTAAGGGGAACAAGGAGAATGAGATATAATGTACTAGATAAAGAAGACAGAATATAGCATAAAACTGAACAATAGATACCAAGTGCTACAAGAATGAAGAGATGAATATTAATAGTATGTGGGAGGCTATGGAGATGTAGAATAAGACATGTGAAGAAACTATAGAATTCAAGGGAACTCTGGAATGGATCACAACAGAGATAATACCTAAAATAGAAGAAAGTAACAAGTAGAAAGCTATACTCAACACATGCCAAACTCAAGTCACTAAAGGTGAATCACATACAAACAAGGCTACTACAGACAAATAGGCTAAGGCATGCATACAGAAAAAGAAAATTGAATATCTTGGCACAGTAAGCAGAGAAAGCAACAGAGAGGAAATATGAGAGATTTCTACTCATTAACAAAGAAAATAACAAATAGATATATACAGACAGACAAACCAATTAAAGATAGACAAGGAAAATGTTGACATCGTTGGAGGAACAACAAAAACAGTCGATTAAGTATATTTCAAAGAAAGCTGCAGGAAATGCCAAACTTCCTACCAGCAGAAGAGACCTTGGACTTGGTACTTCAACCCACCAAGTAAGATACCCAAATAGCCATATTGAAATTCAAGAAAGGGAAAGCGGTAGGCCCAGGCGGAGTGACCACAGAATATGTGACGGTGATATAATTACAGAAATAGATAAGGCCACGGATATATTGTAGTTCAACTTTATTTCCATTGCTGGGGTTAGATTTTTCAACTGTTTCTCCACTGCTGTTGCCACATAACGTGCTGGCTATGTTTGTTTATTTCATCCCCCACAGATGAAAAACAACATGCCTTACCAGAGTTTCGATTCTCTGTCCTCCTTGCCTGCATACAGGTATCAAAACCATTCAGCCACAAGCTCATATATTACAAGGATCATTCAATAAGATATGGGTAGAATAAAAAGCTCATATATTACAAGGATCATTCAATAAGATATGGGAAGAATAAAGAGCTCATATAGTACAAGGATCATTCAATAAGATATGGGAAGAATAAAGAGCTCATATAGTACAAGGATCATTCAATAAGATATGGGAAGAATAAAGAGCTCATATAGTACAAGGATTATTCAATAAGATATGGGAAGAATAAAGAGCTCATATAGTACAAGGATCATTCAATAAGATATGGGAAGAATAAAGAGTATCCACAGAATGGAAAGGATGACATCTGGCAAAGCTACCCAAGAACGGAGACCTGGCAGATTGCAGTATTTATAGAGGAATTACATTGCTGTCAGTGCCAGTCATGATATTCAACAAAATCATCTTGGACAAATTCAAAAAGAAAGACAAAAAGCTAGGATAGGAACAGGCAGGATTTCACACCAGAGATCATATAACTTAACTTAACGTCTTTATACTGGTTTAGAAGACACTGCAGAGTTTGTATACAACCAGTTTCATTTACATCACCTTGCTCTAAAAGCTATGCTCATCCAATTTATTCTTAAATGCATTAATTGTTCCTGCCTCCACTAACTCCTGTGGCAATGCATTCCAAGTATTCACCACTCTCTGACTAAAAAAATATTTCTTAATATCTAATCTGGACCTCTCTTTAGTTAATTTATAGCTATGTCCTATTGTTCTTGTGGGTGGCTGTATTTTTAAAAAACTTGTTATAGTCTAATTTATCCGTTCCTCTGATCATCTTATTAACCTGTATTAAGTCACCTCAAATTCTTCTCTTTTCTAGACACTGTAAGCTGGTTTTTCTGAGTCTTTCCTCTAACTATAATTCTGGAATCCCACTATCAGCTTTGTCGCTCTTTATATATTCTTTCCAGCATGTTTATATCCGCTTTATGATAAGGACTCCACACCTGTACATAAAACTCCAATCTAGGTCTTACTAAAGCTTTATACAGTTGGACTATCACTTCCTTGCTCCTATGTTTAATATTTCTTTTTATCATACCTAACATTGCATAGCTACTCTTCACATCATAACAGAACAAATTATTGAATGGAATACATCTATATACACCAATTTCATAGACTACAAAAAGATGTTTCACAGCATGGATTAACGCACTTTTTGACAACTTGATACACTATGGAATACTGGAATACCAGAGAAGTACATAACCCTCATAAAGAGTATCCCCATAGAAATAGTTAGTAGAGTGGTACATGAAGGAGCCCTGACTGACAGGTTCAGGGTGCAGGGATGCCTGCTCTCCCCTTTCCTGTTCTTTCCTGTTCTTGTTAGCTATAGATTGGATAATGAAGACATCAAATGATAGAAAAAGAACTGGTATTCATTGCAACACTATTGTCACAAAATAGATTGTCACAAAATAGAGGACCTGAACTATGCAGATGATCCTGTACTTTTGTCACCCAGTCATGCAAGAGAAACTTGATAGAATGAAAAATCTGGAACTAGATATCAGCATGAAGAAAACAAAGCTCCTTAAAATTAACCGTATTGACAAATAACCAGTCATGCTGGAGGGAGAGTCATTGGAAGAGGTTTATGTCTTTGTCTATTTCTGCAGCACAATTGACACATCAGGAGGTACAGTTGCAGATGTAAGGACCAGAATTGGAAAGGCATGAATAGTATTCCTGACACAAACAACATATTGAGGAAGATCCAGAGAAATCAAGATTTATATCAAAGTTAGAATATTCAACACCAGTGTCAAAGTCAAAGCTGGTGTATGGTGTAGAAACATGATGAACAATCAAGGCCATAAAACAGACTCCAATCCTTTATTAATAGAAGTCTATGAAGGTTTAATAGAAGTCTATGAAGCTTTAATAGAAGTCTATGAAAGTTTAATAGAAGTCTATGAAGCTTTAATAGAAGTCTATGAAAGTTTAATAGAAGTCTATGAAGGTTTAATAGAAGTCTAGGAAGGTTTAATAGAAGTCTATGAAGCTTTAATAGAAGTCTATGAAAGTTTAATAGAAGTCTATGAAGGTTTAATAGAAGTCTATGAATGTTTAATAGAAGTCTATAAAAGTTTGGTCTGGACGCCGGCTGAATGGCACTACGCTTATACCTGTGACGTATTTCACGGGTTAGTTCTGCCGGTTCACCTTCACGAATTTGGCGTGTGGGAATTTTAGATGCTACTATGATGAGTTCAATACAGCTGGGGAGAGATGCCAGACTCACTCACACGCTGAGTGTTGTCCATACGACCTCTTGTGGTTATCGAAAAGGCACGACAAACTGCGTTAGATGCCTTCCCACCTTTCTACACTGCGGGTTACATGTTTACGGAAAGGCTTCGGTGGTAACCATGAGGCAAAATCTGCATCCTATGCTATCTCCAGTCGTCTCGATGAATGTCTTGCCACTGGCAAAAGGTAGCTTAGGCTCTGTGAGTGAGGTTGACAAAAGGCGCAGTTTCTTTCTCACTTTAATCCAAATCACAGCGCAAGTCACCCATTTCAGCGGACACACCAAGAGATACGACTGTCCACACGGCTGAACAAAGAGATTGGTCTTCATCACTTGTGATGTACAACTATTATAAAAGTTTAATAGAAGTCTAGGAAAGTTTAATAGAAGTCTATGAAGGTTTAATAGAAGTCTAGGAAGGTTTAATAGAAGTATATGAATGTTTAATAGAAGTCTAGGAAGGTTTAAGAGAAGTCTAGGAAGGTTTAATAGAAGTCTAGGAAGGTTTAATAGAAGTCTATGAATGTTTAATAGAAGTCTAGGAAGATTTAATAGAAGTCTAGGAAGGTTTAATAGAAGTCTAGGAAGGTTAATAGAAGTCTAGGAAGGTTTAATAGAAGTCTAGGAAGGTTTAATAGAAGTCTAGGAAGGTTTAATAGAAGTTTAGGAAGGTTTAATAGAAGTCTAGGAAAGTTTAATAGAAGTCTAGGAAGGTTTAATAGAAGTCTAGGAAGGTTTAATAGAAGTCTAGGAAGGTTTAATAGAAGTCTAGGAAGGTTTAATAGAAGTCTAGGAAGGTTTAATAGAAGTCTAGGAAGGTTTAATAGAAGTCTAGGAAGGTTTAATAGAAGTCTAGGAAGGTTTAATAGAAGTCTATGAAGGTTTAATAGAAGTCTAGGAAGGTTTAATAGAAGTCTAGGAAGGTTTAATAGAAGTCTAGGAAGGTTTAATAGAAGTCTAGGAAGGTTTAATAGAAGTCTAGGAAGGTTTAATAGAAGTCTAGGAAGGTTTAATAGAAGTCTAGGAAGGTTTAATAGAAGTCTAGGAAGGTTTAATAGAAGTCTATGAATGTTTAATAGAAGTCTATGAATGTTTAATAGAAGTCTATAAAAGTTTGGTCTGGACGCCGGCTGAATGGCACTACGCTTATACCTGTGACGTATTTCACGGGTTAGTTCTGCCGGTTTACCTTCACGAATTTGGCGTGTGGGAATTTTAGATGCTACTATGATGAGTTCAATACAGCTGGGGAGAGATGCCAGACTCACTCACACGCTGAGTGTTGTCCATACGACCTCTTGTGGTTATCGAAAAGGCACGACAAACTGCGTTAGATGCCTTCCCACCTTTCTACACTGCGGGTTACATGTTTACGGAAAGGCTTTGGTGGTAACCATGAGGCAAAATCTGCATCTTATGCTATCTCCAGTCGTCTCGATGAATGTCTTGCCACTGGCAAAAGGTAGCTTAGGCTCTGTGAGTGAGGTTGACAAAAGGCGCAGTTTCTTTCTCACTTTAATTCAAATCACAGCGCGAGTCACCCATTTCAGCGGACACACCAAGAGATACGACTGTCCACACGGCTGAACAAAGAGATTGGTCTTCATCACTTGTGATGTACAACTATTATAAAAGTTTAATAGAAGTCTAGGAAAGTTTAATAGAAGTCTATGAAGGTTTAATAGAAGTCTAGGAAGGTTTAATAGAAGTATATGCATGTTTAATAGAAGTCTAGGAAGGTTTAAGAGAAGTCTAGGAAGGTTTAATAGAAGTCTAGGAAGGTTTAATAGAAGTCTAGGAAGGTTTAATAGAAGTCTAGGAAGGTTTAATAGAAGTCTAGGAAGGTTTAATAGAAGTCTAGGAAGGTTTAATAGAAGTCTAGGAAGGTTTAATAGTAGTCTAGGAAGGTTTAATAGAAGTCTAGGAAGGTTAATAGAAGTCTAGGAAGGTTTAATAGAAGTCTAGGAAGGTTTAATAGAAGTCTAGGAAGGTTTAATAGAAGTCTAGGAAGGTTTAATAGAAGTCTAGGAAGGTTTAATAGAAGTCTAGGAAGGTTTAATAGAAGTCTAGGAAGGTTTAATAGAAGTCTAGGAAGGTTTAATAGAAGTCTAGGAAGGTTTAATAGAAGTCTAGGAAGGTTTAATAGAAGTCTAGGAAGGTTTAATAGAAGTCTAGGAAGGTTTAATAGAAGTCTAGGAAGGTTTAATAGAAGTCTAGGAAGGTTTAATAGAAGTCTATGAATGTTTAATAGAAGTCTATAAAAGTTTGGTCTGGACGCCGGCTGAAAGGCACTACGCTTATACCTGTGACGTATTTCACGGGTTAGTTCTGCCGGTTTACCTTCACGAATTTGGCGTGTGGGAATTTTAGATGCTACTATGATGAGTTCAATACAGCTGGGGAGAGATGCCAGACTCACTCACACGCTGAGTGTTGTCCATACGACCTCTTGTGGTTATCGAAAAGGCACGACAAACTGCGTTAGATGCCTTCCCACCTTTCTACACTGCGGGTTACATGTTTACGGAAAGGCTTCGGTGGTAACCATGAGGCAAAATCTGCATCCTATGCTATCTCCAGTCGTCTCGATGAATGTCTTGCCACTGGCAAAAGGTAGCTTAGGCTCTGTGAGTGAGGTTGACAAAAGGCGCAGTTTCTTTCTCACTTTAATCCAAATCACAGCGCAAGTCACCCATTTCAGCGGACACACCAAGAGATACGACTGTCCACACGGCTGAACAAAGAGATTGGTCTTCATCACTTGTGATGTACAACTATTATAAAAGTTTAATAGAAGTCTAGGAAAGTTTAATAGAAGTCTATGAAGGTTTAATAGAAGTCTAGGAAGGTTTAATAGAAGTATATGAATGTTTAATAGAAGTCTAGGAAGGTTTAAGAGAAGTCTAGGAAGGTTTAATAGAAGTCTAGGAAGGTTTAATAGAAGTCTATGAATGTTTAATAGAAGTCTAGGAAGATTTAATAGAAGTCTAGGAAGGTTTAATAGAAGTCTAGGAAGGTTAATAGAAGTCTAGGAAGGTTTAATAGAAGTCTAGGAAGGTTTAATAGAAGTCTAGGAAGGTTTAATAGAAGTCTAGGAAGGTTTAATAGAAGTCTAGGAAAGTTTAATAGAAGTCTAGGAAGGTTTAATAGAAGTCTAGGAAGGTTTAATAGAAGTCTAGGAAGGTTTAATAGAAGTCTAGGAAGGTTTAATAGAAGTCTAGGAAGGTTTAATAGAAGTCTAGGAAGGTTTAATAGAAGTCTAGGAAGGTTTAATAGAAGTCTAGGAAGGTTTAATAGAAGTCTATGAAGGTTTAATAGAAGTCTAGGAAGGTTTAATAGAAGTCTAGGAAGGTTTAATAGAAGTCTAGGAAGGTTTAATAGAAGTCTAGGAAGGTTTAATAGAAGTCTAGGAAGGTTTAATAGAAGTCTAGGAAGGTTTAATAGAAGTCTAGGAAGGTTTAATAGAAGTCTAGGAAGGTTTAATAGAAGTCTATGAATGTTTAATAGAAGTCTATGAATGTTTAATAGAAGTCTATAAAAGTTTGGTCTGGACGCCGGCTGAATGGCACTACGCTTATACCTGTGACGTATTTCACGGGTTAGTTCTGCCGGTTTACCTTCACGAATTTGGCGTGTGGGAATTTTAGATGCTACTATGATGAGTTCAATACAGCTGGGGAGAGATGCCAGACTCACTCACACGCTGAGTGTTGTCCATACGACCTCTTGTGGTTATCGAAAAGGCACGACAAACTGCGTTAGATGCCTTCCCACCTTTCTACACTGCGGGTTACATGTTTACGGAAAGGCTTTGGTGGTAACCATGAGGCAAAATCTGCATCTTATGCTATCTCCAGTCGTCTCGATGAATGTCTTGCCACTGGCAAAAGGTAGCTTAGGCTCTGTGAGTGAGGTTGACAAAAGGCGCAGTTTCTTTCTCACTTTAATCCAAATCACAGCGCGAGTCACCCATTTCAGCGGACACACCAAGAGATACGACTGTCCACACGGCTGAACAAAGAGATTGGTCTTCATCACTTGTGATGTACAACTATTATAAAAGTTTAATAGAAGTCTAGGAAAGTTTAATAGAAGTCTATGAAGGTTTAATAGAAGTCTAGGAAGGTTTAATAGAAGTATATGCATGTTTAATAGAAGTCTAGGAAGGTTTAAGAGAAGTCTAGGAAGGTTTAATAGAAGTCTAGGAAGGTTTAATAGAAGTCTAGGAAGGTTTAATAGAAGTCTAGGAAGGTTTAATAGAAGTCTAGGAAGGTTTAATAGAAGTCTAGGAAGGTTTAATAGAAGTCTAGGAAGGTTTAATAGTAGTCTAGGAAGGTTTAATAGAAGTCTAGGAAGGTTAATAGAAGTCTAGGAAGGTTTAATAGAAGTCTAGGAAGGTTTAATAGAAGTCTAGGAAGGTTTAATAGAAGTCTAGGAAGGTTTAATAGAAGTCTAGGAAGGTTTAATAGAAGTCTAGGAAGGTTTAATAGAAGTCTAGGAAGGTTTAATAGAAGTCTAGGAAGGTTTAATAGAAGTCTAGGAAGGTTTAATAGAAGTCTAGGAAGGTTTAATAGAAGTCTAGGAAGGTTTAATAGAAGTCTAGGAAGGTTTAATAGAAGTCTAGGAAGGTTTAATAGAAGTCTATGAATGTTTAATAGAAGTCTATAAAAGTTTGGTCTGGACGCCGGCTGAAAGGCACTACGCTTATACCTGTGACGTATTTCACGGGTTAGTTCTGCCGGTTTACCTTCACGAATTTGGCGTGTGGGAATTTTAGATGCTACTATGATGAGTTCAATACAGCTGGGGAGAGATGCCAGACTCACTCACACGCTGAGTGTTGTCCATACGACCTCTTGTGGTTATCGAAAAGGCACGACAAACTGCGTTAGATGCCTTCCCACCTTTCTACACTGCGGGTTACATGTTTACGGAAAGGCTTTGGTGGTAACCATGAGGCAAAATCTGCATCTTATGCTATCTCCAGTCGTCTCGATGAATGTCTTGCCACTGGCAAAAGGTAGCTTAGGCTCTGTGAGTGAGGTTGACAAAAGGCGCAGTTTCTTTCTCACTTTAATCCAAATCACAGCGCGAGTCACCCATTTCAGCGGACACACCAAGAGATACGACTGTCCACACGGCTGAACAAAGAGATTGGTCTTCATCACTTGTGATGTACAACTATTATAAAAGTTTAATAGAAGTCTAGGAAAGTTTAATAGAAGTCTATGAAGGTTTAATAGAAGTATAGGAAGGTTTAATAGAAGTATATGCATGTTTAATAGAAGTCTAGGAAGGTTTAAGAGAAGTCTAGGAAGGTTTAATAGAAGTCTAGGAAGGTTTAATAGAAGTCTATGAATGTTTAATAGAAGTCTAGGAAGGTTTAATAGAAGTCTAGGAAGGTTTAATAGAAGTCTAGGAAGGTTTAATAGAAGTCTATGAAGGTTTAATAGAAGTCTATGAATGTTTAATAGAAGTCTAGGAAGGTTTAATAGAAGTCTATGAAGGTTTAATAGAAGTCTAGGAAGGTTTAATAGAAGTCTAGGAAGGTTTAATAGAAGTCTAGGGAGGTTTAATAGAAGTCTAGGAAGGTTTAATAGAAGTCTATGAAGGTTTAATAGAAGTCTATGAAGGTTTAATAGAAGTCTAGGAAGGTTAATAGAAGTCTAGGACGGTTTAATAGAAGTCTAGGAAGGTTTAATAGAAGTCTATGAAGGTTTAATAGAAGTCTAGGAAGGTTTAATAGAAGTCTAGGAAGGTTTAATAGAAGTCTAGGAAGGTTTAATAGAAGTCTAGGAAGGTTTAATAGAAGTCTAGGAAGGTTTAATAGAAGTCTAGGAAGGTTTAATAGAAGTCTAGGAAGGTTTAATAGAAGTCTAGGAAGGTTTAATAGAAGTCTATGAATGTTTAATAGAAGTCTATGAATGTTTAATAGAAGTCTATAAAAGTTTGGTCTGGACGCCGGCTGAATGGCACTACGCTTATACCTGTGACGTATTTCACGGGTTAGTTCTGCCGGTTTACCTTCACGAATTTGGCGTGTGGGAATTTTAGATGCTACTATGATGAGTTCAATACAGCTGGGGAGAGATGCCAGACTCACTCACACGCTGAGTGTTGTCCATACGACCTCTTGTGGTTATCGAAAAGGCACGACAAACTGCGTTAGATGCCTTCCCACCTTTCTACACTGCGGGTTACATGTTTACGGAAAGGCTTTGGTGGTAACCATGAGGCAAAATCTGCATCTTATGCTATCTCCAGTCGTCTCGATGAATGTCTTGCCACTGGCAAAAGGTAGCTTAGGCTCTGTGAGTGAGGTTGACAAAAGGCGCAGTTTCTTTCTCACTTTAATCCAAATCACAGCGCGAGTCACCCATTTCAGCGGACACACCAAGAGATACGACTGTCCACACGGCTGAACAAAGAGATTGGTCTTCATCACTTGTGATGTACAACTATTATAAAAGTTTAATAGAAGTCTAGGAAAGTTTAATAGAAGTCTATGAAGGTTTAATAGAAGTCTAGGAAGGTTTAATAGAAGTATATGCATGTTTAATAGAAGTCTAGGAAGGTTTAAGAGAAGTCTAGGAAGGTTTAATAGAAGTCTAGGAAGGTTTAATAGAAGTCTAGGAAGGTTTAATAGAAGTCTAGGAAGGTTTAATAGAAGTCTAGGAAGGTTTAATAGAAGTCTAGGAAGGTTTAATAGAAGTCTAGGAAGGTTTAATAGTAGTCTAGGAAGGTTTAATAGAAGTCTAGGAAGGTTAATAGAAGTCTAGGAAGGTTTAATAGAAGTCTAGGAAGGTTTAATAGAAGTCTAGGAAGGTTTAATAGAAGTCTAGGAAGGTTTAATAGAAGTCTAGGAAGGTTTAATAGAAGTCTAGGAAGGTTTAATAGAAGTCTAGGAAGGTTTAATAGAAGTCTAGGAAGGTTTAATAGAAGTCTAGGAAGGTTTAATAGAAGTCTAGGAAGGTTTAATAGAAGTCTAGGAAGGTTTAATAGAAGTCTAGGAAGGTTTAATAGAAGTCTAGGAAGGTTTAATAGAAGTCTATGAATGTTTAATAGAAGTCTATAAAAGTTTGGTCTGGACGCCGGCTGAAAGGCACTACGCTTATACCTGTGACGTATTTCACGGGTTAGTTCTGCCGGTTTACCTTCACGAATTTGGCGTGTGGGAATTTTAGATGCTACTATGATGAGTTCAATACAGCTGGGGAGAGATGCCAGACTCACTCACACGCTGAGTGTTGTCCATACGACCTCTTGTGGTTATCGAAAAGGCACGACAAACTGCGTTAGATGCCTTCCCACCTTTCTACACTGCGGGTTACATGTTTACGGAAAGGCTTTGGTGGTAACCATGAGGCAAAATCTGCATCTTATGCTATCTCCAGTCGTCTCGATGAATGTCTTGCCACTGGCAAAAGGTAGCTTAGGCTCTGTGAGTGAGGTTGACAAAAGGCGCAGTTTCTTTCTCACTTTAATCCAAATCACAGCGCGAGTCACCCATTTCAGCGGACACACCAAGAGATACGACTGTCCACACGGCTGAACAAAGAGATTGGTCTTCATCACTTGTGATGTACAACTATTATAAAAGTTTAATAGAAGTCTAGGAAAGTTTAATAGAAGTCTATGAAGGTTTAATAGAAGTATAGGAAGGTTTAATAGAAGTATATGCATGTTTAATAGAAGTCTAGGAAGGTTTAAGAGAAGTCTAGGAAGGTTTAATAGAAGTCTAGGAAGGTTTAATAGAAGTCTATGAATGTTTAATAGAAGTCTAGGAAGGTTTAATAGAAGTCTAGGAAGGTTTAATAGAAGTCTAGGAAGGTTTAATAGAAGTCTATGAAGGTTTAATAGAAGTCTATGAATGTTTAATAGAAGTCTAGGAAGGTTTAATAGAAGTCTATGAAGGTTTAATAGAAGTCTAGGAAGGTTTAATAGAAGTCTAGGAAGGTTTAATAGAAGTCTAGGGAGGTTTAATAGAAGTCTAGGAAGGTTTAATAGAAGTCTATGAAGGTTTAATAGAAGTCTATGAAGGTTTAATAGAAGTCTAGGAAGGTTAATAGAAGTCTAGGACGGTTTAATAGAAGTCTAGGAAGGTTTAATAGAAGTCTAGGAAGGTTTAATAGAAGTCTAGGAAGGTTTAATAGAAGTCTATGAAGGTTTAATAGAAGTCTAGGAAGGTTTAATAGAAGTCTAGGAAGGTTAATAGAAGTCTAGGAAGGTTTAACAGAAGTCTAGGAAGCTTTAATAGAAGTCTAGGAAGGTTTAATAGAAGTCTAGGAAGGTTTAATAGAAGTCTAGGAAGGTTTAATAGAAGTCTAGGAAGGTTGAATAGAAGTCTAGGAAGGTTTAATAGAAGTCTAGGAAGGTTTAATAGAAGTCTAGGAAGGTTAATAGAAGTCTAGGAAGGTTTAATAGAAGTCTAGGAAGGTTTAATAGAAGTCTATGAAGGTTTAATAGAAGTCTAGGAAGGTTTAATAGAAGTCTAGGAAGGTTTAATAGAAGTCTAGGAAGGTTTAATAGAAGTCTAGGAAGGTTTAATAGAAGTCTAGGAAGGTTTAATAGAAGTCTAGGAAGGTTTAATAGAAGTCTAGGAAGGTTTAATAGAAGTCTAGGAAGGTTTAATAGAAGTCTAGGAAGGTTTAATAGAAGTCTAGGAAGGTTTAATAGAAGTCTAGGAAGGTTTAATAGAAGTCTATGAATGTTTAATAGAAGTCTATAAAAGTTTGGTCTGGACGCCGGCTGAATGGCACTACGCTTATACCTGTGACGTATTTCACGGGTTAGTTCTGCCGGTTTACCTTCACGAATTTGGCGTGTGGGAATTTTAGATGCTACTATGATGAGTTCAATACAGCTGGGGAGAGATGCCAGACTCACTCACACGCTGAGTGTTGTCCATACGACCTCTTGTGGTTATCGAAAAGGCACGACAAACTGCGTTAGATGCCTTCCCACCTTTCTACACTGCGGGTTACATGTTTACGGAAAGGCTTTGGTGGTAACCATGAGGCAAAATCTGCATCCTATGCTATCTCCAGTCGTCTCGATGAATGTCTTGCCACTGGCAAAAGGTAGCTTAGGCTCTGTGAGTGAGGTTGACAAAAGGCGCAGTTTCTTTCTCACTTTAATCCAAATCACAGCGCGAGTCACCCATTTCAGCGGACACACCAAGAGATACGACTGTCCACACAGCTGAACAAAGAGATTGGTCTTCATCACTTGTGATGTACAACTATTATAAAAGTTTAATAGAAGTCTATGAAGGTTTAATAGAAGTCTAGGAAGGTTTAATAGAAGTATATGAATGTTTAATAGAAGTCTAGGAAGGTTTAATAGAAGTCTATGAAGGTTTAATAGAAGTCTATGAAGGTTTAATAGAAGTCTAGGAAGGTTTAATAGAAGTCTAGGAAGGTTTAATAGAAGTCTAGGAAGGTTTAATAGAAGTCTAGGAAGGTTTAATAGAAGTCTAGGAAGGTTTAATAGAAGTCTAGGAAGGTTTAATAGAATTCTAGGAAGGTTTAATAGAAGTCTATGAAGGTTTAATAGAAGTCTAGGAAGGTTTAATAGAAGTCTATGAAGATTTAATAGAAGTCTATGAAGATTTAATAGAAGTCTAGGAAGGTTTATTAGAAGTCTATGAAGGTTAATAGAAGTCTAGGAAGGTTAAATAGAAGTCTAGGAAGGTTTAATAGAAGTCTAGGAAGGTTTAATAGAAGTCTAGGAAGGTTTAATAGAAGTCTAGGAAGGTTTAATAGAAGTCTAGGAAGGTTTAATAGAAGTCTAGGAAGGTTTAATAGAAGTCTAGGAAGGTTTAATAGAAGTCTAGGAAGGTTTAATAGAAGTGTATGAAGGTTTAATAGAAGTCTAGGAAGGTTTAATAGAAGTCTAGGAAGGTTTAATAGAAGTCTAGGAAGGTTTAATAGAAGTCTAGGAAGGTTTAATAGAAGTCTATGAAGGTTTAATAGAAGTCTAGGAAGGTTTAATAGAAGTCTAGGAAGGTTTAATAGAAGTCTAGGAAGGTTTAATAGAAGTCTAGGAAGGTTTAATAGAAGTCTAGGAAGGTTTAATAGAAGTCTAGGAAGGTTTAATAGAAGTGTATGAAGGTTTAATAGAAGTCTAGGAAGGTTTAATAGAAGTCTAGGAAGGTTTAATAGAAGTCTAGGAAGGTTTAATAGAAGTCTAGGAAGGTTTAATAGAAGTCTAGGAAGGTTTAATAGAAGTCTAGGAAGGTTTAATAGAAGTCTATGAAGGTTTAATAGAAGTCTATGAAGGTTTAATAGAAGTCTAGGAAGGTTTAATAGAAGTCTAGGAAGGTTTAATAGAAGTCTAGGAAGGTTTAATAGAAGTCTATGAAGGTTTAATAGAAGTCTAGGAAGGTTTAATAGAAGTCTAGGAAGGTTTAATAGAAGTCTAGGAAGGTTTAATAGAAGTCTAGGAAGGTTTAATAGAAGTCTAGGAAGGTTTAATAGAAGTCTAGGAAGGTTTAATAGAAGTCTATGAAGGTTTAATAGAAGTCTAGGAAAGTTTAATAGAAGTCTAGGAAGGTTTAATAGGCATAAAGTAGCAGGATATAGTGAGGAATGAAAGCATGTGAGAGGAGCCAACAACAGCCACTGTAACAACAACATAAGAAAAGAAAATTTGGCTGGATAGGACATGTGCTGAAGACTCCATCCAACATAGCTAGGCAGGCTCTCACATGAAAGCCTCACGGTAAGAGAAGAGAGTGAGACCTAAAGATACATGGAGACAAGGATGTGAGAAGAAACTATAAACAAATGGCATACCTGAAGAGGGTCTGAAAGAATAGCCAAGGTTTGTGTGTGCTGGTGAGATGTAGTCAATGCACTAAGAAGAGTGATGGACTTTGATTGATTGATTGATTGAAGCGAACTACAGGCTCTAATGGATGGGCCCAGTAACTGTTATTGGAGTATGTAATGGTTTTCTTCAGATGAATCTTTCAGGATTGTTTCATGTATGGGATTTGATGGCTGTTGGGAAGTGCTTAACTTTACATCTTTTATACTGGTTTAGAAGACTTTACAGAGTCTGTATACAACCAGTCTCTTGGAGGGTGGTTTAACCAATGTGCGAGTCTATTTAAATAGACTAAAACACTAGAGCTAAGTAGACCTGCAGCTAGTTAGGCGCCATCTATAGCTGCTTTTAACAAACCACCTGGGGAAAGGTACAAATAACTTCGGTAGATTTTTAACTTGAATTTTGTCTGGGAAGCAGCCGTTAAGCTTACTCTTTTAGATTTCCAACTACTAATGAATTTATAACGGTGCTCGACACTGAAAAGGGGAGTTTGATCTCTCATGATCTCACTACCGAGAGATCAGGGGAATTTTTACCAGAAGATCAACATGATAAAATCTTGTTTTCCACCGTGACTCGAACCTGCGATCTCTGGCACCAGAGGTGGACACCTTACCCCGAGATCACCGAGTACTGCACTGCATGCTAGTGAACCTAGTTACCAGACACAGCACATCTAAATACAGTCTTGCTCTCTTGTTGCGAGGCATGACTTGCGGTTCTCTTGTTGCGAGGCATGACTTGTGGTAAGCCTCGTACACCCACATATTTGTGGGACAAACAGAGCCTTCTCAACACCACTGGAAACTCGCCAAATGATATTCGTGACCAGTGCTCTAGATTTGCATTTTTGCATGTGGGTTATCAATCTGAATTTCACATTTTATTTACATGTTTTATATTTCAGAACAAGAACAAAGATTGTGCAAAGTATAAAAGCTGTGGAAAAACTGGCCAAGATAACAGCATTACAAGTTCCAAGTCCAACCTGCGATCAAGCTTCCAGATCTACTCGCATTCTCTTAAGCAAAAAGTGAGGCATATTCACTTCTATCCATAGTATACATAGAATAAATAACACATAAAAAAACCTTGTGAAGATTGTCAGACGTTTCAGATAACTGACAACATTCACAGTTGTGAATTAACATTGATAAAAATGGTGAAATATTTATAATGCTAATGCACAGATTGCCGAAGCCAAATTTGCTTTTAGCTGTCTTAACCATTAAGGTACTTGATAAGATATCTGGTTGGGTCTTCTCGGCTAGAGTGAGAGGGTAGGTCATTGTTGAGCAGAGTGGGGCTTAAAGAACAGTAACCACCAGTACGAGAATAGGGATGGGAGCAGTAACTACACCACTGAGATGGTTATCTGAGACCTCTTCAACAGGGGCAGTCATCTAGTCCAGTCCTTATTTCAGAAGATACAGAAGGGCTCGCTAAGACATGTGTTATGTCCATCGTAATTAATGATAACTTTGTCAACATTCACTGTATGCATGAGTTTGGAGATGGCTAAATGAGCCAGCAAAAGCTCTGAATTGTAATGTCATACTTAATGCAAGGAAATAGGACACGCCCTTCCATCGTGGTTCAAGAAGGGTTGATGTGAGCAGACTTGCAAAGTGATTGTCTCTGTATAGCCTCATTTATTCGTGATGCCTCATGTCTGTGAATACCCTCCTAAGACATAATGTGTGTCCTATCCATTGCTAACACCTTCTCTTTACATCTAGTCCCACTGCCATCTGTCCGGTTCTTTCAATACAATACAATAGTACACTTATGCGACTGAGACGCATCGCATTGAATGGCCATGTCCATGACCACGTCTCATGGCACGTCCCAAGTGACTTGCAGTTCTGTTGGGGAGGTGGCTACCTGTTTTAGCTAGGTGTTATGAGGGCAGCCCCAAGAATATCTGCCGGAGGATCTCATGGGCTGGGACTTCTTGAGGAAGGCAAACAACGTGATTGAAGAGCGAGAGGTGACGGTGATCAATCATTGACTCAATGCCTGTAAGTTGAGAGCGTCGAACTACTTCACTGTTGGAAGTCAGGTCGTGCCAGTGGATCCGAAGGATGTGTCTCTGGCTGTGCAGGTGGAAGGCCTCAAGGCGCTGCCAGTCTTGTTGTAGTAGTGTCCAGGCCTCGAAGCCGCACAGGAAGATGGTGATGATGCAAGAGGAGTACATGCGAAGCCTGGTCACCAGGGAGAGCTGCCAGTGGGACCAGACTCTGCTGAGCGAGTGCATGGTTGAAAGCCGCCAGGCCCATCCTGTGGGTGTTGTTGTGACTGCCTGCTACCCAGGTAGACTAAGCACTCAGTAACTGCAACAGGGCTGTTCATGGTGAGGCCTTACGCAGAGGGGCCCTTGCTCAGGTTTTGGGTTTTCGTCTCGTCTCGCCGAATTATATTACTGACTTTGTCATACTATTTCATTTCCTTAATGTGGCGTAACCATCCATTGATGAAAACGTGAACCTTTTCAGTAGTACTTGTATTTGTTACGCACATCACAGAACTATACAATATGATAAACTTGACATTGGAGTTGACGATCTGTATTTTTGGGGAAGACTAAAGAGACAAGTGTGAAAAGAAAATGTTACAGAAGTGGTACATGGCATACATTTGCATTCCCCGTAGTGTCGATCAACATAAGTGGCCAAATATGGTAGAGATACGTATCTGATCCAACTTGCTCTCAGTTTATGCCTTGTACTTTTTACATGAAGGTAAGGCAGCTACAGATGGGCAGTGTACCTGAGCAGTTGAATGCCCTCACAGAATTAAATGTCCTTATGGAGCAAGCCTGGTCTATGCCTATTTATGGTGAGATAAGTATGTGCATGTTACATAAATAAAGTATAGAATTTATTTGTAGTTAAATAGGAGGTGATCAGTGATGATGGTGGTGATGATTGGGGTTCTGATGTTGATAGTGGTGATATTGATGATGGTAGTGGTTACGGTAGTAGTTACGGTGGTGGTGGTGATGTTGGTGATTGTGATGATAATGGTAGGGGTAATGTTGGTGGAGGTAGTGATGATTATGATGGTGGTAATGTTGGTGGTGGTGGTGATGATAATGGTGGTGATGATTATGATGCTGGTGATGTTGGTGGTGGTGGTGATTATGATGCTGGTGTTGTTGGAAGTGATTGCAATGATAATGGTGGTGGTGGTGGTGATTATGATGCTGGTGATGTTGGTGGTGGTGGTGAGGATAATGGTGTTGTTGGTGGTGATGGTGGTGATGATTATGATGCTAGTAGTGTTGTTGGTAGTGATTGCAATGATAACGGTGGTGGTGGTGGTGATTATGATGCTGGTGATGTTGGTAGTGATTGCAATGATAATGATGGGGGTGTTGTTGGTGGTGGTGGTGATTATGATGCTGGTGATGTTGGTAGTGATTGCAAGGATAAGGGTGGTGGTGGTGATGATAATGGTGTTGTTGGTGGTGATGTTAGTGATGGTGATGATGATTATGATGCTAGTGGTGTTATTGGTGATGGTGATGATAATGGTGGTGATAATGGTGGTGGTGGTGATGATAATTATGGTGGTGGTGTTTGTAGTGATGGATTGACAGAAGATGACAGAGAGAAGATTCTGAACAGTTCAGCATCAGCTAATGAGCAAAGATCAAAAATAGATATGATAAACAGCATTAACTTTAGATCAAGATCTTGATACTGGTTTAGAAGACTCTGCAGAGTCTGTATACAACCTGTTTCTAAGAAGGTGGTTAGCCGATGTGCGAGTCCATCTTAATATAATCAAACACTAGAGCAAAGTAGACCTGCAGCCTAACGATGCATCTATGCTGCTTTTAACAAATCATCTAACCATGGTCGATGTTATGTCATGTCACACAGTTAGTCGCTTCTTATGACATTCTCTCTGTGGGGCATTGATGCTATTCTTATCTATGCCATCCACAAAGACCCTGCGGAACACTTTGGGACAGACGTTTATAGAGAGCATTGATAACTTATATCATTCAGTCAAGCAATAATAGTAATTCGTCCATCATCGTTGATGGTGACTGTCAACATCATCCCATATCATACTGCAGCCTTGTATATGTGAGTGCACTCGTGACTGATTAAGTCAATGCAAGCCCGAAAGTTCTATGACACGACTGACAAACATAGTTGCCTCGGGTACTCCTTCTGCTCTAAACTTCCCAAGTGCACGTCTATCCTGGGCTGCCTGAACACGGAGGCCCTTGCTGATATTAATGCTGTTTGTGACCGCATTCTTCCAAGTTGAACGATTTTGAGCCAAGATTTTGCAGCTGTTAATGTCCATTTGACAGCCCTTAAGGGACTCCTTCAGACCATCTTTGAACTGGCTTTTTTGGATGTTATTGTGATCGCTCTTCTTCACTCAGTTGACTTACAGGAAACCTGACATGAGAGCATTCTGATCAGTCCATCTCAGTTGGTTTTTTTTGCAAAAGTGCATGAATATCTGACATGTTAGCTCTGGATAGCACTTTATTTTCTGTGATATGGTCCTGCCAGTGAATAAGCAGTATGTGTCTCAGACAATTCATGTTGGAATTATTTAGCCTCCAGGTGTTACTAGACAGTCCAGAGCAGGGTGGAGAGAATGGCCTTGCTGGTAGACCTCCAGGATCAGCCTAGTATTTAAAGAAAAATGTTTACTAAGAGCAAACTGCGACCATCACTGTTATATATTTTGTCCCATTTCACTTATGTCTCAGGCAAGGACTTAGCCTATGAGTTGTGTGACATCCTCCGGACAGAGAGTGCCCTGGAAATTATTGTCAGCAACCTGGCCTCCAACAACAGGGAGCTAATGAAGGTCTCAGCCAGACTTTTGGAGCAGTCACTGACCACTTCAAACAGGTTTGTCCATTTAAAAGTGACCAAGTCTATGATCTCACCAAGTCGGTAGTTGTGACCCTATCTCTTTGTTTAAATATATGAAACCTATTAATACTAAAATGAGTATAGTATTGTAGCTCCTTTCAGTCTAATAAAACAAATTTTAAATATTTGGAAATACACAAAAAATCTTTTAAGTAAATAGATCTGCAAAGATTGAAAAACTTGCTGAAAATATCAAAACTGATAGCAAGTTTTTTTCCCCTATGTTAGACATAAACAGGAAACAAAAGACACCATAGGCTCACTTCAAGATAGTACGGGAAATATAATAAGAGAAAATTTTGAAGCTACAAATCTACTTAATCATTACTTCAGCTCAGTCTTCACTAAAGAAGATTACTCTAAGATCCCAGAGCCCTTAGATATCTTCCAAAGGGACATATACACAGAGGGATTACACTCAATCTACATTACTGAGGAAATGTTTTTTTTTAATTGGAATGTTTGAAAGTGGATATAAGTCCTGGTTATGATGGTATTCATCCAAAATTGCTATTTGATCTCAAATACTTGCTGGCAATGCCATTGTCCAGATTTTATTCTCAAACATTTTAGAAGGGGATTATTACAAGGGATTGGAAAGATACAAGTATGATCCCTTTGTTCAAAAAGAGCAAGAAATCAGATTCAGGCAATTACAGACCAGTGGGTTTGACGAGCATAATCTGCAAAATTGTTCAGCATTATTTTACTTAGGGGAGATTGTGCTTAACAAACCTTTTAGAATTCATGGAAGAGGTAACCAAAATGTTGAATGTTGGAGAGCCAGTAGATGTTATTTATCTGGATAAACTGGCACAAGTCAAAGCCTATATTCGTGTCACCACAGACACGCGGCTCCATCTGCACAGTAGTATCTCAGACATCAAGGGATCAAGAATCAAGAGAGGGTCGTCATGGATGGCACAGGCTTAGGCAACAATCAGACAAGTCACTACAGCTTAGACGATAGCCAAAGGGGAAGAATGGGCTCACACTGGTGATAGGATGATAAGAGTACCAGAGGGTCATCATAACCTTAGGCAAGGAAATGCAGTGAACGGAGCAACAAGAGAGCAGAGCACGAGGTAAATCAGCTGATAACTGAGAACACGCAGGAGAGTGACGCCATCATATACACCGACGGATCAGTCGTGCGCAGTGGGACATCAGGCTGGGGTTTCTCGGCTTGAGTGAGAGGAGGTCTATATCCATTACCGTGGGCAGATTACAAACTGAGCATATATGTGTCTGCCCAATGGGGAGTGTTGCTGATCGCTTGTTTCCATAGTCTGCACAATTTTAGAGTAAAAAAATTATAGGAGACATTGAAATGCACTTGGGCAAATTAACCTATTCAGGAATAGTCAGCATAGGTTTACTAAAGGGAGATCATGCTTAACAAATTAGTACTCAGAGCAATGTGATGTTAAAAGGGGAGTACCACAGGGCTCAGTTTTGGTATCGATTTTGTTCTTGATATATATATAAATAATTTGGACAGTGATATCAGATCCATGATTGCAAAATCTGCAAATGACACAAAATTATGCAGAGGTGTCTCATCTAACAGACATATATTGAGTTTGGATTTAGATAAAATTCAAGAATGGTCTGAGAGCTGGCAGGTTGAGTAATGTAGGTAAATGTACAGTCATCTACATTGGTAGATCCAATATGGAATATAATACAGAATAGAATAGAAAAATATTAGAAACATAGAAAAAGATAAGGACCTAGAGGTTTAAAATAGATCATACAGGCAAGATGAGTGAGCAAGTCTAGGTAGCAGCGAAAAAAGCTGACGCAATGTTACGTTTAAAAATATTTTTACAAATTATATCTTGTACTAGCTTGGGTTGGTCTTGAGTACGGGTTTTATTTGGTCAAGTGTATAGGTTTTGTTTTGGTCAAGTTTACAGGTTTTGTTTGGTCAAGTGTACATGTTTTGTTTTGGTCAAGTATACATGTTTTGTTTGGTCAAGTGTACAGGTTTTGTTTGGGTCAAGTGTACAGGTTTTGTTTTGTCAAGTGTACAGGTTCTGTTTGGGTCAAGTGTACAGGTTTTGTTTGGGTCAAGTGTACAGGTTTGTTTGGCTAAGTATGTACATGTTTTGTTTCATCTGGTGTATGGGCTTTGATAAACTGACTTTGGCATGTGTTAATTAATCAATCAAATGCCTGACCACTTGTTGCGGAGAGAGGTTTCAACAAATACACACTGTCTTCCTATCATGAGCTATCCATCTTAGCTCTGTCCATGTCCTGCCTGCCACCTTGGTATTGGTATCCAGCTCCATTTTCTCATGAGTGTTATTCACAGTTCCTCCAGCCCTGTCCACTCCAGAACTGAGACTGTCTTGTAATGTTATCATCTGGTTTCTGAAATGTAGGGTCTATCCAACGGGACCTTCACATGCCATGCTCCATTGGTGTCTGTCCAACTCTTTCCAACAGTTCTACATTTATGATCTTTTTTTTTTTTTTTTTTTTTTTTTTTTTTTTTTTTTTTTTTTGCGTTCGCCTTATTTCTCTAATCCCCAAGGCGGTGTGCGTTGCACTGTGGTTTTTATTTTGCGCCTGTCGGCCCAATGCATCCGACTTCAGCATGCATTTTATGTAAGGGTCTGCTTCCTCCTGCATTTTCTAAGGGTTTGCTTCCCCGGGGTAACGGCCGGTGCTGTGATGGGGATCGAACCCAGCACCTTCGGATTGTGAGCCGTGCCACTTATCCACTAGGCCACACCGTCCCCTTCATTTATGATCTAATCATACCATTTCCACCATGCACAAGCAACCATTTACGAAAGTCTTGTAGCTTTTTTTGTAAGTGCCTCTTTTGTCTTCCGTGTTTCAGAGCTCCTCTTAACTTAACTTAATTTAACTTAACATCTTTATAGTGGATAGAAGACTCTGCAGAGTCTGTATACAACCAGTTTCATTTGCATTATTGCTCTAAAAGCTATGCGCATCCAATTTATTCTTAAATGCATTAATTGTCCCTGCTTCCACTACCTCCTGTGGCAATGCATTCCAAGCATTCACCACTCTCTGACTAAAGAAAAATATTTCCTAATATCTAATCTGAACCTCTCTTTAGTCAGCTTGTAGCTATGCCTCCTTGTTCTTGTAGGTGGTTGTATTTTGAAAAACTTGTTATGGTCTAATTTATCCGTTCCTTTGATTATCTGATAAACCTGTATTAAGTCACCTCAAATTCTTTTCTAAACACTAAGCCGAGGTTTCGAGTCTTTCCTCATAACTGTAATTCTGGAATCCCACTATCAGCTTTGTCGCTCATTTTTATATTTTTTCCAGCATGTTTATATCCCCTCTATGATAAGGACTCCACACCTGAATACAGTACTTTAATCTAGGTCTAACCAATGCTTTATACAGTTTGTCAATCACTTCCTTGCTCCTATGTTTAATATTTCTTTTTATCAAACCTAACATCGCATTTGTCTTTTTCACTGCTAACTGGACTTGTTCACTCACCTTACCTGTATGCTATATTATAACCCCTAGGTCCCTTTCCTTTTCTGTCTTTCTAATATTGTTCTGTCCCATTTGGTAATTATGTTCCATATTGGATCTACTCAAATGGATGACTGTACATTTATCTACATAAACTCTATTTGCCAGCTGACAGACCATTCTCTAATTTTATCTAAATCCGACCTCAATTTATCCACTTCGGCTTTAGATGAGACAATACTGCATAGTTTTGTGTCATCGGCAAATTTTTCAATCATGGATTCCATATCAATTTGCAAATGATTTATATATATCAAGAACAAAATTCGTCCAAAAACCGAGCCCTGTGGCACTCTATTTTTCACTTCACACTTCTCAGAGTACTCCTTATTTATGCCCAAATTATTTGCCCAAATTATTTATACTCCTTATTTATCTTCTTTGATCAATTGATGCTATGCTTCTAGCCCCGTGAGATTCATAAAGGAGACTTCCTTTTCCAGTTCTTTGCCAGTCCCCCACAGCTGTTCATTCATGGCACTCCCAAGGCCAGACAGGCTTTCTTTGGTCTGTATAAGTAGTGCAGTCTTGTAGGATATGTTCTGGTGTTTGCTTGGGTGCTCCACAATCGCATGTAGTGGTGGCTATGACTTCAATCTGTGGAGGTTGGCCTTGAGTCTGCAATGTCCTGTTTGAGTCTGAAGATTATGTCTGCCCATTTCTACCTAATTTGTCTATGCTGTCATTTTCTAGCTTGTATTCTTTGTTTCATAGCCATATAATAGAACAGAATTTACTTAGGAGCTAAAGATTTTTAATTTGGTGGTAGTTTTTTTCTTTTGATTTCCATAAGGTTCATGATGGTTGAGGCACATTTTCCTCATTCCCGATTGAGTGCATCTCCAAGCAGCTATTAAATCATGAGCTCCAAACAGACAGATGCTCATTAGGAAGACAGAAGAAATGCTACAGACACTCTTTCAAAGTGTCTCTGAAAAGCTTCAACATTGTTGTCACCTCTTGGGAGTTGCTTGCACAGAACCATTATACCTAACATGTTAGTATCACGACAGGTGCTCAGATTCCAGAGCAAAACTCTATTGTGCAGGCTAAGAGTAGGGGTGCCACCAAAAAGAGCAGAACGTATGATTCCACAGCCCATATGTGCCTCGGATTGGGCCAAATTTGCAGTGCCAGGATTAGTCTTTATAGCCATACGAGAACACATCTCAAAGCACAAGTCTGATGCTGTCGCCATTATTGCTTAAGATGGGCGCAACTATTAATCTAATGATATCTAGGCTTCACTGTAACCATGTCCTTGATTTAGTTAGTTAGTAGCCCTTTTTCAGTCATATCTGACTATAGGTTGATGCGACCTTGGAATAGCAACTCTCTACTGAGTTTTTGGTTTTCCTATTCCTTTCTGCATTTTTTCTTCATTTTCCTGTTTTCCATGGGCTTATTTTCACTCAGTCTGAGGTGGCTCTTCAGGTTACATCTTCATTTCGATTGATCTACATCTTGAGAACATTTGTTTTATTCAGGCTTATAGAGAGGATGAAATTTGTGCATACCTGATGGAAACGATCTATCAATATCTGGAGTTCATGCTGACTGTAAGTGACAATTGAAGCGAATCATCAGCAAATACGTAGTCCCTGACAGTAACTTCCCTGATCTTGGTTTTAGTTTTGAGTCTCGCAAGATTAACTCATCCACTCCCACTAGCAATACATCGGCCTCCGTAATTTTTTTTTAGAAAACCTAGGAGCCAATATATTGGCTTTTATGACCATGTTCACAAAATCACATATTTTCACATTCCTAGTTCTCCTAAATGTTTTATTTTAGTTATTGGCAGAAGTCCAGATTTTGTACTTTTCATTTCACTGAGAAAGTGTTTATTTTTGTACTTTGAAACCATAATTTTTTTCAGAGCGCAGCTTTTTATCTAGCCCATTCTCCTTCAGCCAACCCCAATAAAGTTTTTACAGTACAAGCTTGGTAATAGATTTATTTTTTCTAATGGTAGTGATGATGAAGATATCAGTCGTTCTGAACATTAATTCAATTTCTTGATCTAGTCTTAGTTCTAAGTGTTTATATGATAAATGAGTGTGTATATATGATAAATGAGTGTGTATATATGATAAATGAGTGTGTATATATGATAAATGAGTGTGTATATATATATTGAATACAGCAGGAATATCCTTTCTGGATGTGCGCAAATTGTAAACAATTACGCTGATGTTGATTGGGGCTTTTATTTTTGAGCTCGTTTTGAACATCACGTGCCTTCAGTAAAATGTGAATACTGTGAAAACAGCTGCACCAAATTAGGTGTAACTTTCAAATCATCTTCTCTTATGAATTACCTTCAATAGAAAGTCATGTTATTTGTGCATTGGTTTGGAGTTGAGTAATGTGTTGTGAGAAAAATATTTTCATAATTTTTACAAATAAAAAAACGATTATGGAACTATAATCCCTTATACCCCGGAGAAGCAAACCCTTAGAAAATGCAGGAGGAAGCAGACCCTTACATAAAATGCATGCTGAAGTTGGATGCACCGGACCGACAGGCACAAAATAAAAACCACAATGCAAAGCACACCTCCTTGGGGAATAGAGAAATAACGCAAATGCAAAAAAGAAATAAAAAATTATCTCTCATTCACAAATTTACACCTCCATTTGTGAAATATGTGTATTCCATGATATTTTGGACTCAATTGTGAACAGTTTGGTATATAAATTGTGCTAATTCAGCGAACCTTTATTGAAGATAAATTGGTCATAACTAAGTGATGCTGTGTAAAAGTTTTACATAAGAAAAATATTGCTTTCAGAAGTCTAAAATATTTTGGAGTGAATGTGTTAAACAGACGTTGATTTAACACATCATAAAATTATGGTGTTTTATACCAATTATGATGATGGAATATATTAATGCTTAAATGAGTCTGCCTTATCCTTGCAGGCGCCAGGTTGCTGAGAGTGGCTTGGAGCTGGTTGTCAAGATGACACATGATGCCCGAGGAGACTGTGAACTTGCCCAAATATGTACCGGAATTTTGGAAAGTCTCTTCAAGACTTCAGAAGACACGTGCGCCAGAGTGATCAAGATGGGTGGCCTAGATACTATAACCTACTGGTGCCGCTGTAATGACCGTGTCACGCTAAAAAACTGTGCCATTGCTCTTTCAAATCTGGCTCTCTATGGAGGAGGAGAGAATCAACAGGAGATGGCCAAGCACAAGGTTCCAGAATGGTTATTCCCTCTTGCATTTGTTGAAGATGATAGTGTTCGCTACTATGCTCTGCTGGCGATCGGAGTTCTGGTTTCCAATAAGGAAATAGAGAGTGCTGTGACAAGTTCAGGAACTCTGGCGTTAGTTCTGCCTTTCATTGACAGTCATGATCCTGCGGAGTTTGCTGAGAGAGATACATCACATCGGCATGGACGATCTCCTGGGTGGCTGAAGCGGCTGATTCCAGTTTTGTCCAGCAAGAGAGAGGAGGCCCAGGCTTTGGCAGCATTTCATTTTGTGATGGAGGCGGGCATTAAATCGGAACAAGGAAGAAAGGAGGTAAGCATTCATTCTGAAATGAGAGTAAGGTAGTATGCATTTAATCGAGAGAGTAAGACAGTAGCTATTTAATCTGAAATGGAGGGAGGCATTAATTCTGAAGAGAAAGAAAGTAGGCTTATAATCTGGAAAGGGAGAAAGAAGGTAGACAATTAAGCTAGTCTGTTTAATGACAAGACTTTACCAGCTGTTTTATTAAAGACAAACTTGTTCAGTTAGTCTGTTTAATGACAAGATTTTACCAGCTGTTTTATTACAGACAAACTTGTTCAGCTAGTCTGCTAATGACAGACTCTATCAGCTGTTTTATTACAGACAAACTTGTTCAGCTAGTCTGTTAATGACAGACTCTACCAGCTAGCAGACATTTCACATTACTTTTATCTTCTCCTAGGTACTCTACAAGATTGGATCTGTGGACCCACTAAAATGGCTAGCTAGCACGCCTAATCGTGTGGCCTCAAAACTTGCAGCTCAGGCCCTGAAGATCATCGGTGAAGAGATTCCTCACAAGCTGTCACAGCAGGTTCCTCTATGGACATGCGATGATGTAGTTCACTGGACTGCTCAAGTAAGAATGCACCTAGTTCTGAGAAATGTGGCAAATGCTGAGCAGTAAGAGACCAACATTGTATTCAACAGTTGCAAGAGTGCACCCTTAATAGTGCTTGATCAAGTCAGGTGGGATCCAGTCACTACCTGGTGCTCTGCCCCGGACTAAGCTGTCAATGGCTTTATTCAGATTCTCTAGAGATAGTTCGATGTCCAGCTCATCTATACTGGGATAGCTTTTGACATTAATGGCTGTGAGAGGGACGACATTGTCACAAGAGTAAAGCTTATAATAGTGCTCGACCCATTGCTCCATCTTTTATCTGTTATTTTCTTGCCAATGATGGTTTTAAGCAGTGCTGTTTTTCTACATATAGGACCAATAGCTTTCTTTATGCCATCACACATTTGTCTTCTCCCTCTTCTTCGAATCTTTCATCTTGTAAAGGACATTTTAACATTATGTTATAGTTTACAGCAAGGCCGGGATATCTGCACCTCTCGGCCCGACACATCCGATTTCAGCTGGTTTCTTTGGGTACCATGCTTGCCTTCTCACTGTGGTCCCTGTTCTCTAAGCCATACTACGCTATTGCAGCCTGTTTCCAGCGGCACCCCTTGGAGGTGCAATGGGGTCTTCATTAGTTGTGATTTCCTGACCTTGATGCTGCAAGCATGAGTCACTGGCTGCTGTCAGCTCATTCACTGTACTGCATCTTCAGCCCCATACATTTGTCTGATGTTCCCTGTCTGGGCCACAGTTTGGATTGATGTTCCCTGTCTGTGCTACAGTTTGGATTGATGTTCCCTGTCTGTGCTACAGTTTGGATTGATGTTCCCTTCATGTTCCCTGTCTGTGCTACAGTTTGGATTGATGTTCCCTGTCTGTGCTACAGTTTGGATTGATGTTCCCCCTGTCTGTGCTGCAGTTTGGATTGATGTTCCCTGTCTGTGCTACAGTTTGGATTGATGTTCCCCCTGTCTGTGCTACAGTTTGGATTGATGTTCCTCCTGTCTGGGCTACAGTTTGGATTGATGTTCCCCCTGTCTGTGCTACAGTTTGGATTGATGTTCCCTGTCTGTGCTACAGTTTGGATTGATGTTCCCTGTCTGTGCTACAGTTTAGATGCTTTCACTGAGCTGTAGCCAGTACTCCAATTGCACAATGATGAGTTGTATATTGAATGTGGCTTTTAGTGGACTTGAAGGTGTGCAGAATACCTGTGTAGACTTGAAGGTGTGCAGAATATCTGCGTGGACTTGAAGGTGTGCAGAATATCTGTGTAGACTTGAAGGTGTGCAGAATATCTGCGTGGACTTGAAGGTGTGCAGAATATCTGTGTAGACTTGAAGGTGTGCAGAATATCTGTGTAGACTTGAAGGTGTGCAGAATATCTGCGTGGACTTGAAGGTGTGCAGAATATCTGTGTAGACTTGAAGGTGTGCAGAATATCTGTGTAGACTTGAAGGTGTGCAGAATATCTGTGTAGACTTGAAGGTGTGCAGAATATCTGCGTGGACTTGAAGGTGTGCAGAATACCTGCGTAGACTTGAAGGTGTGCAGAATTCCTGCATTTGGAAGCTACTTGTATCGAATCAGAGCAGTGTACTTGGTCTCAATGACGACTGGCATATCCTTCACTAAGTATGACCTCAAGTTTTCTTTTCTGTTGGTCAAGTAAAATTTTATGTTGGTATTTGTTGTTGTTATGGTAAGTAATTTTGTATCTTCTTCTTTTTCTTTGTTTGTTCTCTAACTCTCACTACCAAGACCTGTAAAGGGCTTTACAATTAGCAGGATGTAGTCCGGAGAACAGATTGCGTTGTCGCAGTTTACAGCTTGACTGTGATAATTCCACCTTTCTGTCTGACACATCAGACTTCAGCATGGCATTTCTGAGTACCGGGTTGGCCTTCCCTTTTTGATCCCTTCTCCTTAACCTGTCAACTCTGTTGCAACCAGGATTACCACGTGGAGGTGGAGCACGTGGAGGTGGAGCACGTGGAGGTGGAGAAGGGTCTTGGCAGACCCAGCATCAGCAGTCAGCTTTGGGACGCTGACTGGTACAGCTCATGCACTGCCCAGCATCTTGTGCACTGCCCAGCATCTTGTGCACTGTCCACCATCTTGTCCACTGTTCAGCATCTTGTGCACTGCCCAGCATATTTTGCACTGCCCAGCATCTTTTGCACTGCCCAGCATCTTGTGCACTGCTCAACATTGTTTGCACTGCTCAACATCTTTTGCACTGCCAAGTATCTTATGCACTGCTCAACATCTTGCACACTGCTCAACATCTTTTGCACTATCCAGCATCTTGTGCACTGCTCAACATCTTGTGCACTGCTCAACATCTTTTGGCACTATCCAGCATCTTTTGCACTATCCAGCATCTTGTGCGCTGCTCAACATCTTGTGCACTGCTCAACATCTTGCGCACTGCTCAACATCTTGCGCACTGCTCAACATCTTTTGCACTGCTCAATATCTTGTGCACTGCTCAACATCTTGTGCTCTGCTCAACATCGGTGTGTACTGCTCAACATCTTTTGCACTGTCCAACATCTTGTGCTCTGCTCAACATCGGTGTGCACTGCTCAGCCTATCTTGATCCTATAATTTGGTATGACTGTAGAAGAACAAATGTGACAAAAGTTTTACAAAATCATTAAAGTGTGCATTTCTGTCAATCTTTTTTTTCAATGAAAGTCTTCTTCTTCAGTCTCCGTCCTGAAAAGGGCGTTGTATTGTAGTTTATAGCTAGGCTGTGATATCTGCCTCTTTCAGTCCAACACATCCAGTTTCAGAACAGCATATTTGGGACTGGGTTTTCGTCCTCTCTTTGATTTCTATTCTCTTAGCCAGGCTGCATGGTTGCAGTCTGTTTCCAGGGCCACCACTTGGGAGTAAGGTCTTGTTTAGCTATGGGTTGTTGATCCAGATGCAAGCAGCTATCTTTGGGTGCTGACTGCTGTCAGCTCATTCACTTCTGGATATTCAACCCAGTCATTGCAAGTGACAGCCCAATTGGCAAAGCAGTTAGAGCGTTTACCTCTCATATCAATACTGATTGGGTATGTATCCTAGTTGTGGTAAACTCCAGTCTACCCTGCTGCGAATGGGGATCTGACCAGAGTTTTTGTTGTTGCTGTTGTTTAATGCCCACAATGACTGTTTACTCTTTTTGCGCCCTGTAAAGGACGTTTAGGGGTGGGTTGTTGTAGCTTTCTTTGCATCCTGAGCGTGCTGATGAAGGTGGACCTGGACTCCAGGCGGTTGTGCTATGCTTGGCTTTATCTGCATGGTGCTCACTACTACAGGGATCACATCGATCCACATCTCGTCAGCCTGTTTCCAGGGAACACTACTTGGAAGAGAGAGTGTGGTCTTGGTCAGTTTATTGACCCTGAGGAGACCCTGGTCAGTATTTTGTGCCTGACTGGACTAGCATGTCAATTCCCCCTGACCAGAGTTAGGGTGGGATAATAATAGCTGCGCATCGTAGACAAAGTTGACAATAACATCAGACTTGTGCTGGGGAGATGCGTTTTCATGTGGCTTTAAAGACTGATCCTGGCACAGCAGAGAAGTATATGAATGTTCAACATATTAGACTTGCTCAGAGTTTCACAATCTGTCATTTTGTCCTGCTGTCTAACCTTGGGCAGCCTCTGTAGATGAAACAATTTAGTTATATACTGTCCATGTTTTGCAGGCATAACATAAGGATAATAAGACAGTTAGGAAAGAGATGTTAATGTATTTCTAAAATATCTCTGACCTTGTATACTAGTGTCTTCCTTGTTGATAGTATTTACTATTAAACTTATGGAACTTTTTGACTGTTTTTATGTCATGGTGATGTGGTTTGGAGCAGAGATAGGGCACATGTCATGGTGATGTGGTTTGGAGCAGAGATAGGGCACATGTCATGGTGATGTGGTTTGGAGCAGAGAAGGTCGCATGTCATGGTGATGTGGTTTGAAGTAGAGATTGTCACATGTGATGATGTGGTTTGAAGCAGAGATAGGTCATAGGTCACATGTCAGGAGGTGGTTTGAAGCAGAGATTGTCACATGTCATTGTGGTGTGGTTTGAAGCAGAGATAGGTCACATGTCATGAGGTGGTTTGAAGCAGAGATTGTCACGTGTCATTGTGATGTGGTTTGAAGCAGAGATAGGTCACATGTCATGATGTGGTTTGAAGCAGAGATTGTCACCTGTCATGGTGATGGGGTGTGAAGCAAAGATGGTCACATGTCATGAGGTGGTTTGAAGCAGAGATTGTCACCTGTCATGGTGATGGGGTGTGAAGCAAAGATGGTCACATGTCATTATGATGATGTGGTTTGAAGCAAAGATGGTCACATGTCATGGTGTGGTTTGAAGCAGAGATTGTCACGTGTCATTGTGATGTGGTTTGAAGCAGAGATAGGTCACATGTCATGAGGTGGTTCAGAGATTGTCACATGTCATGATGTGGTTTGAAGCAGAGATTGTCACCTGTCATGGTGATGGGGTGTGAAGCAAAGATGGTCACATGTCATTATGATGATGTGGTTTGAAGCAAAGATGGTCACATGTCATGGTGTGGTTTGAAGCAGAGATTGTCACCTGTCATGGTGATGGGGTGTGAAGCAAAGATGGTCACATGTCATGGTGTGGTTTGAAACAGAGATGGTCACCTATCATGGTGATGTGGTTTTTAGACTATTAAAATATGTATCTGCTTTAGGTTGGGTTTGGCACTTATGCAGACAAATTCAAGTCAAGCCACGTTGATGGTGACCTGCTTCTTCGTCTTACAGAAGAGGAGCTCCGAGACAGCCTGAATATGTCATGTGCTATCACGAGAAAGAGGTAAAATCAATTTTTTTTGTTTTCTAATGTACCTTTAGGCCAGGGGTCTCAAACTTGTGACTTAACTGGTATATATGCCAATTAATGATATCATGTGGCATCTAACATAAGTGATATCACAATGTGAAATAAGAGAGAATTGTTGTTGTTTAATGCCCACAATAAGGAAGTTGACTCTTTTGTGCGCCCTGAAAAGAACGTTAAGTAGCGGGTTGTAGTAGCTTTCCTCACATTCCGAGTGTGCTGATGAATGATTTCCGGTTAGGCTCGAGCAACTTAATACTCCACTGCTTTGGAACAATTGCTTACCAAGGGTGGTTAACCAATGTGCGAATCCATCTTAATAGACTCAAACACTAGAGCAAAGTAGACATGCAGCCTGTTAGGCACCATCTGTGCTGCTCTAAACAAGCCTCCTAACCATAACCGCTGTTATGCCATGTCACAGAGTTAGTCGCCTCTTACGACATGCTTTCTGTGAGTCAGTGGTGATATTCTTGTCCTTGTCATATACAAAGACCCCGGCGGACCACTCGGGACCTATGTTTGATTTCATTAGTCTATAGTCTGCGGATTGCCAATTCATTGATTGAAATGTCAATATTCAAAAGGCAGTCACTGGTTGACCTCAGAATATCCTCCACACCCTTATCCAATGTTCCCAGTATGGATGGCTTTGAAGCGAGTACCGCAGTTTGTTCATTGCCAAGAACCCCAGCATCACCAGGACAGTAGATTCATAAAAGTCCCCAAAAATTGCAGGCCTCTACTTCTATTCATATTTATAAATGAAACAAAATAATTGCCAGCATTGAGAATAATAACAGCCAGACTGCAGAAACACAACCACAAAGACATGGAGACATACTTGGCGTACTTGACATAAGTGGCAGGTTGCAGAGGCTTTCTTCAGATCCTGAGCATGCTCATGAAGGTGGACCGGCTTTAATCCATGAGGTTGTGCTATGCCTGGCTTCATCTGCGTATTGCTCACTACTACAGGCCTCATGTCGGTCCATCCCCTTGTTAGCCAGGTCGCCATGAGAACAGTCCATTTACAGGAAGGAAGCCAAAGTGAGAGTTTTGGCCAATATATTTTGCCTGACACTAACCAACATGTCTGGTCAGTATATTTTGCCTGACCAGATGTTAGTCTTCCTTTCCATTTCTTTTTAGAAGATTGTGACAATTGATAAGGTAATGTTGTGCATGGGGCTAGCAACTTCACCATATAAAAACCATTGCTACTGCAAACAATTGGACGCAGGATAGGATTCCCTAAAAGCTGGCTAGAGTAAACTAAATGATGTCTTAGATTTATACTGCATGATCTGGATTGCTAACTTGTTTGATTACCTGCTCTTCAGCAGCAGTTGTGCCACTGCGGTTTGCATCTCCTCCAACTGTCTCACAGTTCCATCTGGTGTGAAATTGAGACCAATTTGGCTTGCCTTGGCTTGGCTTTGTTCATTCTCAATCTCCTGCTACCAAACTCTGAAAGGGCTTAAGTAGCAGAATGTAGTCCAGAGAACGGAATGCGTTGTGTCGTAGTTTACAGCTTGACTGCAATATTTGCACCTTTTGGTCCAACACATCCGACTTCAGCAAGCATTTTTTGAGTACCGGGTTAGCATTCTCTCTTCGATCCTTTCTCCTTAGCCAGTCTGCCCTGCTACAGCCTGTTATCCAGGATCACTGTGTGGAGGTGTAGAAGGGTCTTAGCAGCTCTGGTTCGCTGGCCCTGACGCTAGCAGTCAGCTATGGGTCGCTGACCACTGCAGCTCATGAGCTGCTCAGCATCTTGATCCCGAGATCAATTTAATACAACTAGTATCTTAATTTGTGAGCTTTACCATGTAATTTGGTGATCTTCAACTTGTGCTGGGACATTTTACAAGTTTTGACCACCCTATTCTAATAGAGCATTTGGTGTAAAAATTACTTGGAATGCTTGCAATACTTGGAATACTGGTACTCAAATAGGCAGGTTGTTGCCAGCTGTTGGGTAGGTTGTTGCCAGCTGTTGGGTAGGTTGTTGTCAGCTGTTGGGTAGGTTGTTGCCAGCTGTTGAGTAGGTTGTTGCCAGCTGTTGGGTAGGTTGTTCCCAGCAGTTGGGTAGGTTGTTTTTTTTGTGTGTGTTTTTTATATATATATATTGATGATGATGATGTCGAATGCCCAAAATGAGCAGGATTACTCTTTAGGGGAGCTTGTAGCCTAGTCGACAGTGAGCCTGCTTGCTGGGATTACAACCACACCAGGGTTCTAAATCGCGGTAGACAGAAAAATATAGTACGTGGGTTCGTTCCTGGTGTGACCGGTCCTCCAGTTGACCAAGCTGTAAATTGGTACCTGACTTATGGGTTAGGGAAGGTATAAACAACAAGGAAGAGAACTGGCCACCCACCTCACCTCACATAGGCTGCGGCTTAGTCCATGAAGAGTTATCTTCATCGCTGACAGCAATTGTTGCCATGAGGAGACCTACCTTTACCTTTTTTACTCTTTTGCGCGTCCTAAAAGGACGTTAAGTGGTGGGCTGTCGTTGCTTTCCTCACATCCAGAGCATGCTGATGACAACCTAATTTGGCCTCATCTGCATGTCACTCACTAATGAAAACAATCCGTTTCCAGGGAGGACTGCGAGGAAGTCAAGGTGAGAGTCTTGACTAGTATATTTTGATGTCGTATATTTTGCCTGACCAGACGTTAGTCTCCCTCTCCCCCTCCCCCACCTTAACAAAAATATATATAGATTTTACTAGACCTGGTGGAAGGAAGAATGTAGTATGAAATTCATTATCTTTCTAAAATTGATGCCCAGACAGCGGCTAAAAACTTGCTGAATTCACTTTTCTAATGGGTTCTTTTACATGGATAGCTTGTTCACAGGACCTTCAAGGTTTTCATCAATCTCTAATATGATTAGACGCTGTTCCCACTTCTCTTGTGACCAGTGGATGTTTGAAACTAGACGCTGGTCCCACTTCTCTTGAGACCAGTGGATGCTTGAAACTTGCGGGATTTGAAATTCCATTTCCCTCTTTAATTTGCTTCTTTCTTGTGAGGAAATCTTTTTCATCAAAGTTAGAAAGTTTAGGTATCACTGAATGACTTGATGAAGTTGTTGACAAAATAACGCAGCCATTGTACATGTTTATACAAATTACCAGATTTCTCCGAGAGTTGAGGGACCTGAAGATCTCATCTGACTACACATCATGTGACCCGAGCATGCTGGGTGCTTGGCTGCAGGAAGTTGGTGAAGACATGTCGCAGTACACCTATCAGATGTTGAACCAGGGTGTTGATCGGCAACTTCTTCGGTCTTTGACAGACTTGCTTCTTCTTAACGACTGTAAAATAGTCAACGGAATTCACAGGATGAAAATACTGAGTAAGATAGAAGGTAATCAGTGCGAGGTGTGTGCCGTATGCCTTATTGGGTTCCAGGTAGTGACGTATATTCAATGTGTGATAGGTGTGTGCCGTACGACTAAGGGAAATTCCTAAAATGTACATTTTCTTTATTTTTTTCCATTCTTTTTCTTCTTTTTGCCTATCCTTTTCTGCCTTTCTGATTCAGGTTATGAACAGATCTCTAGAACGAGCTTGTCTGTCTGCCTCATGCCCAGTAGCATTTATTGCCACAGATATTTCTGTAAGCCACCATTTTTGCTGTCAGACTTTGGCTTTGAATCCACTGTATTTAAATATCATTGCTTGTTGGGGGGGGGGGGGGGGGGGGGGGGGTGTGTGTGCTGTGTGGTGGTAGTCTTGTTACAGGGCCAAACCATTTTAGTTGCTGTCTTTTGATGTAGTCTAATACTGGTGTTGTTCCCACTAGTTTCCTGATATCGTTTATGATCATGTCTCTCCTTGTTACGCCCAATATTTTTTGCACGCATTTCTATTTCTATTACGATGTAGTGTTTTTCTTGATTTTAGGAACCATCATCATCACACAGGGGACATTCCCATAAGTGCCCCATTCTCCATCCAAGCAGCCAACCAAGAGTATATATCGAGTCTCAGTCAGGTGTTGATTTCGTGTTCTTCGGATCTTTCCAGACAGAACACACATTCTCCCTTAGTCACATCCTCTGCACATATACATTTTTGCGACCCTCTGTCTCTTCATCATTCTGTAGACTGTCCATGACTGCCCTTATCAACTCAACCCAATCTTGCATCATCATCGTGTCGTTCACCACCTGCCATTGCATCAGCTCTTTCATTGCCCCAGATGCCTGCATGTCCATTTTTTCATTTTATGTTAGTGTCCAGTTTTGACATTGGTAGCATAGTGTCGGGACGAAAATTGTGTTGTTTAAAGCTCTTTTGGTAGTTATTGTCACGTGCTTGACATTAAGTCTTGGAATTAATTGTCCAATGATCTGATTTGCCTTATTGCACATTTGTTGGATTTCTGCCGTAATTCTTTCATTTGCTGATAACATACTCCCTAAGTATGTGGAATCTTTCACCTGGTTGAAAGATCAATTATTGTGCAATTTTTTTGTAAAATTTTGTTGCTTCTTTAAGACGACACTAAGCTTAATAGCCACTGACTGCTGTGCTGGTCAGTGTTCAAGATGAAAGAAGAAATAAACAACGAAATGAGTACCGGATATTTGTTTGAGTGCGGCTAGAAATGCCATTTAACTAATCATTGTCATGTGTGCACTAAAAGTCCAACATTGTACTATATAATAAGTTTTATAAATAAAGAAGTGTGCATACTAATTTATTTTCTATTGTGGAGAGCATCTATTAGTGTACGCCAAGTCAAGTCAAGTCATCCCGTAAATGGTGAGGTCGTTGGGGCAGACATGAAGACAACCCCATGCCAACTCTCTCTGTCAGCCGCTAGCTGCTTGTATCTCCTCTAGTCAGAGATTGGTCGATTCTTTTGTGTTGTCCTCCCACTTCTGTTTGGGATGAGTTCTTCATCGTCCGACTTGCATCATTCAATGCAGGATCGTATTAACAAGACCGTTTGATCTTGGTATGTGACTGTACCAAGCGAGTTTCCATCAGTAGACCGTTGCCAAGAGGGTCTTCAAAAGGTCCTATTGCTGTTGTAATTCTTTCTTGTATTGCTCATTTGTAACTCAGTCTTTGTACGTGATGTTTAAAAGTCTTCAGAAACGTCTCATATCAAGGGCCCTGTATCCTCCGCTGCAGGTCAGCTGTAGTTGTCCATGTTTCACAAGTATAAAGGAATATTGATATTGAATAGGACCAATATACACATTAATCTAATCGTCATGCAAATGTATATATTAGTGAAATGAATTTTATTCATTTTAAAGTTCAATCCTCCTATTTGATGGAGTTATGGAAGAACATGATTTTATATTAGAAGATTAATTGTCAATGAACATGTGGGATGCCGTAGACTCTGCATCACTACGAAAGTACACATAGGCCGGCCATGTGGTCCGCATGACTGATGATATATAGATGAGGAAGGTGTCTTTTTGGTGGCCATACAACTACAACTGCCCATGCATCTGCCTGCCAACAATATGGAGAGATGACCTGCACCACGCCTTTGGACCGTCATGGTACTCCAAGGTGAAGGACGCACACAGACAACCTGGCATCAGACAACCTGACCTGATTGAATTCCACGATTCAAGTATTTAAATATTCAATAACATATGCTGTGTGAAAGTCATTCTAGAAACACTGATTTTATAGAGTATTAAATTCTATGTAGGACACTGTATCAGGGGCCAGGATACGCCACTGGTTCCAGGAGTGTTTTTGACATGATGAAGAAAAATATAGGGCTACTGCGCACTGATAGAATGTTATAACAAGCAACCTAATACTGTTGTAGTAGAAGACTCTCCAACTTGTTGAATTTAAAAAGACAAATATGGTCCCAAAGAAGACACTACTGTTAAGGATGAAATGTTAGAGACTTCATTGTGCTGGACCACCACTAATTGTTTATGCGATGGGGTGACCAGTTCCCATCCTCACTGCCTTTTATTTCCTACCAGTAAGCCAGGTAGCCATTTACAGCTGGATCAACTGTAGCATGAGGATGGCAGGAGTGGAACCTAGTAGTTATCCTGTAATGCGGGGATCACAGTATCGATCCCCCCTAATTTAAAATATATATATATATATTTAAAAACTGTCAGATATCGTACTGATGGGAAATTGTTTAATCTTTGGAGGCTTCAAGCAAAAACCAAAGTTCCATCATCTTCTGTTAGCTGATGACTGTGCCCTCATTTCTGGCTCAGTCTTATCTGGAAAAAAGTGAAGATAAATTCTTTGAAGCCGTTCTAGTTTTGATCTTGCAATCAATTTGGAGAAAACAGAAATCATGTATCAACCAGCTCCTAGCAGCAGTTATACTGAGCCAATATCAAAGTCAATGATGGTGAGAAACTGAAAGTTGCAAAGAGATTCACGTACTGTGGTAGCATATTATCCCAGAACATAGCCATTGTTGATAAGGTAAACGCTAGTATCTCAGAAGCCAGCAGATCATTTGGCAGACCAAAGACAAATGTTTCTCATCGATGAAGCATTAGTCTACAGATAATTTGAAGGTTTACACAGCTGTTGTACTCTCAGTGCTGCTGTATACTTGTGAAACAAGGTCTCTATACAGTTGACAAATTGAACCGCTTCCACACAGTCTTCCTCAGAAGGGTACTGAAGATCAAATGACAAGACAGGTTCGAAGATACCGCCGTTCATGAAAGAGCTGGTATCCGTAGCATTAATACTATTCTAATGCAGTCACAGATCCACTGGGCGGGTCATGTAGTCTGCATGCCTGACCATTGGGTAAATATTATTATGATGAGGTGCAGAAAGGTAAACAGTCCATTGGAAGTGCTTCAAAGACACACTTAGGGCTTCACTTAAAGCCTTGACATAATACCCAAAACTTGGAAAACTGCTGCACAAAACCAAACAGCTTGGCGCACATCTCTTCATGAAGGTGCAGCGTCGTGCAAGGCATATAAAAAAACAGCAGCTGAACAACAGAGACAGGCTAAAAACTCAATGAAATGAAGCCTTCATATCAGAAGCACATTCCCTGCCAACTCTGCTCGAGGTATTCACAGACCCACGTTGGGCTTCTTAGTCACATTCAAACTCAACTGATATTTTAAATGGATGAGCCGAGAGAGTGGTTATCACCACACGTGATGGACGAACATCATCATGAGCTTGGTTTGCAATCCCAACTCATCAGGTTCGAATCCTGCTGTGCTCAATTTGAGATATCGAGCATGTTTTTTTTTATTATGAGAAATACGATCTGGAATTGCAATGGCAAAGAAAGTGTTTAGAGAGAAACAAAGAATCCTTACATCCAATAACATTAGTATGTCTCTAACGAAAAGAATCTTATACAATATGTTTGGACTCTGGCAATGTATGGCTCTGAAACATGGAACAAAAGAGAGGAAAATTACTTGGAGGCTTTTGAGATGTGGTGTTACCGAAAGATGGAAAGAGTCAGCTGGACCGAGAAGAAATCAAATGAAAAGGTATTGGCGGAGATGGGAGAACAGAGAAAGTTGATACGGAAGATAAAAAGAAATCCACTTGGCTGGTTGGGACATAATTTACGGAGTGAGGGCCCAGTCAAAAAGGTCTTGGAGGACATTATGCGAGGAAGGGTAAGACCTAGAAATGCCTTTTTGTCTCAGGCTTGCGGAGAAATGGCTGTGAAGACATATGCTGAGCTGAAGACGGATGCAGAGAATAGACAGAAATGGAAGGACAAAATCCATGAGCTTGTTGACCAGTCCTAGGACTGAATGACCTGATGATAATGATGATAAACACCTCTGCCACCCCAGCTGTAAATGGGGTAAATTGTGGAGCAGCGCCAAGAACTACAAAGTTCATACTCTTGTCATCTGTACTTTCAGCAATGCAAGAAACTGAACACATACTATGTGCATAAATGCAATGAAGTCAGTTCTTTATAGAAAGGGAAAGAAAAACCTACACATATACATACACACATATATGCACACATACATACATACATACACATATATGCAAATATACATAGAGAAGAGTTTATTTCAAAAATTATACTTTTTTTTAACATTATTCTTCGTCTGCTTTTGTCCTGCTGAATAGTTTAGGCAAAATCATGAATTATTGTGGTATCAATTTCTGTTCTCTTACCTGCAAGACTGTTAACTCTTTCAGGATGTAAATTTTCATGTTTTGTGCAGCGCACTTTTCATCCCTCATTTTCATATAGTGTTAAAGTATCGCTGTGTTTTATATTATCATATTGTGTGTTAGTCATATTTGCAATGAAAGGGGATTGCATGAGCAATAAGAAACTATAAATAATATAACAATATTTTTTTGTTAAAATAGTAAAGAAACTGAAAAAATAAATTGCTGTGTCGTCTTTTCTCTTCCCCATCATTTGTCACCTCATCCAACCACAGCATATTCTAATGATGTCCTTCTCTTCCCCATCATTTGTCCCCTCATCCAACCACAGCATATTCTAATGATGTCCTTCTCTTCCCCATCATTTGTCCCCTCATCCAACCACAGCATATTCTAATGATGTCCTTCTCTTCCCCATCATTTGTCACCTCATCCAACCACAGCATATTCTAATGATGTCCTTCTCTTCCCCATCATTTGTCACCTCATCCAACCACAGCATATTCTAATGATGTCCTTCTCTTCCCCATCATTTGTCACCTCATCCAACCACAGCATATTCTAGTGATGTCCTTCTCTTCCCCATCATTTGTCCCCTCATCCAACCACAGCATATTCTAATGATGTCCTTCTCTTCCCCATCATTTGTCACCTCATCCAACCACAGCATATTCTAATGATGTCCTTCTCTTCCCCATCATTTGTCCCCTCATCCAACCACAGCATATTCTAGTGATGTCCTTCTCTTCCCCATCATTTGTCACCTCATCCAACCACAGCATATTCTAATGATGTCCTTCTCTTCCCCATCATTTGTCCCCTCATCCAACCACAGCATATTCTAGTGATGTCCTTCTCTTCCCCATCATTTGTCCCCTCATCCAACCACAGCATATTCTAATGATGTCCTCTTTCCCCCAAAAAATATTGTGAATGAAACATTTTTCCATTCTACTTTTTAATCCTATCACCAGAACTAAGATCTGCAGTGAGCAGTCCATCCTGTGCTCGTTTTGACAGCATTGACGGCATGTGTGCACCCCACAATCCACTTAAGAACCCGATAGATGTATTCATTAGCTACAGGAGGTCAAATGGATCTCAACTGGCCAGGTATGCTTGGTTGTGCTGGTAATGTCTGAATGTTGCTTAAATTGTTTGCAAAAATTCTGCTTTAAACTCTTTCTGCGGTTTCACATTTCTTGTAGCTGCTGTAACACTTTGGTTCGCTGTTTAAGACAAACATTAATTAGGGCTGCTAAACTAACATGAATTTGTTGTGTAGGACAAACAAATAGTTGGTGTCTATGACAAACAATAATTTGATGTGCAGGACAAATATAAATTTGGGCTACTAAACTAATATTAATTTGGTGTCTATGATAAACATTTATTTGGTGTGTAAGATAAACACTAATTAGGGCTGCTAAACTAATATTAATTTAATGTCTAAGGCAAACATTAATTTGGTCTATCATCAAAATATTTATTCTGGTTTTTAGGACAAGACATTAATTTGGTGTGTTAATCAATTTTTAGGGAGAGGGGTAATATATGTTATATAATTGTGCAGTAAGCTGACTATCTGTATTAACATTTTCAAAACTTTAGGAGGTCAGACACTGAGGATGGTAACAGTGATCAGTGTGTAACTCATGGAAATGACGTGTTAATAATCAGATGGAGTTTAATGTAGTAGAATGCGCAGTCATCAACATGGAAAGATCCAATAAGGATTATAATTACATGATGGTAGTGAACAGTATTAGAAAGATAGAAAAAGAAAGGGACCTAGGTGTCCAGATGGCAGTGAAAAAGGCTAATGCAATGCTGGGCATGATTAAAAGAACCATTATACAAAAGAGCAAGGAAGTCATAGTCAAACTATATAAATCATTGGTGATACCTAAATTGAAGTTCAGGTGCAAAGTTCTTATCATAGAGTGGATATAGACATGCTAGAAAGGATACAAAGAAGAGCTACAAAAATGATTGTGAGATTCCAGAATTATAGTTATGAGGAGCGACTTAGAAAACTGGTCTACAGTGTCTAGAGAAGAATTCAAGGTGACTTAATACAAGTTAATAAATTAATAAATGGAAAGAATAAATTAGACCATACAAAATTTTTCAAAGTTCATCCACTTACAGGAACTAGAGGGCATAGCTTCAAATTGTTTAAAGACAGGTCCAGCTTAGATATTTGGAAATATTGTTTTAGCCAGAGTGGTGAATGCTTAGAATGCTTTGCACAAGATGTGGTGGATGCAAGATCAGTTAATGCATTCAAAAATAAATTTGATGATCAGTCATTTTTAGTATCCGTGGAGTGGAATAAACTGGTTGTATACAGGCTGTAGAGTCTTCTAAACCAGTATAATGAAGTTAGACGGCCCTGATTGTCAGTCACTGTTATGGCATGCCACCTACTGACATGTGTGTCAACTATGACTACAATATTACATTTAGGTATTAAATAAAGACTGTCAACTACCATTCAAATTTGGTTGATACATAACATAGTGTTTCAACAGTTTAATCACTCAATCAAAGCCCATCGCATTTCTCGGTGTATAGGCTATTGACCATATTTCAGGAACATTCATTATTTTGGGCTACTCTTTCTGCCTCTCTCTAGGTCATAGTTCCCTCTCACATTCTCTTCATGTATTTTTAGGTTTTTCTCTCTTTCTCTTCTCTTGAGGATTCCATGTGAGAACCTGCCTGGTTGTATTGGATGGTCCCTTCCTTATCTTAACCAGCCCCATTCTCTTCTCTTAATTGGTTTTTCCAGTGGCTGGTGTTGGCTCCTTTTCCACAGGTCTTCATTTCTCACCATGTTCTGCCACTTTATACCCTTTACTCTTTGTAGGCATTTATTAACAGAGGACATGTCAAGATTTTGTTGCAATTGTATTTGTAAAGTTGCTGTGACTGCTTGATCGTCTACAAAAAGAAGTTCATTGAAGAGTTCACCAATGTTGTTTCCTTCCTTTGGGTTGTCTGTTTTGCTATGTGGTCTGCTTATGTGATGAACAACAGAGGGGATAGCATACATCATTTACTCTAGATTTTAAATGAAATTTGTTGGCAAGTCCAGTTATTGTTCTATCAGAGCACTGGCTACCAATGTAAAGACTTTTGCATAGGTCGATCAGGTGATCGTTCTCTCGAAAGCTTTTTCTTAAACTGCACACACAACATATAGTTCTTGATCATATTCAATTGTTTTCGCCACCAATTGTCTGAGAGTAAAAATTGCATCCGTACAGTTTTTATTCTTTCTAAAGCCCATCTGTGTTTCGTTGAGTTGTTGTTCGATGATGGTGCGTATTCTTTTTTCTAGGATTTTACTAAATATTTTGGGTTTAGGTTTGCCTTTCCTTCTTCTTCTTTGCATTCATTCGTTCATTCTCAATCTCCGGCTACAGGGCTTTGCATGTAGCAGAATATAGTCCAGAGAACGGAATGCTTTGTGTCGCTAGTTTATAGTTTAACTGCGATATTTGCACCTTTCGGTCCGACATATCCGTCTTCGGCAGCTTTGCCTTGTCTGTTTCTAGGACCACTTTAATATAATCAGCCACCTGTGGGTCGCTGACCCTAATGTAATCATCCAGCTATGGGTCAATGTAATCAGCCAGCTGTGGGTTATTGTAATCAGCCACCTGTGGGTCGCTGACCCTAATGTAATCAGCCAGCTATGGGTCAATGTAATAGCCAGCTGTGGGTTTTTGTAATCAGCCACCTGTGGGTCGCTGACCCTAATGTAATCAGCCAGCTATGGGTCAATGTAATCAGCCAGCTATGGGTCAATGTAATCAGCCAGCTGTGGGTCAATGTAATCAGCCAGCTATGGGTCAATGTAATCAGCCAGCTGTGGGTCAATGTAATCAGCCAGCTATGGGTCAATGTAATCAGCCAGCTGTGGGTCAATGTAATAGCCAGCTGTGGGTCAATGTAATCAGCCAGCTATGTGTCAATGTAATCAACCAGCTATTGGTCACTGACCCTAATGTAGGTAGCCAGCAATGGGTTGCTTACTGTTGTCATCTCATTTCCTGGTGCATCTCCGTCTTCTTGTTATTGTTTACCTGCGTGCACAGACAACTCCTGTATTTTTGCACATTTGAAACACATCTTGTGAACAGCTTTAATTAAATTAATGCAATCCTGTAATTGAAGCTGGTTGTACATACTAAAACTGCAATGGAGGGTTTATAATGCCTATCAACCAAGAAAAACGTTTTGAAAACTCACTGTCTAAATTATTCAGAAATACTGGGTTTGAGCCTCTGGAATACATGTTACTCATCTTTCCTTTTTGTTGTTTTGTGTATATGTATTATACATGTTTAGAAAAATACTTGGTTGTTTGATTGTTTTGTAGTATTTTTTGGCAGTTTGAAGAAGGAGTTGTAGAGACTTGAGTGTAAAATATCAATAAAAAAATGTCCGACTGTGTCCACATAAAATTGTCTGACTTTGTGTCCACATAAAATTGCCGACTTTGTGTCCACATAAAATTGTCCAACTTTGTGTCCACATAAAATTGTCCGACTTTGTGTCCACATAAAATTGAAACAATATGAATAAGTAGTTGAATGAGTAATTAGGGATCAAGATGCTGAGCAGCGTATAAACTGCAGCGACCCATAGCTGACTGCTAGGGTCAGGGTCAGCGAACCAGAGCTGCCAAGACCCTTCTACACCCCCACGCGGTGATCCTGGATAACAAGCTGCAACAGAGCAGACTGGCTAAGTAGAAGGGATCGAAGAGGGAGGGCAACCTGGTACTCAAAAAGGCTTGCTGAAGTCAGATGTGTTGGACTGAAAGGTGCAAATATCGCAGTCAAGCTGTAAACTACGACACAACGTATTCTGTTCTCTGGACTACATTCCGCTGCTTGCAAAGCTTTTTTTCAGGGCTGGTAATGGGAGATTGAGAACAAACCAAAAATGAAGAAGAAGAATGAGTAATTTACAAAAATGTCTCAGCTGCCAGCATGATTTCTTTCTGTCAGCCTTCTTGTTGATTGACAGGATGTTTTAATATACTGTCAACTATATTCTCATTTGTCAACTTTTCTCGTCTTTTACCAACAGTTATTGCTTACTGTCAGTCTTCTGTCTCAGCTTTATTGATAGCAGTCTGCTTGACTAGATGGACTGTCACTGTTCCCTTGATGCATGTCTTGTTGAGAATATGTGCCAGAAATATGGAAACTGGTCAGAGATGAATTTACATAGCTGCAGGCTGTATCCAAATATAAGTATATAGGGAAGGGATTTTACTAGAAAAATTGCTGAAATCTATGAACAAAGAGACTAAACAGAACTAAACAACAGCTCACAAACACTTGCAGATACCATGTTATAGCATTGGGCAGGGTCTCACAGGTTGCTGGATCAATAACCAGCCAGTCAATCAGAAATTGAAATATATTCAGACTTTCAACAACACAGTAGTCACTGTCCAATGAAATGGTTTTGAAGAGGTTGAACACAAATTGGCAAGCGTCGTTGATGCCCTTGCCATAAATTGCCAGAAAAATCACATCAAATAAACCTCAGCAATACCCAAGTATGTGCTTTCCATTTCAGTAATACCCAAGTATGTGCTTTCCACCTCAGTAATACCCAAGTATGTGCTTTCCACCTCAGTAATACAGACGCAACAAGCTCCACTATAGATCAAATGGCAAGAACTGGAGCCAAAAAACAGTAAGGCTCCAAAATACATGAGTGTAAAGTTAGATCGCATGTTGTCCTTTGCGATACACTGCCATGAAACAAAACAAGAACTACATGTGAGAAATAATATCATCTGAAAACAGACTAATACTACATGGGGAGCACAGCCAGATGTCCTCCAACATCAGCACTCGACCTGTGTTTCTATGTAGCTGAGCACACCATATGCCAGTTTGTCAAACTTATTGATACAGCAATAAATGAGACTGGTTGGATAGTTACATAATGCCTAAAATATGCTCCAACTGGAAAAATACATCCCATCATCGGCATAGCACCACCTGAAACGTGAAGCATTGACACATCAGAAATTGAGAGAAACAGGTAAACGACCCAATGCTTCCTATGTTTGGACACCAGGTGCAGTGCACAAGACTTAAATCAAGATGAAGTTTTTTACAGTCAACAAACTAGTTTTGGAAAATGCTACATCAAAAAATGGAATGAATTGATGCAAGTTCCCTGAATTGAGTCACAGGAGGAATCTATACTTGGACATCATTTGCCTTACCCAACATGGAAATGACAAAATTGACTCCAAACAGGTGTATCACAATGCAGGAAGAACTTAAGAGGAGAGAACACTGAGGATAAAACATGTGAATGTGGAGCAGCAGAAGACACAGACCACCCAATGATCTGTCCAAACCAACTGGGAACATGCAATATGGATGACATGTTGAAGGGGAACGACAAGATAGTTCATGTCACATAACATTAGAAACATATCTGACGTGGTGTTTGGACACAATAAGTAGGTATAGTATAATAGTGCACTTCGGCGACCAGGGCCCGTTGCGTAGAATGACCATGACCACGACTGATGGCCGCGTCCCAGGTGGCCTGCAGTTCTGTTGGAGAGGTGGCGATCTGTTTTAGCAAGGTGTTGCGAGGGCGGCCCCGAGGACATCTCTAGGATGAGCACGGGTTGTTGTTTTTTCTGTGACTCGTCCCCAGAGCCTGTTGGAGCATCTCGTGGGCTGGGACTTCCCGGGAAAGGTGAACAACATGACCGAAGAGGGAGTACGTACTGTTTTGCCCAACGAGGGATGGAGCGAAGAACATTGAAGATCTCCCTCTCTTCGTGACCAAATCTGCAAACAGAGATCAGACGTTGCCAGCATTACCAAATGAGCAATGGAGCGAAGAACTTTGAAGATCTCTCTCCCTTCGTGACCAAATCTGCAAACAGAGATCAGACGTTGCCAGCATTACCAAATGAGCAATGGAGCAAAGAACATTGAAGATCTCCCTTCATGACCAAATCTGCAACATAGAGATCAAACGCCCAACTTTCTTCACTGACATCATATATGCTATGCTGTTATGAAAATACAGATGGGCTGGCCATGTGTTATTCATGTCGGATAACATATGGACACGTAGAGTGACATCCTGGTGACCCTGCAACTTCAGATAATCTCATTGGCAACCGAGGTTGAGATGGATAGATGAACTGAAAGAGACCCTGGATCCAACATGGTACACCAAGGCAAAAGAAAGAAAAAATTTTACTCAATTTTTGGCTACCAGGCATCAGACACAAGTGCCTGATTGAATACCATGATTTAGAAAATTTAGAGATGTTATTGTTCTTTAAAGTTTAACCTTCTGAACATCAAAGGAATACCACTTTAAATCAGCCAAGGGATCAAGATGCTGAGCAGCGCATGAGCTGCAGTGGTCAGCGACCCATAGCTGACTGCTAGCGTCAGGGCCAGCGAACCAGAGCTGCCAAGACCCTTCTACACCTCCACGCGATGATCCTGGATAACAGGCTGCAGCAGGGCAGACTGGCTAAGGAGAAGGGATTGAAGAGGCAATGCTAACCCAGTACTCAAAAAATGTTTGCTGAAGTCGGATGTGTTGGACCGAAAGGTGTAGATATCGCAGTCAAGCTGTAAACTACGACACAACGCATTCCGTTTTCTGGACTACATTCTGCTACTTAAGCCCTTTCAGGATTTGGTAGTGGGAGATTGAGAACGAACGAAGCCAATCAGCCAAGAGTTCTTATCCTTACATCAGCTGACAACAAACAGTTGCCTGATTTTAGCTAAAAATAGTTAATCATGACACAAAAGTTTGGACAGTTATTCATTTTGTCAGTACAAACTCTTAGCATTCTTTAGAACAAATAAGTTTATAACAAATTATTGTCTTACCCCTTCTTGTTTGTTTTAACCAAAATATGTCATGAGTAAATATTGTTTCCCCAATCCCATGTTTTCCATGTAGACTTTTGCATAAAATACAGAGAAATGAGTGTATAAAAGAGTTCCACATTGGAGAGACTGTAAGTATAAGCTTGTCATGAACTTCTGACCTGAGACAAAATGACAGCAGCTTCTCCGTTTACTAGCCTCTTTTGGTCTGCCTTGTATGATGATTGCGGCCAGAGATTTTCTAGAATGCTTTATTTCCAAATATAACTTTAGAAAGCATATGATTTTGCACCAGTTATGTACATAATATTAAAGGAAACTTATAAACTTGTACTGATAGCATGTATCCTGGTTCTCCATCGTCCTGAGTATTCAGCAATTCTTTGTTGCTGAACCGTATTACGTCTCAGGGGTAGTTTTTAGGCAGTTATATAGATAGATCCTTTTTGGCATGTGTCATGAATGCTTTTAATTTCACCGGATGAATATTTTATCAAATGAAAATTTGTATAAGACCTATGAAAACCTTACAATGAAAAAAGAAACCTTACATAAAATAGTGTACCTGCATATAATATCAAATAAATGTTACGGGAATAGGGGAACTGGGGATTGATTAAATAATTTGAACATTCCCATTTTTGAATGTATCCGCGGATAACAGTTGATCATTTTATTTGTATCCCAAGTGGGATAGTATACTACCTATATTTTCTCTAGCGACTCAATTGGCAGGAACATTTTTTATTACAATCTTCTTCTTCTTTTACCATAGTGTACGAGGCCACTGAGGCATAGCATCCCACTATATTACAAATTGTCTGTTTCCAAGTTTTTGCCATTCATTTTTATATTATCTTAACTTAACTTCATTATACTGATTTAGAAGGCTCTGCAGAGTCTGTATACAACCAGTTTATTTCACTCCTCCGATACTAACAATGACTGATCATGCAATCTCTTTTCGAATGCATTAACTGACTCTGCCTCCACCACATCCTGCAGCAATGCATTCCAAGAATTCACCATACTCTGACTAAAAAAATATTTCCGAATATCTAATCCGGACCTGTATTTAAGCAATTTGCAGCTGTGTCCTAATGTTCTTTTTAGCCAATTGTACTTTGAAAAACTTAATATAGTTTTATATAATTTCTATCTAATCCAGGATATCTAAATTCTTCTCTATTCTTGTTCTTGTGCTGCTGCCTCTTGAGTGAATGATAGGCAACCCATTTGGGTTTCTGTGTTTTTACACCTGTCTCTGTGTCTAATATTCTTATGTATTATATTTTGTTTTTTGCAGAAATAAACAGATTTTAATATTTATTGGCAAAAATAGATTTAAATATTTAAAATGAAATGAATAGATTTAAATATTTATGGGGGATCAAGATGCTGAGCAGCACATGAGCTGCAGTAGTCAGCAACCCAAAGCTGACTGCTAGCGTCAGAGCTAGCGAACCATAGCTGCCAAGACCCTTCTACACCTCCACGTGGTGATCCTGGATAACAGGCTGCAGCAGAGCGGACTGGCCAAGGAGAAGGGATCGAAGAGGGAATGCTAACCCGGTACTCAAAAAATGCTTGCTGGGGTCGGATGTGTTGGACCGAAAGGTGCAAATATCGCAGCCAAGCTGTAAACTACAACACAACGCATTCCGTTCTCTGGACTACATTCTGCTGCGTAGGCCCTTTCAGGGTTTGGTAGTGGGAGATTGAGAATGAACGAAGAAGAAGAAGAAGAAGAAATATTTATGGAGAAATAGATTTTTAATTTATGGAGAAATAAACATATTTTATTATTTATGGATACATAAATATATTTGATATCCATGGAGAAATAAATGGATTATAATGTTTATGGTGAAAGAAATAGATTCTAACATTAATGAAAAAATAAAAAGATTGTAGTATTTATTTTTTTTTTTTTTTTTTTTTTTTGCTTAAATGTTTGCCTCACTAGTTTCTACTGGCGGAGGCGCGCCATTTTCCACCCCAGACCGTAGTCAATTGGGCGATATCAGGACGCATAAACCAGTGCTTGGATGCATGTGTGCATCTGTATGTACCTATGCTAGGTTTGTGGACCCTCAGAAGCTAGCCCAACCAAAGTGCAATGGAAGGGCTTTACCACGAGGGCGCGTGTGAAAGTTGTGCAAGGGTGTGACTGTAGGACAGAGTCCTTGTAGTATTTATGGAAAAATTAATAGATCTTAATATTTGGTGGAACAAATTGATTTAATATTTATAGTAAAAATAGATCTTAATATTTATGGAGAAATAAATAGATTTTAATATTTATAGGGCAAAAGATTTTAATATCTATGGAGAAATAAATAGATTTTAATATTTCAGATGTTTTCCAAATATGTTGTTTCAAAGTTGTATCTGGCAGATTTAAATTCTATTGCTTGGATTTTTTTATTGTAATTCAGCATTTCTGGCTTTTCAGCCTTCATCAGGAAAAGAATTTTGTAACATTGTAATAATTCAAAACAAGGAGGCAATATTTGTGTTTTTCAGCCAAAAAATCCAGTTTTCATCTGGCTTTATTTGAGTGCCAGGTCTGTTTTCTCACTGTAATATCTATTCTCTTAGCCAGACTACACTAGTGCAGTTTGTTTCCAGGGCTGCCACTTTAAGGCAGAATATGGTCTTGGTCAGCAGTGGTTTGCTGATCCTGATGCAAGCAGCCAGCTATGAGTTAGTTAGTTGCCCATTGCAAGCAAAGATGGCAAGCACCTGTATAACGGCAGTGCACCAGTCTGAGCGATTTGGAGCAAGCAACTCCTAATCAGCAACATGTTTCTGGAACATTTCTTAGTGTCCAACAATAGTCTATTAGCATTGCTGCATTCCTATTCCCTTGGCACCTTCTTTCAAGGGTCTTAGTCTTATCTTAGTTGACCTGTACTTCTACAAGGCTTATGTCCCTGTGCAGGTCTCAGCTTTAATGTGAGCTGGATGTAGCCGGGATGAGGATTTTCTGCTCAGCAGGCTAGGCTTGAGCAGCTTATTACTCATTCGCTGCGTTGAGACAAGTGCTGTGGAGGATGGTTAAGCGATGTGCGAGTCCATCTTAATAGACTCAAACACTAGAGCAAGGTAGATCCACAGTCTGTTAGGCACCATCAATGCTGCTCTTACAGACCACCTAACCATAGCCAGTGTTATGCCATGTCACACAGTTAGTTGCCTCTTACGACATGATCTCCGTGGGGCAGCTATGCTATTCTTGTCCTTGTCATACACAAGGACCCCATTAGGCCATTCGGGTAGCAAAACAAAATGGCTCAAAAGAGTTGGCTCAACAATGTCAAATTATAGAACAAACACCATCTACATAATTTCAGTTTGTATCTTGTTTGACCATTGGCCTTATTACCCAAGATAGCAGGCATTGTACTGTGTTTTTGCACCTTATTACCAAGTGTATCAAACTTCAGCATGCATTTTATAAACTAGTTTACTTCCCATAAGGACACCACCTTGCTCAATCTGAACATTTGCATGTTTTGGTCATGAGCCATGTCACCTTTGACAGAGTTTGACTAAAAAAAATAAAAGCACATGGGTTCCCAACCCAATATGGAGTTGCGAAGGGTTTTCTGTGGAATTGTCGGCTGAAACAGTAAACTAACAAAATATTGATTTGTAAAGCCATTTTCATTTTTATTAGATACCTTAAAGTTATAATATCATAATTTTTAAATAATGAAAAGTATAGTTTTAAATTTTGTGTTCCCAGTAGATACACTGAAGCGACCCTTAGTCACATACATTAACACGCGGGCCTCCGAATATTAACAAGCAGTTTTGCGGAAACAAAAAATCACGCCAACAGAGATTTGTTTAACTAAGTGAATTTCACGAAAAATATTAAATTGTATGTTTCTGTCACCAATCAGATGAGTCGATTGCATAATCCAGAAATGTGAAATCAATTAGATTATATCATACTGAAAAAAATTATTTTCTATGTATTTTCTTTTACCCTATTAAAAAGCCTTTTTTAATTGTTTTGGGGTTTGTGGATCACTTTGCTTCTATAAAATGGGGTCACAGCTCATAAAAGGTTGGAAACCTGTGCATTAAGCGAATTGAACATTTATGGTAGAGATCTAAGAAACATACAAATTATCTATTGGCAGCAAATGGTTACAGAGTAACTAACAGACTTTATTGGCTCTTTCTGTCTTGTCAGACAATATTAATTGTGCTTTGAAAACAAAGGGATGTAACTACAGGCCATGATGATAACAAATGTGACTAGTAAGACCAATCCGAGCAGAGATGTGTCTTCCACAGTGTGTGCAAGGAAAGTCTGGACTGTTTGTGGCTTTGCATGGTGTGGCCTCTCAAATGTCTATCTGCAATCAGTATCTCCTTTGTCTGTATTCCATGCTTAATTATGTCTCTCTATGTAACACGATCCATGGCATCCTTTTCCCATGATTCTAAATCGATGCCTGCATCATTCATATCCCGCTTGCATACATCCTTGTACCGAAGTAGTGGCCGGCCCCGAGACCTTTTCACCAACTATAATTGCCCATAGAGAAGATCTTTGGTATTCTGTCATCTTCCATCCTCTGAGAGTGTCCCAGCTTGAAACACAAGACTACGCATGGATAAGATAGTATTGGTGTTCTTGTCTTACCCCTCAATCTCCAGGGTTCTACACAGGCATCTCATGTGATAGCTGTCTAGCAGCCTGGGCTGCAGAGTAGACAATGACACCAACTAACTTACTAATGGTGTTGTTGTTGTTGTTTGCCCACAATGAGTAGGTTTACTATTTTGTGTGCCCTGGAAAGGACGTTAAGTGGTAGGTTTTCTTAGCTTTCCTCGTATTCCGAGCGTGCTGATGAAGGTGGACCGGGGTCCTACAGGCAGTTGTGCTATGCATGGCTTTATCTGCGTGTCGCTTACTACTACAGGGATCACGTCGAACCTCACCTTGTTAGCCAGACTGTTGTCCTTGACAACAGCCCGTTTCCAGGATGACCGTCAGGTGAGGGTCTTGGTCTGTATATTTCTCCTGACCCTGGCTAACATTGTCAGATCAGTATGTTTTGCCTAACCAGACATTAGCCTCATCGTCCCAACCCATTAATATAAAATAAAGCTAAGACAAAGGTGTATCCTTTCACTAGATATCATTAATATATACAGTAGAATAGTCACAAGAAGTTTAAAAAGATCCAATTGAAAGGTACATTGAAGAAACAATATTAAAGTAAGAACATATGTGTCATGAGATGAGATGTTACTATAATTAAAATTGAAAGTTAGCAAGATTTACAAAAATTTACAATACATAAACAGAACAAAGGAAAGGGACATAGACTAAGTGCCTCAAAAACAAAACAGTGACCATAACAAAAGAAAATGCACATATTAGATGTGAAGTCATGATAGAAGGAAATGATAGTTTGTCCATCACAAGTGATGAAGACCACTCTCTTTGTTCAGCCGTGTGGACAGTCGTATCTCTTGCTGTGTCCGCTGAAATGGGTGACTTGCGCGGAGATTTGGATTAAAGTGAGGAAGAAACTGCGCCTTTTGTCAACCTCACTCACAGAGCCTAAGCTACCTTTTGCCAGTGGCAAGACATTCATCGAGACGACTGGAGATAGCATAGGATGCTGATTAAATATATTAAACAACATAATTGAAATACCTAGAAACTATCAAAACAGATGTAGGAAGAAGAGGTATAACTAAAGTAAGAATATATTGGCACTTGCAAAAGCAGTCCTCCAGAAAATAAGAAACAAACTATAAAGCATTAGTTATACCTAGATTGGAGCAGTGGGTTCAGGTGTGAAGTCATTATCATAGTGACAATATAAACATGCTGGAAAGGATACAAAGAAGAGCTGCAAGTGATAGTGGGATTCCTGAATTATTGCTATGAGGAAAGACTCAGAAAAACCGGCCTAAAGTGTCTAGAAAATAAAATAATTTGAACTGATTTAATACAGGTTTATAAAGGGAAAGAATAAATTAGACTATAACAAGTTTTTCAAAGTTCAGCCTACTACAAGAACAATAGGACACAGCTACAACCGTCTACAAGAACAATAGGACACAGCTACAACCGTCTACAAGAACAATAGGACACAGCTACAACCGTCTACAAGAACAATAGGACACAGCTACAAATTAATTAAAGAAAGGTCAGATTAGATATTTGGAAATATTTTTGTAGTTAGAGAGTGGTGAATTATTAGAATATATTGCCACTGGAAATAGTAGAGGCAGGGTCATTAATGCATTGAAGAATAGATTTGATACAGAGTTATTTTTGGATCAAGTGAAGTAGAAGAAGCTGGTTGTATACAGACTCTGCAGTCTTCTAAACCTGCAGTCTTCTAAACCTGAGTTAAGAAGTTAAGCACAACATTGTATGATGCTTTTATTTGTGGTCTTAAAGTATGTCAGTTTTGATCCAGCTGCATGTCACTCAATAGGAGCAGCCTGGGCTTCTGATGCTACCATAAGGGCTTCTTCTTCACTGTGTGATGCACTCTCTTCTTCATGACCAAAATATATAGTTATTTCACCTAATTGTAACTCTCCTCTTTTTGTCGTCTCACTTTTTACCGGGCTGTAGCCCAGTGTCATGGTATGTATTTGTGTTTTGCCTTTCTTGTGGCCCGAGTAACATTTTCCTCCATTTTACTGCAGATCTCATTTACACTGTATATCCACCTTTTCCTCGGTCTACCTCAACCTTCTTCCTGATCTTCTCCTGTAGAAGTTGCATGAACAATGTGGTCTGGTTGCATTCTCACAATGTGGCCAAACCAATTAATTCTATTGCTCGATGTACTGTAGGCAGGGAATTGTTCTAACCTTCTCTCAAATACTCATATTTGTAATTCTGTCTCTTCTGGTGTTGGTAGGGACATTTTGTAGGCTCCACCTTTCGCAGGTGGCTAATTTCTGTTCCTGGGCCATATTCAAATGTCATGTCTGGCACTGGTAGCACAGGGTTGGGATGAAGATACTATTTATCATTAGCTTTTTTGCTTGGGGGAAATCTTGGGGTGTCTTAGCAGTGGAGACAGCTGGTAGGTGACAGCGTTTGCACGCTTATCTCTATCTCTCTATTGAGTCTGCCATCCTCAGTTCCCAAAAACCAAAATTCTTGCACCTGCTTAATTTTTTTGTTTCATTCACATGAATATCAAGTGTGGTGTGCTTTGTACCTTTATTCATTGTCTCTGAAAGTGGCTGAAAATATTTTACAAATTATAGACAACCTACACAAGCTGGCAGGTATGAACCAGTCTAAGCACAGACAGTCAGCATTTGTAAATGCTGGAATAAAATAGATGATCCCCATTCTGAAAATAAGAAAGGTACAAAGTGATGCTTCTTCCTTCCTCTTCTTCTTTTATCCTTCTGTTCTTGCCATGAGGTGTCTCAGAGAGGTGGGATGCAGAGATTTCTTTTATTGGCAAGTGGGAGGCTTGTGCTGTCATTAGGTGTAACTTCCTAAGAGTGTCAGAGACACCCTCAATCCACTGGCATCAAAGTTGGACTCGTGGACCTGCATATAATATGCTCTCACTACAGGCTGGTCATAATGCATCCTGACTAAATAACTAAAACCACTTGATTTGTTGTAGGCCCTAACTGGGTTTACCTCCACTATTTGCCTCAGATTGGTGTCATAGATTTGGTAAATGATTGACTTTTCGACTGCACTTCTCACACAGCTCAGCTCACAACTCTGGATCTTACTCTTGTGTCTCTAGTAAGGACCAAGGTTGACATTGGTAACACAATTTTAGGAATAAACAGTGTATTTATTAGCTTCCTCTAAGTTGTAAGAAGCACTCTAGGGTGTTTCAAATTCTGTGCAATTTGATAGTGGACACTGTCCGCCTTCTGAATTCTATGTGCAATCTCTCTCTGTTCACTCTGCCCTCATCAGCGAACATACTACTTAGATATTTGAACTCCCGTACTTGATTGATACCAATGTCACTAATGTGGAAACCTCGCTGCACATGTTCACACAATATCAACATAGTCTCTGTCTTGCCTATGTTGATCTTCGTTATATCCGTTACCAGTGAAATTGAGATAGGCAAGATGGTGTTGAAGGTCTTCTCCATTTTGGTTGACGCAGACACACTTAACCCTTTACAGTATGGTCTAACTGATATGACTTTTCAATACCTTTTACAGTATGGTCTAACTGATAAGACTTTTCAATACCTTTTACAGTATGGTCTAACTGATGAGATTTTTCTTAACCTTTTACAGTCCAACCTAATGTATTAGATTCATGTCTAGGTTGACGTTTGACAGCGTAAGAAGAAGAAGAAGATTCATGTCTTAACCTTTTACAGTCCAACCTAATGTATTAGATTCATATCTTAACCCTTTACTGTCTGGCTTAATTGATTAGATTTGAGTCTTAAACATTTATCAGTTCAGCCTAATTGATTGAAATGAATGGATTGAAAGTTGGTTGATGGGTAGAAAGCAGAGAATGGGCATAAATGAGTACTCTGAGTGGTATAAAGTGAAAAGTGGAACGCCACAGGGCTCAGTTTGGAACCTATGTTGTTCGTTGTTCTTGATATATATAAACGATTTGGACAATGATATAAGATACATGATTGAAAAATTTGGGGAGGACACAAAACTGTGTAGCAGTGTCTCATCTATAGCAGAAGTGAATATTTTGAGGTCGGATTTAGATAAAATTCAAGACTGGTCTATGAGATGGCAAATGGAGTTTAATATAGATAAATGTACAGTCATCCACATGGGTAGATCCAATATGGAACATAATTACAGAATGGGCGAGAACAATATTAGAAAGATAAAAAAGGAAAGGGACCTAAAGTTATAATAGAGCATACAGGTAAAGTGAGTGAGCAAGTCCAGGTAGCAGTGAATAAGGCAAATGCAATGTTAGGTATGATAAAAAGAAATATTTAACATAGTAGTATAGAAGTGATTGTAAAACTGTATAAAGCATTGGTTAGACCTAGATTGGAGTACTGTGTACAGGTGTGGAGTCCTTATCATAGAGGGGAGATAAACATGATGGAAAGGAGACACAGAAGAGTGACACAACTGATAGTGGGATTCCAGAATTACAGTTACGAGGAAAGACTCAGAAAAACTGGCCTACAGTGTCTAGAAAAGAGAATTCGAGGTGATAATACAGGTTTATAAGATAATCACAAAAAAGGTTAAATTAGACTTAAACAAGTTTTTTCAAAATACAACCACCAACAAGAACAAGAGGGTACAGATACAAATTAACTAGATAGGTCCAGATTGGATATTAGGAAATATATTTTTAGTCAGAGTGGTGAATTCTTGGAATACATTGCCCCAGGATATAGTGGAGGCAGGGACAGTTCATGCATTTAAGAATAGATTGGATGTACATAGCTTTTAGAGCAGGGTAATGCAAATGTAACTGCTTGTATACGGACTCTCAGCGTACGAAGAAGTAGTATACAGACTCTGAGGAGTCTTCTAAACCAGTATAAAAATGTTATTAGATTAGTGACACAATTCTATTCAATTAGGCCAGCAAGTAAAGGGTTAGTGAGTGAAAATCAGCTAACATATGGATGTCTGTTGGTAAAAAGGGCTTCGAAATGCCAAATTTTCTTCTTCGATCAACTGAAATACTTCAAGACAGGTGAGGTTTATGAAGGAAACTGCGTTTCAGGTCTTTGCCAGTCCCCCAGCTTTTTGAGCATGGTTGCTCCTCTCTGCCTAATTGGGACAATCCTGCAAGATATGTTCTGGTGTTTGCTTGGGTACTCCACAATTGCATGTGACAGTGTTTCTAAGACCCATTCTATGGAAGTGGACCAGTTCTGATTCTAAAGATCTTTGTCTGCCCATCTATGCCGTCATTTTCTGGCTTGTATTCTTTGTACTGGTCTCTTCATTCTGTCCTCATGGATTGTTTGATGAGTGTCTTTGCTTCTTTATAGCTCTGTGGATGGCGATTCTGTGTGGCACCACTACCAGCTTTTGCTAGCTCACCTGCCTTCTCGTTTCATTTCCAAGGATCCCACAGTTTGCAAGAATCCACTGTAGTACTGGATCTGTTTTTTGGGACAGCAACCCGATGTTTAATTTTATTTTGTGTGAGAGTCTATCTTGAGAAGGCTTGAAGTATGCTCATGGAGTTTGTTAAATGGCAGATTTCCCTGTAGTTATTTTATCTGATAAGAATGAGTTGTTGGAAATACCAAGTAATATTGAGTTGTTGGAAATACCAAGTAATATTGAGTTGTTGGGAATACCAAGTAATATTGAGTTTTTGGAAATACCAAGTAATATTGGGTTGTTGGAAATACCAAGTAATATTCAGTTGTTGGAAATACCAAGTAATATTGAGTTATTTGAAATACCAAGTGATATTGAGTTGTTGGTGATACCAAGTAATATTGAGTTTTTGGAAATACCAAGTAATATTGGGTTGTTGGAAATACCAAGTAATATTCAGTTGTTGGAAATACCAAGTAATATTGAGTTATTTGAAATACCAAGTGATATTGAGTTGTTGGTGATACCAAGTAATATTGAGTTTTTGGAAATACCAAGTAATATTGGGTTGTTGGAAATACCAAGTAATATTCAGTTGTTGGAAATACCAAGTAATATTGAGTTATTTGAAATACCAAGTGATATTGAGTTGTTGGTGATACCAAGTAATATTGAGTTTTTGGAAATACCAAGTAATATTGGGTTGTTGGAAATACCAAGTAATATTGAGTTATTTGAAATACCAAGTGATATTGAGTTGTTGGTGATACCAAGTGATATTGGGTTGTTGGTGATACCAAGTGATATTGGGTTGTTGGTGATATTAAGTTGTTTGTGAAACCAAGTGAAGTAATATGCTAAGAACGTCTCTTCAAGCTTCATGTCACTGACGTATGTGATGAAATATCTATCTGCACAGCAGCGCCTGATGACATGTGTCAGTTGTATGGCTGACAAACAGTCAGTTATGTTTGACTGTCTGATCTAATTATCACCTTTTCCCACTCATTCTGTCTCTTGACAATCAATCATAAAAATCAGGGGATGGCGTGGCCTAGTGGTTAAGTGACACGGCTCACAACCAAAAGGTGCTGGGTTCGATCCCCATCTCAGCACCGGCCGTTACCCCGGGGAAGCAAACCCTTAGAAAATGCAGGAGGAAGCAGACCCTTACATAAAATGCATGCTGAAGTCGGATGCACTGGGCCGACAGGCGCCAAATAAAAACCACAGTGCAACGCACACCGCCTTGGGGATTAGAGAAATAAGGCAAACGCCAAAAAAAAACCAAAAAAAATCATAAAAATCCTACAGTACCCTGCAAGCAAAGCAAAGCAAAGGTCTTCAATAAATACTTGCTAAGTCTTCCTGTCGTACGCCATCTTTTCCAGCTCTGTCCACGTCTTCCCAGCAGCCTGTGTTTGTCTCATCAATCTTCCTTCTCCATAAGTGTTAAGGTTTCTCTCTACTTCTTGTGCCTTGGGGGTTCCAGAACAGGAACTGTCTTTTAATGCTGTCAACTGTTTTCCATGATGTTTCCTATCCAATGGAGGCACCTCATCTTTAGGTCAAGTACCATTGACATCTGTCCTGTTTTTTTCCTACAGCTCCATTAAGTGACTTTATCATACCATTTTGGGGTGATAAGGCTAACGTCTGGTCAGGCAAAAACACATTGATCAGAGAATGTTAGCCAGGGTCAGGAGAAATATACTGACCAAGACCCTCACCTGACCTCCTTGTTGGTCGTCCTGGAAACGGGCTGTTGTCGAGGACAACAGTCTGGCTAACAAGGTGAGGTTTGACGTGATCCTCGTAGTAGTGAGCAACATGCAGATGAAGCCAAGCATTGCACAACCACCTGGAAGACCCCGGTTCACTTCATCTGCATGCTCGGGATGTCAGGAAAGCTACTGCAATCTACCACAAGTTCTGTTCTTTTCAGGGTGCACAAAAGGGCTACCAACCCATTGTGGGCATTAGCAACCAACCATCATACCATTTTATCTACTCTATTCAGTGCAGGCAGCCATTGATGAAAGCTTTAACTTATTAACAGATACTGCGCTACTTGGTATGGAGTTTCTGTCAGTATTAGAACACCTCCTTTGTAACCTTCTTTATTAAGTCGGAAGGTCTGGTATCCTCTGATTGAAAATATGTGGTTACTATTGAGGTGTGTCTCTTGGATACATGCCACATCTGTCTTGCTTTCATACAGGGGGTTTGTTAGGGGAATCTTTTTGTTAAGGACGCCCTCCGCATTCCACTGTAGTATTTTGAGGGTCGGGTGTTTTGGTCAAAAGCTCTTGCCTTATCTCCTTGTGCGTTGACTCCACATCACATGAATGGGTGACCACAGTAGCATCAGGTGGGCCCCTTTGATGCGTGGGGCCTGGCACTCTCTGTGCCTGGTCGGATGCCACAGGATGAGCACCATCCTTTCTTCTTTTAAATTGTGACATCGTCATACAGCGATTTATGTTGCACAGTTTCGTTAGGCCTGTCACCCAGTGTATCTGAATTCAACAGGTGTCTCTGTAGGGCTGCCCTCCTTAGCCCTTGGCTGTCCCCAGCCCATCTGCAGGGCAGTAGTTGTTTGAGGTTAGAGTTGTCGCTCTTAGAAAAGTTGTCTTGCAGGACTATCGAGTCTTTCCCACCGGGGTTGTGCTATCAGCCAGTACTGTCAAGCTCCTCCTTCCAGGATTTGCTTCCTGGTTTTTCCACCGTGTTTGCTAACACAGTTTAGCCAGCCAATCAAAGCTGTCTCGGGGAGGGAGGGGGAACTTGGAGTCATACAGAAGTGGGGAAACCAAATAGGGTCCAGGCCATCCTATGCTGTGGGCAAGTGACTGCCGCTCACTGTGAGGTACTATCGCTTACACACTCCACCCTACCCCACAAAGTGGTCTGAATATTACACTAATTTGTGTTGTTTTTTTTTTCTACACTATCGTCTCTTTAAGTTGTCAACAGGATTATTAATATTCTTTATAACGTAACATTCCTCTGACCCTACATTTATCTTCTTGTTTGTTTATTAATTACCCCATCTTTAAATCTATATAATAGCCTAGTTTTATTAAACTTTAAAGAACACAGATTTATTTTATGAAATTCATTGGATATTTTTGTTTGAGTGTGTGCATTTTTGTTTATTCTCCGTTCACCTTGTTTCTTAAGGTTGAGTGCATTGTATTGTGATTTTTTTTTTTTTTTTTTTTGTCACCTTTATAATCCAGTGCATCAAACTTCGGTACACCAATTATGGTTCTTCTTCTATTCCCTTATCCTGTGTTGCCTTTCAGCATCAGGTTACAAAGATATCTCTAGAGTGAGCTCGACTGTGCCTCATGCACAGTGGCATTCACTGCCATAGATATTTCCATAAATCACCTTTTTCATAGTTGGCTTTTGGCCTTGAATCTGTTGTATTTAAACAGAATTGCTTATTGTGGGAGATCGTGTGATGGTAGCCTCGTTATGTGGCCAAACCATTTTAGTTGCTGTCTTGATGTAGTCCTGCTGTTGTTCCCATCCATCTCCTGATGTCATCGTTTCTGATCATGTCTCTCCTCATTAACACCTATTATTTTTCGCAGGCATTTCATTTCCGTTTTTATGATTAGTCTTTTTTCAATTGATGCTAGTGTCCAGTTTTGACATTGGTAGCAAAATAATAATAGCTGTCCATCGCAATCAATAATAACAGTAATCAGACATGTTGTGTTGCTCCTCACCGGTGAGTCCGGTGGTGACTGTATAGCCCAATTCTGGCGTGGAAACCCCTTACACATACGTAGCATTTAAAGTCAGAACATATGAGTGTCAGTTGTTTTGTCTTTTCACAAAGAGTGTTTTTTCTGTGCTTCAGAGGACCTGTGTTCCTCAGCGATAGCGGTGCCTCTGATGGTGGTTCCACGCCATGCAGTCCTGTACGAGGTATTCTCATAAGTTTGCGTCGATGTTGAAGTGTCAGAGATACTCTGAGGGACTTTTTGAAGTGCTTCTTTTGGCCACCGACCAGATGCAGACCCTCTTTCAGCACACCATACATTAGTTGTTTGGGAATGCGGTTGTCTCGCATGCGCACGGCGTGGCCGGCCCAGCTAATCTGGGTTTTCTGCAACAGTGTGTTGATGCTCTGCATTTTTGCCTTCATGAGAATCCTGATGTCTGGTACCCTGTGCTGCCACTGTATTTTGAACAATCAACAGTCTCATAGTGTCAGGACAAAAATCGTGTTGAATAAAGCTCTCTTGGTATAACCTATTATGCTATGCGATTATTTCCATTAAGGGCACTACATTGCAATATCCGAACACATGCATATATGGCTTGTGAGTCATGTTACTAACCACTTCGCTATTAAAATTTGACTCAACCTGTTAGCTATCATGATGTACGGAAAGAATGTCAGTGCCAAGGTATATTAAGTAGGTCCTGTGTCATTTAATGAATGCTGAATTGAGATTACCTCGCGTGGATCTTTAGAAAGAATAGAGCTCATAGTGTTGTGCATGGGGCATCATCATGTAGCATGTCCTTTGCAGAATGTCACTCTCATAATAGTAAGACTCAATCTTTGGCCAACTCTCCTGCCTCCATCACCCTCAGAACCTCTTTAATATACTGTGCCCATCTTCTTGTTGCCGACGATCAAGCAGTCAGAGTAACTTCAGATCTACAATTGCAGCAACAAATTGATAAACTAAATACAGCATGAAAATCAATGTAGAAAAAAGAGGTTATGAAAATATCTTGAATAGCCGGAGACATCAATATCGCCATTGAAAAACAGCATATCAAACAGGTGAAAGATTTCACATACTTAGGGAGCACGTTATCAGCAAACGGAAGAATTGCCATGGAAAGCAAACAAAGATGCAATAAGGCAAATCATATCATTGGATAATTAACTCCAATACTTAATTGCAAGGACGTGACAATAACTACCAAAAGAGCTTTATTCAACATATTATCGTCCTGACACTTTGCTATCAATGTCAAAACCGGACACTAACGTAAAATGATAAATTCTACATCGTAACAACAGAAATGAAATGTCTGCGGAAAATATTGAGCGTAACCAGGAGAGACATGATCAGAAACGATGATATCAGGAGACTGGTGGGAACAACACCAATATTGGAACTGCAACTAAAATGGTTTGGCCATGTAACAAGACTACCACCACACAGCACCCCCCCCCCCCCACCCCCCCCCCCCCCCCCCCACCCACCCGGACAAGTAATTCTATTTAGATACAATGCATTCAAAGGCAGACCACGAAAAAGGTTCATTTACAGAAATATCTGAGGCAGTAAATGCTACTGTGCATGTGAGCACACAGACGGGCTCGTTATAGAGATCTCTTCATAACTTGACGCTGAAAGGCATAACAGGATAAGCGAAAAGCCCATCTTCTCCTCAGCCTGTCTCTTGCTAGGTACCATGCTTTTCAATATTTGTTTAGATCATTGGGGCATTTTTTGTGGCCAAAGTATATTAGTTTCCTGGATGTAATATTGTTTGCTAGTCAATGTTGGGCATGGGGCTAGCAATCTTTGTATGTGAAACAAAATGCTATGGAAATGTCAATCTATGTTTTGGCAGAAAGTTTTCTTTGGGATGATCCTATGCTCCTGTCCGAGTAAATAAAAGATTTAAATATAAGCTTACAATATTTGCAAGCTTACAGTATTAAACAGGCCAGTAGTCATCAATACAAGCTGTACTGCTATAGAATACAGTTTACAATGGCTGTTCATTAGGTTCTATTCTTTTGTGAGGAGGTTGCTGGGGTCGAAAGGTAAGACACTCGCTTCTCAAATCAATGAACGGATATGGCGTGGGTTCGAGCCCTGCAGATTTCAAATCACCCCTGGTCTCAAAGAGGTGGGACCACACTGCCTTCATCCTCCTCCAGCCATCTTGACTTATCTCCTGCCACTTGTCTAAGGTAGTTCAGGACCAGAGAGTAAAGGTTGATGACCAGCGCAGCTTCTTCCTCATTATAATCCAAATACGACGCGAGTTACTTCATTCATATGTGATGGACAACTAACTTATTCTTTTGAGATGACCGAAATTTCTTATTTTTTGTTTTACTTTAAATATGACCCATAAGTGGTTCTCAGAGCATATCTGTTATTATGATTCCTCATTCTATGTTTCTTGGTGACACTGACATTTCTCTGGCCTTTCACATTTTGTAGCTCCTGTGCTTTGGATAGGGATCATAATTGACACTGGAAACAATTTTGGTAGATGCGCTTTTTATTAGTTCCTAAACTGATGTTTATCTAACTCATTCACTTCTGAATTTTGTTTCTTGTAATCAGTCACACAATATCACTCACTAGAAGCCAATTTATCTTCAGTACTGTTTAATTAGTATGTCACATATTATGTACTAAAATATTTTCAATAGAATGAAATAAAGATATTATACATGTGGGGATGCAGATTAATGTAATTACAGTAGATTAGTTTGTTGTTGTTTGCGAATGCCCACAATGAGCTGGTTACTCTTTTGTGCGTCCTGAAAAGGACATTAAGTGGCAGATTGCAGTAGTTTTCCTCACATCCTGAATGTGCTGATGAAAGTATACAGGGGTCTTCCAGGCAGTTGTGCTATGCTTGGCTTCATCTGCGTGTCACTCACTACTAAGGGGATCCCGTCAATCCCTCACCCCATTAGCCAGGCTGCCATGAAAACAGCCCGTTTCCATGTAGGGCTACTAGGAAGCTGAGGTGAGGGTCTTGGCCAGTGTGTTTTGCCTGACCAGACATTAATCTTCCTCCCCTATGAATTAGTTTAGTTTTCAGCAACAACAAAGATGAAAGTTTATTCACAGCTCAATAATTCTGCTATATACCCAAACCTGAACAAAATCATTGTTTCCAATCAAACATAATCTATGTTGAAAGGTCTTCTTGAAGCTTCACATCATTAGCTCTAATAATGTTCACAATCAGTTCAGTTCAAGTGCCTTCTCTGCATCGAAGGTCAGCTGCAATGGATCTCCAGTATCTCTTGCTGTAATGGTGCATTCTGACAGGCTTTTTTTTCCAGTTCATCTCCTGATGTTATCCATCCACTTAAAACATTGTCTACCTCTTGATTGGATGCCTTCCACCCTACACTCCAGTACGGTCTTAAACAAGGAGGTATGTCTTATTATATGACCAAAATAACGTAACTGTCTAACTCTGATTTTGGTCATCAATTCTATTTTCACCCCCAACTTTTTCAATACCTCCACATTTGTTTTCTTCTCTTTCCAAGAAATGCAACCAAATCTTCTATATACCCACATTTTAAAGGCTTCAATAATCTTTTCCAAATAGTTATTCAGTGTCCATGTTTCTGCACCATAAAGTAGTGATGAGTATACATAACACCAGATAATTCTCATTTTCAACTATGATTTATCTTTAGCTCTAATAATATTCATATTTTACTGAAGGTATATAAAGTTGAAAATTACAATTATTTTCATCAAAATCTCCACACATTTTGACATGTCTAACAAATAACTGGCTTCAAACCCATCAGACATGTCTTCACTGCATACCAAAATGGCGGCAATTTTGTGAAAAACAACATTAAGTTTTTTTGTATAGAAATAAGTGGCTTTTTGTGCACAAAATATCAGTGAAATCAGCAAATTCTTTCAATAGTTGACACTTCAGTTTGTTGTAGTGTATCATTTTAGTAGTGGGGACAGCTTGTGACAGATTGTATAGACCTTCACATCTAAATTCTATTTCCTATGGAGTATTCCATTTACCGTTAAATTACGTATGGTTTTCTTTCTCTTCTTTAGCCTGTTTGTGCTTGATATTTTCTTAATCAGTAGACTTTTTAAAACCATTTTTATTTTGAATATTTGCTTTATTTCTGCTTGCTCATTTCTTAGTTCTGATGCATGTTTATTTGTGATATCTACTTCCTTCTTACACATGTTGTTTTACTGCATATCTTTGAACTGCATTGTCCAAGTAATAAATTTGCACCTGCTATAATAGACCAGTGGAGAGAACTAAAATCAAATATATTTGTCACTGCAATTTGCAGATTTGAGTTATAATTGTTCAGTACTACATTGAATTTAGCTGTGAAGATACTGATGACCTAATGCGGGCAACTACTTTCTTTAGACAATTCAAGTTAACATCAGAAGGAGGAGGAGAAGAGGAAGAAGAAGAAAAGTAAAAAAGGAAAAGGAATTTAGTTTGTGGTCTACCTCAGGATGTCTTGTCTAGTCTACAGGGCAGAAGTCAAAAGTTAGGAGTATGTATGTGGATTATGAGAAGTCATTTGACAGAGAATCACTCTGGAAATTGCTCAGGCACTATAGAGTACAATGAAAGTCACAAATGAAGTGTATAGTTCTACATGATGGAGGGAAACATTACCTTTAACTCCAATGTTAAGGCCATTAGATTGTATGGCTCTGTGATGTTATGTATCAAGAAAGTCCAACTAAAAAGGTCCAAGTCTCATCAATAGATATTTGCACTGAATTGAGGGAATAAAATAGTATGATAAAGTCATTAATATGGAACCAGACAGATGCCAGTGAGACTAGGCATAAATAGAAGGCATTGGCAAGGGATAGGACATACATTGCAGAAACCATCTGATAATATAACAAGGCAGTCACTGTTCTGGAATTCTCAGAGTAAGAGAAGTAGGGACACTTACGGAGAAGGCAAGTCAAGACAAACCTAAATATGACAGAAAATACTGGCTGGGCAAAGCTGGAAATGTTGGTAAATAACAGTACGATTTGATGAGTATTTGTTGAGGGATTATGTTCAGAGGGAAGTTAAAGGGTTTTGATTGATTTTGATGTAGATACTTTATAGCTTTGTCTGATTTGTGATTGCGCTCTTTCATTTCCACTACAATTTTTATATTAAAACACTAGGAGTATGTATGATTGGCACAGCTGTTAATGTGCAAAAAAACCAGGTTCATAACGCAACCAGGTGACAATGTGGTTAAGTGACACGGCTCGCAATCCAAAGGTGCTGTGTTTGCTCCCCATCACAGCACCAGCCGTTACCTCGGGGAAGCAAACTCTCAGAAAATGCAGGAGGAAGCAGACCGTTAAATAACATGCATGACGAAGTCAAATACAGTGGGCCGATAGTGGCAAAATAAAAAAAATAGTGCAACGCACACGGGGAATAGAAAAATAAGGCGAATGCATAATAACAGAATTTTTTTTAAAATTACACAACCACATAAAACTACAGATATTCAGCTGTATTAATGGATACATGATTCTGCTTTGAGTTTGAGAAAAGAAAGTAGTCAGAAAGATAACATTGTCCTCCCCTCACCTTAATGTTGAACCCCTATTATAATGACATCTAACACTTCATCCACCTACAACATTATCTATCTTTATATTTCAATACACACAGAGATTAAATGTTTTGATTATCTGTAGATATGTTTGCCACATGTCTTAGTTCCATCTTTCAATGTAAGGATCAAATTTTAATATAGATATAATAAAACTGTGCAGTAGTACAGTGGTTAGGGCACCAGCTTCCAAGTCGAGTGATCTAGATTCAAACCCGAATTGGTATGAGATGTTTTTTTGGGTCAAAACGACTCCCAGGTTCATTCCAGCGTAAAAAATTGAGTACCAGAGCAAGTCTTAGAAGTTAAGGCAATCTGGAGTGATGCTGACCACATCACCCCTAGTGTGCAATTGGTCAAGAAAATAACACCATATCCTCAGAATGCCACATGGTGTGTAAACAGTATCTCTATGTAAACCACCAATTAACCATTTTGTTTATAACCACACAAGACATCAAACTCCCACCATGCTGGTTCTTTGCGGATACCAGAAAAGATATCGGCCCACTAAAGACGTTTTATGTAACAGTTTTAGACTGACTGACATGTCATAACACCGGCTTCTTCTTCTTTTTTGCGTTCAACACATCTTTTGGTCATGCTATATCTGCAGGCCAGTCGCTATGATGAGGTCTGTAGTCTTCACCAGGTCGGAGCAGCTACCCCACAGCTTTTTGTCTCAGCTCCGCACACTCTGGCCAGGTCTGGCATCTCATTTCCCTGTAGATTGGGCATTCCTGTAGAATAGGCTCAGGGTTCTGGCATCCTGTTCCACATGGGCACTCATCGGTGTGTGAGATCTTCAGTTGGTAAAGATGTTCTAGTAGTGTCCAGTTCTCAGGCGAAATAAGGTAGTTTGTTGATTTCTTTTGAGTTGGTGAATTGGGTCTGGTGTACTGCTTATGTTTGTCTTCTCTCCATTGGTGTATATACTGATTTCTGATGTTCTTGATTTCTCTGTATGGTACTCGATGATTAAATTGTGCCTTTTTTGCTGCCATCTTTTGCCAGAGCATCAGCTCTCTCGTTTCCCGTGATTCCGCAATGGGAAGGTAGCCACTGAAGAACGCCGGCCTAACGCTTGATGGTTTATTAATAGCAGCATAGATGATGCCCAACAGGCTGCAGATCTACTTTGCTCTAGTGTTTGAGTCTTTTAAGATAGACTATCACATCAGTTAACTACCCTCCGCAAAAGTTGTCCCAATGCAACGGAGTAATAAGCTGCTTGAGCCTAGCCCACTAAGCAGGAAATCCCTTCTCCTGACTACATCCAGCTCACGCCAGAGGTGGGACCTGAACAGAAGCATCCACCTCTGTAGAAGTATATGTCGACTAAGACTAAGACCCCTCTACATAAAAAATTGACTAGGTAGCCGTAGCCGTATTATTTTCAGCACATCACTTTTTACTATGCCTGTTGACTTTGAGTTTTTTTTATTTGTTTGTCTATAGATATTATTTGTTTGTGTGTAAAGATATAAATTAATAAAGAACTTGTTGGTGTTAATTGTTTTTGTTGTGTGTGTTAGTTTCTGAGATACAAGAAGAAGATGATGAAAATGTGGAAAAAAATCGCAAACATTTAGACACCTATTCTTGATGTAGTACAGTCAATTTTTGAAAGTGCCACAGAGGGCATATGGTGTTCTTTTTACAAGTTCAGCATATCTGTTCGTTTTCACTACAAATGTAATGATTACATCTACATAAACAAACCAAACAGATCTACCTAACAAAGGACTTTTGCAACAACTTAACTTCATTGCCCTCAATAAGAGGCAAATCTTCCAATCCGAGTGAAAAAGAGAATGTATCGTTTCAAAATTCTCTTTAAAAATACAACAAGCACAGTTTCCCATTTTAAATCAGAGAAGGAAGTGAAAGTAAATTCCTATGCCTGTATGTTCACCAGTTTCTATTGCATTAACCTGAATGTTTATACATGATACAGTAGTCTTTAAGTGTCAGTCATCCTGCGTGGTGTGGTAAGACTGATCATTAAACAGAGTTTTTATTTTTGGTGTCGCTCTTCAGTTTGACCAAATTTGTACAAAAATAACAAATGAATAGAATGTTTGAAATGGTATGACAAGATCACGAATGTGGAACTGTTGGACAAAACCAGACGGAACCAGACGGATGTCAGCGGAACATGATGTAGGGAGAAAGTGCTGCCATTGGATAGGACATACATTAAGGAAATTGGTGCTTACAAAGCTATTGCCAACTCTGCATTTACATGCCAACTCTGTATTTACATGCCAATCCTATATTTACATGCCAACTCTGCATTTACATGCCAACTCTCTATTTACATGCCAACTCTATATTTACACACCAACTCTGCATTTACATGCCAACTGAGTTTCGCACGTCAACTCTGTATTTACATCCCCCAATTCTGATATTTAAGCATGCAAATCAAAGCCTTATGTCAGGTAGCTGAAAGCTATCCTTTTAATCTGTAAATATACTAGGTTGGTCCTTAGAACGTTTTAAGTAACATTAATGAAGATAAAATGTGCAAACATACCACTCTGAAACTTATGAGATTTTCTTCCTTATGTTTTGTCTACAGCTTGCTGAAAGTCCATCTCCAACTGAGGGGCTTCACAGTTTTCATTGACATAGAAAAGTTGAAGGCAGGAAAGTTTGATGAGAGTCTTCTGGAGAGTGTACGGCAAGCTAAGAATTTCATTATTGTGCTCACTCAGAATTCACTGGACAGATGTATGGGGGATGAGGAGAAGAAGGACTGGGTACATAGGGTGAGTATCTCTTTGTGTCAGGTCAGAGCAATGGTTGGTAGTGGTTGTTTTCTGAGTTTTGGATAGACAAATTGGTGATTGTTTGCTATGATTGGGGATGTTTTGGGATTAGATTTGTTGGTTTCTAGTATATATTGTGAAATGGATGATTTCTAAAACACCTTGCAAGAAGCAATGGAAAAAGTTGAAAAAAGAGACATCTTGGTCATCATTGGCGATTTCAATGCGAAAGTCAGAGAGGCGAGAACCGAAGAGGAGAGAAGTGTTCGAGGACCTTTTGGTTTGGGACACAGAAATGAGCGAGGAGAAAAACTGGTTGAATTCTGCACGGAAAACAACCTCTCCATTGCCAACACCTTCTTCAAACAACATCCACGAAGACTGTACACGTGAACCTCCCCTGATGGCAACAGCAGAAACCAAATAGACTACATCCTAGTGCAACAAAGATGGAGATCAAATGTGCTGGCGAAAAAACGCTGCCAGGAGCAGACTGCGATACGGACCACGAATTACTGTTTGCAGTTTTCCAAACAAGACTACGTAGGATCAACAAAGGTTGCCAGCCAATACGCTTCGATGTATCAGCAATACCTACTGAATACAACATCAAAGTAGAAAACAAATTTGAGGCGTTGGTTGCTGTACAGGAAGAGATGACATCTGAGGAGTTGACATCGTACTCAAGGGAGATTTTGATCTCGACAGCAAAAGAAATGATTCCAAAGATATTGTACAAGACACAGAGCTATGTAACAGAGGAAACACAGAAACTCATTGCAGAAAGGCAACAATTAAAACAAATGGGAAGTAAGGGGACCAACACAGCATATAAAAACTGCGCAAGAAAAGTTAGAAGAGAAATAATAAAAGATAAAAGAAGATACATAGTAGAAACATGTAAGGATATAGAAAACCTACAACAACAAGGCAGAGAAAGAGATACATTCAAAGCAATAAGAACACTGACAAGGGAATTCCGGCCGGTTCCACATGTCACAAATGACAAAGAGAACACATTAACAGAAACCAAAGACATACTGAATAGATGGAGAGAGTACTGCAGAACGTTGTATGGAGATAGCACAAAGCGCTCAGTTACTATCCTACCAAAGGATGAGAAAGAACCTGAACCAACATTGGAAGAAGTACGCTCTGCAATTAAAAGCTTGAAAAAGAGAAAGTCCCCAGGATGCAATCATAACCCAGCAGAGCTAATACAAGCAGGGGGAGAGGCATGTGCTCGAGTCTATCACAAGCTGTGTAAACAGATATGGCACAGTGCAGAGTGGCCAGAAGCATGGAAGAAATCAATTTATATTCCACTCCCCAAGAAAGGCAACCTGAAGCTGTGCACGAACTATCGCACTGATCAGCCACGCTAGCAAGATACTCTTGCGAATCCTATTAAGAAGGATAGAGAAAAGGTTTGAATCTGAAATTCACGTAGTCCAGGCAGGTTTTAGGAAAGACAGAGGGACCCGGGACCACATATTCAATTTAAGGAATATCTATGAAAAATGTAGAGTTTAATGTAGACCTGTACACATGTTTCATTGATTACACTAAGGCCTTCGACACGGTAAAACATCAAAATCTGTGGAGAATCGTGAAGGAAATGGGGTTTCCTTTGCATATAGTCCATCTCATTGAAACATTATACCAAGATCAACAAGCCGGTGTCCGAGTATCTGAGCAAACATCAGATTGGTTTGCAGTACAAAAGGGAGTCTAGCAGGGATGAATCCTCTCACCTTATCTGTACAACATATATGCGAAATGTATAATGAGAAATGTACGAGAAGATGAGAACATTGAAAGTTTCGACCTATTTACGATTTGGGGGTATGAGATTCCAGAGTTACGATACGCAGATGACACAGTGATACTATCAAGAAGTGCAGAAGGGCTAGAGCAGCTACTTTCAGCTGTTAATGGACATAGTAAAGATCAAAATCTGTTCATAAACATAAACAAAACAAAGATAATGACCACCGATAAAACACAATGTCAGCATAAATTTACAGTGAGTGGTGAGGAAATAGATCAGGTCACACATTTTGAATATCTGGGCTCCAGAATTGACAAAAATTATGACTGCTCGAAAGAAATCAGGAGACAACTAGCTATGGCAATGCAGAGACTGAACAGCCTGAAGAAATTATGGCAGGGCACCAACAAAATGATAAAAGTAAAAGTCTTGAGAGCCTGTGTTTTTCCTGTGGCAGCTTATGGCTGTGAAGCATGGACGATTACCAAAACTTCTAGACAAAGAATCAAATCCTTAGAGTCAAAATGTTACAGAAAGATCCTCAGAATACATTGGACAGAGAAAAGAACAAATGTAGACATTCGGCAAGAGTTGAGCATAGAGGAGAACTGGTTTATCAATTCCATTTTGGCTAGAAAATGCAAATACTTTGGTCACATCAAGAGACAACAACGGGCTTGAGAAAACGGTGATGGATGGTATGGTGCCAGGCAAAAGAGGAAGGGGTAGACCAAGAAGACGATGGCACCAAGATATCCAGGAATGCCTGAGTATGACAGTGGCGGAAGCTGGTGTTTTGGCAAGGGAACGAGTTTCTTTCAGACAGACTGTGATGGGAGCGACGTTCTACAAAGGACATGCTACATGATGAGTATATATTCCACACCAATGTTCGCTAAAAAAAACAATCTATGTTTTATATCACTTCTGGATAGTATTAATTGTTAAGATATGTTTGGTTGTGTACTTTCTTTTCCAAAATTGATGACGTCGACGGAATGGCCATTGCTGACCATAACAAGCTATGCACATTCTCATGACATATTTCACATATGTATTTTGGTTACGAGTTGTTGATGTCTAGTACGCCTTCAAAGACAATGGTGCTTCTAACTTTGTTTTTTGGGGTTGTTTTTTTTCACACACATTATCACAATTTTGTTGGACTACCTCCGCTGCCTCCTACGGGTATCAGGAAGGAACCATGTATGCATGATACAATTGAGTACAAACTTATGACCTCAGTGGTTCCATTTCTGCCACCACTACCTTGTGGAATACCTGATCGCAAGAAAGGCTTCAGGAGAAAAACCTGTGCATCCTCTTTTGCCATCAATCATCCTGACTGTCTTACCACTGAATCAGGGTAGTTGAAGACGAGAGTGAGACTGACGTACGCAACCATCCTTCACTATTATAAAATTAATGCGCAAGTCACTTTGTTTTAATTTTATATTCATTATACCACTGTCTACTGTGAAATACACAATGGAAGTGCCTTTGATATTTACTGAATGGATTGTTGTAGATGCTGCATCACACACAATGACATGCTTATCACCATCACCCATATACTCACTTTAGGCACCCAGTAATTCTCATTAATCCCCATTAAACTTCTCCTCCCTCATGCACCTATTCTCCCTCACACTCTGTAAAATTACTCATGGATTGTGTGCAAAAAATGTTCCACCCCGATGAAATGGGGTGTCCTATTTCTATGTACTAAGTGCAGCAGACAATTCAGAACTTGGGTTAGCTTATTTAGCCATCTTTGAGCTTCAGTGAACAGTAAATGCTAACAAAATGATCCTCATTGACTATGATGAATGAACAACACACATTGTGTGTATTTTACAGAGTGTGAGGGAGAATAGGTGCATGAGGGAGGAGAAGTTTAATGGGGATTAATGAGAATTACTGGGTGCCTAAAGTGAGTATATGGGTGATGGTGATAAGCATGTCATTGTGTGTGATGCAGCATCTACAACATCATTGACGGCAGTTCGTCAGATTTCTGTGTTGTCAATTCGATCCCATAAAGAAATTGTCAATATTTTTCACTCAATTGCCGTTTGAGCAAACAGATCAGATGGTAGTTTTAACAGTTTTTTTGCAAAATGAGAATTGGGGACTATGTGGTCTTGAGGTAAGACCTCGGCCTTGGGTGCTGGAGGTCGCAGGTTCAAATCACGGTGGAGACCGGGACTGTTTCACGTGGACTTTCTGGTATTTCTCAGGATCTCTGAGTAGTAGAGATTGGACACCTGCGTGCAGTGTTGCGCACATTAAAAATTCCTTGTCACTTGGAAATCAAAGAGAGTAGGCTTAACGACCGCTGTTGGGGCTAAATTCTAAATTATGTTGAAAATCTACACAATATATTAGGGGATCCCTGTCGCTGCTTTGGAGCTCACACATCGCGCTGATACTCTCCAAAAATATATGGAGAAGAACAGAGCACTTATAGGTTAAATATTGTACAATTACGTTGATTCTTCAACTAAGCTAAACTACTCTGCAAAGAGAATTGATGAATGAAATCAGAGCCAGGCAGTACTTTGGTCACATCAATAGACCTTGCTGAAAATAATACTGGAAGGAAAGGTGGAGGGAAACGTGCCTTAAGTAAACAACACTTTTATAGGTCAGAGAATAACATGAAATGATGGACAGGAAAAGCCTGACAGATTGCGCCACCACGTCAAGAGACCGGACGTTGAAATCCATTGCATCTGACCTTTGATGTGAAGATGGCACCTAACCTTTGATGTGAAGATCGCACCTGACCTTTGATGTGAAGATAGCACCTGAACTGAACTGGATACTGGGAACCAAAGAATAGGTTCACTGTAGTCTTCAAAGTATGATGTAAAAGTTGACTAAGGAGTGTTCTTCATGGGCTAGCAAACTCATCATGTCATGCAAATTGCTACAGAAACCACGACAAAGGGACAGAAACTGCCATGGCACATGCTTCATGGAATAAACCATTTGCAATGCCAGAACTATATTTTATGTGGTGTAGAAAAGAGGCAAGAAAATCAGAATGATCAATTATGTAAATTGTTGAGACAGGGGCTGATGGTTAAGTGACACAACTCACAACCAAAAGGTGCTGGGCTGCTCCCCAATCACAGCATCAGCCATTACCCCAGGGAAGCAAACCCTTAGAAAATGCAGGAGGAAGTAGACGCTTACATAAAATGCATACCGAAGTCGGATGCACTGGGCCGATGGACGCAAATTAAAAACATAGTGCAACGCACACTGCTTCGGGAAATTAAGAAATAAGGCGAACTGCTTGAGTGTGAATGTGTGAATGCATGAGTGAGTGGGTAGGCAAGTGGGTTTGAGCGAGAGAGAGACAGAGACAGTTTGGGTTTTCAAAAGGATCCCTGTAGTGTATACTTCTATGCACAAGGACAAAATTGTCCCTACCCTGTTTTTTTTCCTCAGTTTAAGATAAGTGACCTGCCTGATTGACCAGTCATGACCATTTCCTGTCTCATGTATATTCTCTGTGTTCTCTAGGAGATAACAGCAGCCATTGATGCAGGCAGTAACATCATTCCACTCCTGGATAACTTCCGGTGGCCTTCACCAGAGTGTCTCCCTGATGATATGAGAAGCATATGTTACTTCAATGCCGTGAGGTACAGACTGAATAATTTGTTTGAAAATTATTTTTTGATCAGCTCAGTTTACCACTTGGAGAAAAGCCAGGTTTTAAAAAAAATTAATTAATATTGAACAAATTGAGCTAAAATTAACTGAACTTAACTTAACATTTTTATACTGGTTTAGAAGACTCATCAGTCTGTAGACAACCAGTTATATTTGCATTACCCTGCTTTAAAAGCTATATGCATCCAATCTATTCTTAAATGCATTAACTGTCTCTGCCTCCACTATCTCTCTGGGGCAAAGCTTTCCAAGCATTCATCACTCTATGACTAAAAAAATATTTACTAATATCCAATCTAGACCTTAACTTAACGTCTTTATACTGGTTTAGAAGCATCTGCAGAGTCTGTAAACAACCAGTTTCATTTACATTTCCTTGCTCTAAAACATATGTGCATCCAATCTATTATTGAATTCTCCTATGTCCCTGCCTCGACTACTTCCTGTGGCAATGCATTCCAACCATTCATAACTTTCTTACTAAAACAAATATTTACTAATATCTCATCTGGACCTTTCTTTAGCTAATTTGTATCTGTGCCCTCTTGTTTTTTGTTGGTGGTTGTATTTTGAAAAACTTGTTTAAGTATTGTCATCTCAAATTATTCTCTTTTCTAGACACTGTAGGCCGGCTTTTCTGAGTCTTTCCTAGTAAATGAAATTCTGGAATCCCACTATCAGATGTATCGCTCTTCTTTGTATCTTTTCCAGCATGTGTCACTCTTCTTTGTATTCTTTCCAGCATGTTTATGTCTCCTCCACGATAAGGACTCCATACATGTACACAGTACTCCAATCTAGTTCTAACTAATGCATTATACAGTTTGACAATCACCTCCTTACTTCATTGTTTAATATTTTTTTTTATCATACCTAACATTGCATTTGCTTTATTCACTGCTACCTGGACTTGCTCACTACTCATGTTATCTATTTAATTATGGATAGTAGATCTAGAGACACAGAGTTAAATTATCTATCACATAAAGTATTCATAATCAAACTGTATTTAGTATAATGTATTACCATTAGTGACATTACATTAAAAATTGACACATTATGTTTCAGCACATCACATTTTGCTATGGTTGTTGACTGAGAGTCTGTAATCTTGTCATTTGTCTTGTCTTTAGATATAATTTGTTTGTGTGTAGAGATGTAAATGGAACAAATATTTATTTATGTTATTGTTTTTCATGTGTGTGTGTTAGTTTCTGAGATGCAAGCAGAAGAATGTGAAAATGATGAAAAACAAAACAATCATTTAGACTCGCCTATTTCGGAAGGTATCGCATCTGACTAAATTCTTTTAATTTGCCACAGAGGACAGACAATAAAGGTTTAAAAGATTGACATATCTGTTAGTTTCCTCTGCAAAAATATTTATTGCATCTACATAAACAAACTAAACAGATCTAACTAAGGAAAATCTGATACAACACCTTAACTTCACCCTCAATAATGGGATAAATTTCAAATCCGAGTGAAAAAGAGAATAAATCGTTTCAAAATTAACTTAAAGGCAAATGAGCCATTTTCAAACTTAAAATAAAAGCTGACGGAAATGATCAATTTTTAGATTCAAATACCCATTTCTATAGTAATAGCCGGTGAATATCCAGAGACAATTCGCTAGTTTCTTTTGTTGCCTTTAGCTGTAAAACATAAATCTTTTTTCAGGCTAAAAATTTTTTGCCAATAGTGTGGCAAAGGTTTATGTCATTAATATAGAGGGCAACATTTTACAGCTTCATTAGTAATAGTTGCCTATTACAGATAGAGGCAGCGACAGCATCAAACTTATGCTATGAGATGTGAAGTCAAATACTGGCACAGCAGACTCTTCCTCGCTTAGGGCACAAATGTGAGGAGTCGGCTGCGGGGTTGTTGGGCATTCTGTCCTTTAGGACGGCTCGCTTTCTCAGAGCCTCAGCGATGTTCGCACTGCGATCTGAGCATCTTGTGTGATACTAGAGAGCACCAGGTGAAACGGTTCTGTGCGAGCATCCCAGGATGTGACATCAAGGTTCAAGCTTTTCAAAGACGTTTTTAATGAGTCTGTAGCATTTCTTCTGTCTCTCTGATGAGTGTCTGCTTGTTCTGAACTATCCATATAGCAGTTGCTTGAAGAGGCATAGGACAAGTATCCTGTCCATCTTATCTGTACTTATTGCAGAAGCATATGAATGCTGAACATGTCTGACCTGTTAAGAATTGCAGAGTTAAGTCACTTTGTCCTGCCACCTGATCCTAAGCAGCCTGCACATACAGCTCATGGGTAAACAATTTAGCTGCCTAGCATGTTTGCTATAAACTGTCCGTGTTTTATGTTTTGCAGGTATGCAACAGAGGGGTTACTTAATTAAATATCTTTATACTGGTTTAGAAGACTCTACAGAGTTTGTATACAATCAGTTTCTTGGAGGGTGCTTTTTACCGTTGTGCGTGTCCATCTTAACAGACTCAAACAATAGAGCTAAGTAGACCCGCAGTCAGTTAGGTGCCATGTACAGCTGCTCTTAACAAACCACCTGGGGAAAGATTCAAATAACGTGGGTAGATTTTTAACTGGAATTTTGTCCAGGCTGCGGCCGTTAAGCCTAGGCCTACTCTTTTTCAAGGAATTGTTAACATGCTCGACACTGAACACGTATGTACAATCTCACTATCCAGAGATTGCTGGGATTTTTACCAGAAGATTCTGACAGCAGCCCATGACTCATAGCTGCCTGCTTGCATCGTGGTCAGCGAACCATAGTTGACCAAGACTCTTTTCCGCTTCCACATTGCATCCCTGGAAATAGCTGCACTAGTCAGTAGTGTAGTCTGGTCTAGGACTAGGGATTACAGTGAAAAGGCAAAGCCAGTACTAAAAAAATCTAGCTGAAATCAGATGCGTCGAGTCAAAATGTTATCGCAACCTTGCTGTAAACTACATGCAACGTCACGTCTTTTTAAGAACGAGCGCTGAAGAAGTAGTGAACAGTAATGAATATTTATGTACACAAATGTGTTTCTTTATTATTGGAATTGGATGATGGAACTGTTTTTTTTTTCAGTTTCTAACTCTGTGTTTTCTTACTTAACACTAGATGGATACATGACTACCAGGATGCCTGCGTGGACAAGCTAGAAAAGTTTTTACGAGGAGAGACCAACCCTCAAATGCAACACCCAGTCAGTACAGCCAGCACCACTAGTGTTAACAGCAAACTGATGTCAGGCTTTGAGAGTCCAAACTCTCCTCCTTATCAGAGAGCTCAGGGAATGAGAAAGATGTCTTCAGTAGAAAGTCCAGTGGATTCTTCGTGACCTTTCATTACTGTTTGTTTTCTTGCCATGAGCCATTCCTTGATCGAAATCAGAACTGAATGTTACAGAGTTTGTTCACTTCATCAATGTAACCCAATCTCTTAATGTGAATTATGTTGACTCATATAGCAGTACTTGCCGTACTAACTTCGCTTCAATGTCTAGTGCCATCAAACTTGAAGAGATGAAAGCAGTGATAAAATTTAACAAGGAACTTCAGTGGAAGTTATGTCCCATATAGTAGATGGTTTGAAGAGATTGTATTAGATATTTAGACTATAATTTACATAAGTATTGAAAACAGAAGTTATGTTATATATTAATATGTATACATAATATATGTATTGAAAACTGTATGCATGAATCTAGTTTAAAATCTGGATTTAGAAAACAACAGAATGTAAATCTTGATTTATTAATTGAAAATATATTTCTTGCAAGTGCATTACATAAATCTAGTTGTGATTATAGGTCTTGGAAACATGGTATACATTTAGTTGTGCATATAGGTCTTGAAAACACAGTACATAAATTTAGTTGTGCATATAGGTGTTGAAAACACTGTACATAAATTTAGTTGTGCATATGGATTTAGAAAATACAGAATATGACTTTATTTATCCAGATTGTGTGCAGTTATAAAAATTCAGTACATACATCTTTATTTTGTATTGCTTACATATTGGTTTTTAACTCTTTCAGGGCATAGTGAAATTTCCATGTTTTGTGCTGTTTTTTTTCCATCCCTAATATGTTCATATAGTGTTACAGTTAAAGTGTCACTGCGTTTTATATTATCATATTATGTGTCCGAATAAAAAGGAAAAACATGAGCAACAAAAGAATACAATATAAATATATATCTATTTCTAAAATAGTAAAGAAGTAAGAAAAATGAAGCAACAACAAAAAACTGCACTGAAAAAACAATTAAGATTTCAGATTTACCTAAAATAGACTGCTAATCCGTACGTTTTGTCATTTGTGATACACTTGTTTCTAAACTACATCCATTTACAAAATTATCTATGACATTGGTCTAGTACATGACAATTTTGAGAATCATTGTTACTTGATGTGGAAACGCCCACTTTATCACATTAAACGGGAAACATTTAATATTTTATCAAAACTTCAGGTATCACCAACTCAACGTTAGTTTATTTAAAGCCAATCACGGAAGACTAGATCTACTTTCGTTTCCAAGTCATATAAAGCATTTGTCATGTGGAAAACTAAGCCAAATGTATGTTTGTCTTCGGTCACAAAAATTAAATGTTTACTTAAACGACAATGCCTACCTTTTGTGAAGAATTGATTTCTCTGTGAGAATACTTCAGATTGACTAGAAAAATCATCACAACAGCTAAAATGAAGTTTCATTTTTAGAAATATATTCAAAGAAACTAAGCACTTTTTGTACAAAAAAAATATAGAGCGGTGTACACACATTCGCTACTGATAATAGAATATAATAAATTAATTAAACAGGTAGCAAATAATTTTCTCCAAAACCTTATTAATTTTACAATTTTTATATAAAACGAAACTAAAGAATCAACTTACGTTCCAATGTATCTAAAACATCTGTAAAAAAAATATAAGTATCATAAAAAGTTAAAAGCTCCTGGCAGTGGCCTCCCATCCTGAACGACATAAAAAATCGTCCTGTGACAGTGGCCTCTCATCCTGAACGGCATAAGAAATCATCCTGTGACAGTAGCCTCCCATCCTGAATTACATTAAAAATCGACCTGTGACAGTGGCCTCTCATCCTGAAAGAGTTAAAACATAAGTACAAAACATAAAAGTTTTACACTACTTCTACACTTTATATTTCTTTGGCTTTCTCAGATTTCAGTCTTGTTTAAGGACTCATGAATTTTAGTACTGACAAATGTTTCGGCCTGGATTACATTTTTTTTGTTTAAGACACACCCTGATGTAACCAAACGGACTGTGACTGAAAGGACTGTACTTTCATCAAAATAAGTTTATATCTTTTATCATTATCATCATCATCATCAGGTATAGAAAGTAAATGCACAAATATTTGTTTCTATATTTATGATTAAAAAATACACTACAAGTTAAAAGCAACACATGACATCTTGTGACACATCCATACTTTGAAACACACTTTACCAACTATGTCTGTAGAATTTTAGACATTTTCTAGCTATTATCATAAGGTACTTAAGCTAAACTGCTTTTTATAGATCAGTATGGGCTTTCACTTGGAAAGTTATAAAAACAATGAAAACGTGTTCAGTTTTGATATCTGCATAATCAGAACTGTTTTCTGTATTCATGGACAAAAAATACTGGGAATTACATGATATTTTCCAGACATGTTTCTTCGTTTGTAATTTATTTTGTTAATTATCTTCATGTGGCTTGCCTGTTGGTACATGTGGTCGTGGATCTTCACAAATTATTGACAAAAAATTGTGCTTATTCATTCCATTTCATGTTCCACACCATCCCATTAAACCGTACAGGACCTTCTCCAGAGCAATGCTTGGGTCCAAATGAAGAGCATAGAATAGAAACCCTACAAACCTGCCAATCTGGAAGAGCTGATTAGGGAAAACTGGTCATCAAACCTATTGACATTTTCACTAAAAAATATAGACTAGTCAGCCATACAAAAAAATATACGAATATATAGTTAGTAGTATGGTACATGAAGGATCACTGACTGACAGCTTCTGTATGTATACAAAGGTGAGACAAGGATGCTTGCTCATACCATTTTTGTTCCTATTGGCTATAAATTGGATAATGAAGACATCAAACAAATGTAAAAGAACTGGTATTCCGTGGACACTATGTCCCAATTGGAAGACCTGAACGACTCAGATGATCTGGAACTCTTGTCACAGTCATAGCCAAATAGGATGAAAGAATAATCAAGACAAATTGGGACTGAATATGAAGAAAACCAAGCTCCTTAAACTCAACACTTAAAGAACCAATCATGCTGGGGGAGAGATGTTGGAAGAAGTGGATACCTTTACCTATTTGGGCAGCACAATTGACACAGCAGTCTAGCGACACAATACATTCTGTTCTCTGGACTACATCCTGCTACTTACAAACCCTGTTCAGGACTTGGTAGTGGAAGATTGAGAACGAACGCAGAAGTAAAAGAATGACACATCAGGAGGTACAGATACAGATATAAGGTTCTGAATTGAAAAAGAAAGAGGGACATTCCTGACACTAAACAACATATGGAGATCCAGAGAAATCAATATGCACACCAAAGTTAAAATATTCAACTCCAATGTCGTCAGTGCTGCTGTATGGAGCGGAGACATGGAGAATGACCAAGGCCATATAACAAAGACTCCAGTCCTTCGTTATCAGATGCCTGTAAAGGATAATGGGCATAAAGTGGCAGAACATGGTGAGCAATGAAGATTTGTGGGAAAGGAGCCAATAACAGCCATTGGAACAACAAATTAAGCAAAGAAAATTAGGTTGGATAGGACAAACGAAATGAAAGACCCTATCCAACATAGCCAGACTGGCTCTTGCATGAAATCATCAAGAGAAGAGATAGGTAGACCCAAAAATACAGGGAGAAAATATGTGAGAAGAAACTAAGATTAAATAATTAAATCTGGAGAAAGGCAGAAAGACCAGCCAAAGACCATGCATACTGATGGCATGTTGTCACTGACCTTGGCACCAAGAGGAGCAACAGGCTTTGATTGATTGTTAGATAGGTCAACTAAAAATAAATATACAAAACATCCAAAGCAGATGAAGGTCCTTTATCAAGAGGGCAAGTGACGCAGCGAGAGCCACAAAATATTTGCATTACTGACTTACCTGTTTTGTCTAGGAAAGCCACCAGATTTGGTAACTGGTATGTTCATACAATGTACGAATATGAGAAGGCTGTACAAATGGCAGTGGAGAGGAGAAACTAAATAACTGATATCCTGAAACTTCTTCTTCTTATTCTTCGTACGCTGTCAGACATCAACCTTTATATATCCTGAAACTTCTTCTTCTTATTCTTCGTACGCTGTCAGACATCAACCTTCATATATCCTGAAACTTCTTCTTCTTATTCTTCGTACGCTGTCAGACATCAACCTTTATATATCCTGAAACTTATTCTTCTTATTCTTCGTACGCTGTCAGACATCAACCTTTATATATCCTGAAACTTCTTCTTCTTATTCTTCGTACGCTGTCAGACATCAACCTTTATATATCCTGAAACTTCTTCTTCTTATTCTTCGTACGCTGTCAGACATCAACCTTTATATATCCTGAAACAATGTGGAAGATTTTGAGAGGATGACACTCAGTAGTAATGCTGCTGCCCTCAGGGCACACTGAAGAAGGTGAACACCGTAGTGAAGTTATGGTCGTAATGCTACCCATAATCTTCTTCTTCTTCTGCGTACACAGTCAGACAGTAACCATTATTTTTTCGAGAAAAGCGGCGGTCATCCTGAGGCTCTCGCCACTGCCATAGAGCTTGTCTTGCAGTTCCACTGGTAATGGCCACATCTGCTCTCTCTGATCCTCGTATGTCGGGCAGTTCTGCAGCAGATGTTCAGTGGTCATTTTACCAGTACCGCACGGGCATTCGTCGGTACACCCTATCTTCAATTTGTTGAATAGGTGGTACCTCAGTCTGTTGTGGCCAGTGCGAAGTCTGAAGACAACTACCTGCTCTCTTCGGTTCAACTGGTAATAGGCATCGTTTTTGGTGTAACCAGTATGTTCGGTTTCCCATTTGGTCATGTATCTGGCTTTGATAAGCCGTTTTGACTCTTCGTACGTCATACTGGTATCTGTTTGTGGTAGTCTTGCACCTTCTTTTGCCAGTCTATCTGCCTCCTCGTTGCCTTGGATGTTGCAGTCTGACGGGACCCACTGTACCACTACCCTTTTTGGTGCGGACTGCTGGCACAGTTTGCAGAGTGCTGCTCTTAAGTCATTAAGCTCAGTGTTTTTCTGGCTTTTTAGCGCTGTGACTACGGCGAGAGCATCTGTCAGCAGGACTATATGGCTCTCATTTTCACTGTGTGTCACCATTTCTTCCACTGCCGCCCTCAGTGCCTCTGCCTCCGCTCTGAAATTGCTTGTGTACTTACCAGTAGCGAATGACAGTGTTATTTTTCTGCCATTTGGTAGGTTCAGGAATGCTCCTGCCCCTCTGTTCTGTGTAGTGTTTGTTACAGAACCGTCGATGTATGCATGGGTCCAGTCCATGCTTGGGTAGCTTTTCGTTATGAAGCTTAGGGTAGTGTCTCTCCTTTCTTTTTCAGTCTGGCAGTTTTTGTTTGCAATACCTGGTATATTTTCTACCACCTCTGGAAATATATCCTGCCTCCAGGTAGGGTTTCGTACAGTAGTGATGGGTTTTGGTGTTGTTAGTGCGTTTATGGGATCTTCGTGCATCTTTGCTTTGGCTATTTCTGCAAAGTTTCTCCGCTTTAGTTTCCCATTTCCCAAATTGTTTAGTCTCTCGTACATTGGGTGGTCCGTCAGTCTTCGGAGTTTCTCTGACTGCAGCTGGGCTCTGCAGTCTCTTCTATCGGTCATGGATTGCAGTTTTGTAATCTTTTCAAGTTCTACAATTGGCGTTGACTTCATGCCACCTGTTATAATTCTCATGGCTTGGTTTTGAAGTTTGTTAACTTTATCAAAGTTCGCCTTCGCTGCTGTTGTCCATGCCGCAATGCCATACTCGAGAACTGGTCTCACTCTTCCAGTATACAGTTTCTTTAGTATGCCTTCGTCTGCTCCCCAGCTTGTGCCAGCAAGTTTCCTCATGATTGCCATTCTTTCTCTGGCTTTCATTCGGTTTCTCTCAATCTGACTTTTCCATGTCATGCGCCGATCAAATGTGACTCCCAGATAGGTTGGGTTGTCGTTTGGCTGCAGGATTTTGCCATTTAGACTTAATTTGGTACTTTGGGGTTTTAATGAAAGCGAGAATATTGTGCATGTGGTTTTCTCCTCGTTTATTTTGACCAGCCATGAGTTCGCCCACTCTTCCAGCGATGTTAGGGCCGTCTGCATCCGATTTCTTGCTATGGTGAGATTCTTTTCATAGGTCCACATAGCCAGATCGTCTGCAAACATTGAGCTATGGACTCTTCTTGGTATATTCTCTGTAATATTGTTTATATATACCAGGAAGAGTGTGGGTGACAATACTCCCCCTTGGGGTACTCCCTGCTCGAGTGTCACCTTTTTGCTCATCTGCCCTTGTACTTGGACTCTGGCCGTTCTTTGTTTGAGGTAGTGGTTGATCCACTTGTACATCTTCCCACAGACATCGCTTCTTCTTAGCTTGACTCTAAGTCCGTCCTTCCAGACTTTGTCAAATGCCTTTTCCAGATCCACCCAAACAGCTACTGTGTGTTTCTGTGCCTGGTAGGCATCTTCTATCTCCTGGGCTATGAGGATGACCTGGTCCTCAGTGGATCTGTGCTGTCTAAAGCCGGCTTGCTGTGGAATTAGTATTCGTTTTTCTTCCAGATGCCACATCAGTCTGGTATTTATCATCCGTTCCATCAGCTTGCCGACACAGCTCAGTAGGCTGATGGGCCTGTATCCATTTGGATCTGTTTTATCCTTTCCTGTTTTTGGTACTGGTACCAGTATTGCGTCTTTCCACGCCTGGGGTACAATACCCCTTTTCCAGCTTTGGTTCAGGACTGATAGTAGTTTCCTCTTCACTGTTTCTACCCATAATGATACTAGCTACTTTCAAAACTGTCAAAAAGAAGATAAAACATTGTCCAATATTCTGCACAGACCAATGACAAAGAAGACGCAGGGAAAGAAGAATTTTATACCTGACTTCAAAATATCAATGATTAAAAAAAAAAAAAAATTGTGGGAGCTCGACTTCATTGCCACTGGTTTTTTTTCCCCATTTTAGCTTGATCTCTCTCGGCAGATAGGTACCCCATCTGTCGAGAGCATTGCACAAAGCACGAACTCCGTAGCTCCAGCGATGAACCCGAAAAAATTTACATCATAGACCGACTGTCGCAGCTCGAAATCAAACCCCGACCATCTGAATACGAGGCAAAAGGCTTGACCACTTCGCCACAGAGACCCCCAGTGATAAAAGAAGCAGGAAAGACATGATTTTGATTGGTGATGTAAATGCAACAGTTGTGAGTGATATCAGTTTTGAAAAATTAATGGAGGACTCAGTGATTTTCACCTTGGATGCTGGAGATTGCAGGTTCAAATAATAGTAGAGACAGGGATTATTTCTTGTGGATCATCTGGTAAAATTGTTCTCCTGATCTCTGGTTAGTGAGATCAGACACCCGTGTGCAGTGGTGCGCACGTTAAAAAATCCATTGGAAATCTAAAAGAGTAGGCTTAATGGCCGCTGCTCTGGCAAAATTCAAGTTTAAAATGTACTCAAATTCTTCTAGGGATTCTCGCCCCACAGAATGTGTCGCAAAAAGGGGACTGTGTGGCTATAACATCAGGTCTTAGTTATGTGGTTAGCGGAGTGGTATAGATGGTGTTTGACAAGCTGCAGGTCTACCTTGCTGTAATTTATACTTCCACCACCACCAGTTCCAAAAATAAGCAATCATTTATTTCTGGGGCTACCAACCTAGCGGTTGGTAACAGATACTGAGTTTGACCAGCAGTTTTTCCCCTGCCAAAATAAATATGAAACAAAGGTGGTCACACCTCCCCACTACGTCTAATAACATAAATAGACTGAAGATAGATAGAGATAGAATGGAAAAATATAGAGTCGGGACTAACAATTAAAATTCAGTTACTTATGGACTTTTGCTTAAATTGTTATTATTTAACTATTGGTGGCAGCATGTTTCTACATGATGATGATGATAAGTATTCCCTTTAGCTGTGGGCTAGTAGCTCTTTACGTCCAATTCCTACCGGACAAAAGCACATGTCTTCCTCTGTTATTGTAGTGATATGTAGAGTGTGTTATGTGTGATGGTAACTGCTGATTTTGCAGGTAAGTTAGCCCTGGACACAGGATCAGTTGTTGTTCAACTGATTTCTCATGGCAGAAACCGAATCTGTAATTTGTGTTTTGTGCAGAGATTGTATTCTGTTCAGAATGTTTCCACATAAAAGAGTGCATAAAGCAACATATGTGTCACCAAAGCACAGAGCAAAAATATCAAAATATATAAATAAGAAGTTCAGATTATCGCTGCATGGTGTAAAAGTAGGCAAACGAGCATCTTCTTCTTTGTTCATCCTCAGGTCAAGGTCCCTGTTTCTCTTACATCCTCAGGTCAAGGTCCCTGTTTCTCTTACATCCTCAGATCAGGGTTCCGGTTTCTCTTACATCCTCAGATTAAGGTCCCTGTTTCTCTTACATCCTCAGGTAAAGGTCACTGTTTCTCTTACAAAGAGAATTGTTTGTAAGGTTGTTTTATCTCCATACATCTTTTGTCTCATATCTGTCTCGCGAGGCCAGTATTATTCTCTCTTTTCCTGCGTGAGCATACAGCGTTGCAGGATGTGTTCCACGGTCATGATATGCTCCCCACATGGGCACTTGTCATCTGTCCCAATCCTCATTTTGTTGTAAAGATGACACTTGGTTCTGTTATGCCCAGTTCTCAGTCTGAAGATGATGACTTGCTGTTCTCAAGTTAAGTTAAAGTAGCTGTCAACTAATCCGTCGACTGGAGGAGCAGTTTTACCAGGCACGAACCATGGCCCGGGTTTTGTTTTCCCCGTCCGTGAATTAAACCTAGCACGTTGTAATCCAGTCTAGCACGCCAACTCACTGTCGATTAGGCTACATCCACAAGAAGTAGAAGGAGCCCAAAATGTGCATGGAGTAGATAGCTCGAGAGAAACACAAAGCAAGCGGACATGACCTGGACAGAGCTGGAACGGATAGCCTAAGGCAGAAGTAATTGGGATCGAGCGTATTTGTTGAAGATATGTATTCCACGGGGAGTTGAAAGGTTTTCATCGTGACATTCTCTTTGTTGTTATGTAAAGAATGTTTGGGACGTACCACAGCAGACTTCGGGAATGACGTGTCAGAGATTTCATTGTGTTGGGAATGACGTGTCAGAGATTTCATTGTGTTGGGAATGACGTGTCAGAGATTTCATTGTGTTGGGAATGACGTGTCAGAGATTTCATTGTGTCGGGAATGACGTGTCAGAGATTTCATTGTGTCGGGAATGACGTGTCAGAGATTTCATTGTGTCGGGAATGACGTGTCAGAGATTTCATTGTGTTGGGAACGATGTGATGATGATACAGTGTTAATGGCGGAGGATCCAGTACATCTGCAGAACTTAATGTCAGCAATAATGCTTGGAAATCAACATCAAAAAGACTAAAGTTTTGGTGTTCGAAAAAAAAATAATAAAGTCTGAAGCTTTCATCTACATAAATGGATACATTCTGGAACAAGTGTCAAGCTATGTATACCTCGACCAACTCATTTCAGCTGATGGCAGATGTGAAAGAGAGATCATTGAAAAGAATTGCATTGGCCAAAAAGTACATTTAACAGCATGAGAGATACACTTTGGTCAAAGCAGATATCTCAGATCTTAGAGAGATACACTTTGGTCAAAGCAGATATCTCAGATCTTAGAGAGATACACTTTGGTCAAAGCAGATATCTCAGATCTTAGAGAGATACACTTTGGTCAAAGCAGATTTCTCAGATCTTAGAGAGATACACTTTGGTCAAAGCAGATATTTCAGATCTTAGAGAGATACACTTTGGTCAAAGCAGATATCTCAGATCTTAGAGAGATACACTTTGGTCAAAGCAGATATCTCAGATCTTAGAGAGATACACTTTGGTCAAAGCAGATATCTCAGATCTTAGAGAGATACACTTTGGTCAAAGCAGATATCTCAGATCTTAGAGAGATACACTTTGGTCAAAGCAGATATCTCAGATCTTAAAATTTAGAATAATTGATTCCCATGTGCATTCAGTTCTATTGTATGGGTAGAAACCTGGACCCTGACAAAGAAAATGGAGAAGCGTATTGAGACCTTTGAAATGTGGGTATTCATAAGACTTAAACGAATTTCTTGGAAAGATAGAAAAACCAATAATGAGGTTCTGGAAGAACTTCAGGTGGAACAGACAACTTCTGAAGGAAATAAAAAACAGAATAATAAAATATGTTGGTCATGTCAAGCGCCATGACAGTCTGCAAATTATTATTTTGGAGGGCAGAGTAGAGGGCAAGAGAGCCAAAGAACGACAGAGACACAAATGGACAGACAAGATCAAGATGTGGTCAGGACACAGTATGACTGCGTATACCAGCCTGGTGCGAGACAGAGACAGCTGGAGATCCATTACCGCCAACCTCCGTTGCGGAGACGGCATTTACTGATAATAATGATGATGAAAATTCGCTCACAGAACCGACTTCATTGCACCAGGACGCCAGCAGACGGGTTCTGTCTCTTTCATTACTGAACGTGGGAAATTGCCAATTTCGCAGCATCAGCGACGGCTTCGGATTTATCTCCTGACTTCAACAAGTACCCATTTACAGCTGAGTAGACTGGGAAGCGGACATAAAATGAAAAAAACTGACGACAGGCCCTAGCGCGGCGGGGTTCAAACCCGACACGTTGATATGATAAACCAAGCTTACAGCTCTAAACCACGCGCTGCTAAGATACATCTTGTATGATGTGTGGTGACAGTTCCCTTCCTCGCTGCCTTTCCTAACATAACGGTATGCCATGTATCCATTTACAGCTGGGTCGACTGGAGCATACCGATATTGGGAGTTGAGCCCCTTACGTTTGATGTTATGTTTAGTTTTTCATTATCATAACATTGATTTTGTAAAAAAAACGGGAACCAGTAAGCGTGTCTCAACATAACGGGGGGACGCCAACACGCGCTGATGGCCAACGAGCGACCTGCACGTCATAGAAGAACACATCATGTCTCGCCAAACGAAGGCAAATATTTACTTAGCGGGTTCTTCTTCCTAGGAACCAAATTCCCTTCACTCTTGGCAAACGCAAAAGGGCTCAATCTCTCTCAACAAGTGGCGAAGAGTGTGGGTACTTATGGTTCCTTTTGCTTATTGGTTTTACACACACACCTGCTCAGTCCGCTCATGCGCTAACTACTCGGCCATCGTTTGATGTTATCAAAGTTTTGAAGTCTGGGAATTGCCAACTAGTTGTTGGTGGGTTGGTTGGTTAGTTTAGTTTATTTTATTTCAGTCCAGTCCAGTCTAGTCGTCCAGTCCAGTCCAGTCCAGTCCAGTCTAGTCCAGCCCAGCCCAGCCTAGTTCAGTTCAGTTCAGTTCAGTTACCCATCTCAAGGGATGCTGGCGACATCATCAGACGGTTTTGTCTTGATGATATAATCATTTATGTATTTGGATTATAGTGAGGCAAGAACTGCGCTGGTCATCAGCCTCACTCTCTGGTCCCGGGCTACCTCTGTCTAGTGGTAAGACATAAGTCAAGACTGGATGTAACTCAGAATGCAGGCATTCTGGTCTCATCTCCTTTAAGACCAGGAATTCGAAAACTTGCGGGATTCGATCGCTCACCGTCTCTATTCATCGCTTTGAGAAGCCAGTGGCTGGCTTCTCGACCACAGTAACCCCCAGAAGACCCTGTAGAGTCTGTAGACAACCAGTTTCTCATTCCAGTCGTGTAGTTTCGTCCCAAAGTGACCATCGGACGGTTGGAATATTCAAGCTCCCCGAAGTCTCCAGCCCCAGTCATGCTGGTGTTGGAGTTACCTGGCTTATTAATCTGGGGTGTCATTGAGCGTATCTTTGCCGATCAGAGTCGCTGGTTTCACTACTTCCGTCTGGTTGCAGCACCATTTCATCTGCTTCAACCCCCTGTTATTTACTTATAAATTGTCTGCCCCTGGAGAAGTGCACTAATGAGGATGGTGAATCGTGATTGTCATAGATATCCTGCACGAGAACGGACTGCGTATAGAAAATGATTGAAATAATGACGACTAGGCGATGATTGCCGACTAATGTATTGGTGTGTTATCATACGACATGCGCTCATTGATATACCTCACAATCTCCCCGTTATCTATAGCTCATGTGTCAATATTGGAATGGGAGCTTTTGAATCCAGTGTAAGTAAGTAAATAAGTTACCCATCGCAAGCGAAGATGACGACATCATCAGACTGTCCTCGTCCTGAAGATGTAACTTGCACTGAATTTGGATTATAGTGAGAAAGAAGCTGCGTTGGACATCAATCTCACTCTCTCGTCATGAGTTACCCGGAACCAGTGGCAAGACATACAATCAAGACGACTGGAAGTAGCTCAAGATGCAGACATTCAGGTCGTACAATCCGTGAGACCAGGGGTCGCTTGAAACTTGTGGGAGTCGATCGTCCACTGTTTTCTTGACGATTTGAGAGGTGAATGTCGTACCTCTGGACAGCAGAAGCCCCACCGCGTAGACTAGAAGACGCTGCTGCTGACCAGCGCCCACATCTGTAGGTCTAGGTGAGAGACCATTAACCCATGGCTGAGGGGAGATTCCGGGCGAGGCATGCAATGAAAATGGACGCAATTTCCAAGTAGGTCGTGCACACCAACCAAGTAGGTCATGCACACCAACCAAGTAGGTCGTGCACACCAACCAAGGACGGTCGTGCACACCAACCAAGGACGGTCGTGCACACCAACCAAGGACGGTACGCAATCCAGTGTATCAACATGAACACACAGAACGTATGCAGATATGTAGGTCACCTGGAGACCAGAAAATATGGTAAAAGAGACCAGGATATAAACAAGTGCGGGGATATAAGTACCTGGATAGTGTCTTTGCCCAGAGAGGCAGATTAGACAGAGAAATTGGTTCGCTGCCAGAAGGCGGACGCTGGTGTATATCAACTGTCGCAACTGCTGAAACATTAGAACGTTAAATGTCCATTAAAAGTATATTGATCAACAGTTTATTCGTGTCAACTCTCTGTTATCAGTGTTAAACATGGACATTAACAATGACCCAACAGAGAAAGGTTACGACATGTAAGATAAAATGTTTGAAAAAAATCATTATTGTCACTAAATGAAACAGAATGAGGAATGGTGACATCCGAACAAAAAAATGTTGAAACAATATCATGCATCGAACACATGGATAGGGAGAAAATCAAGTTGTTCGATCATTTAATGTGAATGCAGTCTTTCAGGCTACCCCTGCGCGCTTATTACGTATGACAATTGAGTTTACAAAACCACATAAGGCCGATATTACAGATATCTTAAACCGCCATGGGATGTAAACAACTATAGCGATGAGCCCGGCCCTAGACAGATAACTACAACTCACCACACACACAGAGAGAGAGAGAGAGAGAGAGAGAGAGAGAGAGAGAGAGAGAGGTGTCAACACTTTCGTTACTCCAAACCCCAGCACGATCGTGGCAGAAGGCCCCATGCCCCATGTAGTGTCAGACTTCTATATCTACTCATGCATTAGGCAAACCTTCTGTACATTCTGAAGTATAAATTTAGCCTGACACTATGAGTGTCCCTGTTAAAGAGGTCTCAGATAGCCATCTGAAATATGGGTCAGCAGCGTTGTGTCCAGCAACCAATGCTACACCAAAGGAGGTAGATAAAGTACAAAACCATGCACTTATAGTCATTACAGAGAATTTAAATCAACACCTATATTGGAGATGAAAGTAATGGGAAGGATACAGGCGTTAAGAGAACATAGAAATACGAAAGTACTAACACAGTCAGACAAGTTCCATTCCATGCCGAGCCATCCAGTAAAGAACAGATTCCAAAATATAGCAATCGGGCCACTGGAAAGAAGCAGTTTTGTGTACCGGGTATACAACTTCGTAGACAAACTACAGATATACATGAAGTTGGCCTTCTCCTAAAGTGCGTTCCAGAACAAATCCACCGGAGAAGGGAGCATGGACTGCCAGTATATACGTTCGTACATAGTTGTACAGCTTTCCTGAAAGTAGGCTGGATGAGTAGCTCAATTTTCCTTGTGTTGTGGGGGAGCGCGTGGTCGAAGGATTTCGATTCCTGCCTGCTGACAATGAGAGCAACTGATCGAATCCCTGCTAATGCATATGTTGTTTTTCTCTTGCGGGTGAAATAAACAAAGATAGCCAGCACACGGCGTGGCGACAGAAGTAGTGAACCGGCCTGTAGTCCTCAGCCTAGAAACCCCTCGACTACCCCAGCAATGGGAATAACGTGACAGTTTTTGTGGGTCTAAAAAAAATGTCTGAGGAAAATTGGAGCGTGCCTTCGAAAACTTCTTGTTCCGAGCAGGTGTTAATGGCACAGACGTCAACATTGAGGAGATCAAACACATACACCAGCAGCGGACACCAAGTTAAGGGATGCACTAGCAAGTTTCAGAAAGAAAGTCAAAATAATCTGCATGCCAAATAGCCACATGTCAGATACATATGGTGCAGTCATTAAATTGAGATTTAAATCTACTCGCCTGCTGAAGTAGGATGTGTCGGACCAAAAGATGCAAGTTTCGCAGTCAAGTTGTAAACTACGACACAACTCATCCGTTCTCCATATTCATATAAAGACGGAACGCCGTGGCTGTGTCGTAGTTTCCGTCTTCGATCCCTTCTCCTTAGCCAGCCTGCTCTATTGAAGCCTACTATCCAGGATCACTGCTCGGAGGTGTAAAAGGGTCTTGGCGGTTCACAGGCCCAGGCGATGGTTGGTTGGTTGGTTTCTAATGCCCACAATGGGTTGGTAACATTTTGTACGTCCTGAAAAGGACGGAACTTGTGGCAGATTGCAGTAGCTTTCTTGGCATCCCGAGCGTGCTGATAAAGGTGACAGGGGTCCTCCATGCGGTTGTGTAATGCTTGGCTTCATCTGCGTGTCACTCACTACTCCGAGGATCACGTCGAACCTCACCGTGTTAGCCTGACTGTTGTCCTCGACAACAGCCAGTTTCCAGGACGACCAACGAGGAGGTCAGGTGAGGGTCTTGGCCAGTATATTTCTCCTGACACTAGCTAACACTGTCTGATCAGTGTGTTTTGCCTCACCAGACATTAGCCTCATCGTTCCGGTCCTGACGATAGCAATCAGCTATGGGTCGCTGACCGATGCAGCTCATGCACTGCTAAGCATCTTGATCCCATTTAATTTTGATGAGGAAGAAGTAGAGGAAGAAGTAATTGGTATAATTTAATTTCCTTCTCCAGTCTATTCAGCTATATATGAACACTTAAATCTGCTAGACCTATAGAAAACAAAGTAAATAATAAGTGCAAATAAGGAGCACATACATTAGTAGCTAAAGTTATTTGCTCGCATCATTCTCCAAGAACAATAATAATACACGCGGTTCGTATTTTTACCAGTGTGGCAGTATTTAGATTCATACACGGTCACGTATTCTTCTGCAATATCTAACCGTGAAGCAATATGTCTTTTATTCGTTGTCTTTTGCAATCATCATCATGTAGCATGTCCTAGGCAGAACGACGCTCTCATCACAGCCATTCGATAGGAATCTCGATCAGCAGTTAGTCTTCCCGCCTGCTCCATGTTCATGTTTAGGGTTTCCTGGATGTCTTGTGTCCATCTACGACTTGGTTGGTCTCTGCCTCGTCTTCCTGGAACAATGTCCTTCAGAACGGCTTTTTTCAGTCCGTCGTGGGGCTTGATGTGACCGAAAAACCTCAGTTTCCAAGACAAAATGTGGCTTTTAAGCCAGCTCTCTTCGACACTCAGATCATGCAGGATGGCATTATTTGGTATTTTCTTTACCCTCCGTATTTTGAGGATTTTTCTGTAGCATTTTGTCTTGAAAGCCCCTATCCTATTTCTTAATATTTGTGTGATTGCCCACGTCTCGCATCAGTACATTGCAAAATGGAATGCATATGTTCTTTGCATCTTCAATTTTAATTCTATGTTAATATTCTGCCACACATTTGGCATACTATTCAGTTTCTGCATCTTGCACAGTCCCCATAATTTATTATCAAAGAGTCAAGATATTCAAAGTAATCCACGTTTTCAATTTCTTCATTACCAATAATGATCTTTAGGTGGGGTCTGTGTATGCCGATGGATATCACTTTTTTTTTTAAATTCATGAAAAAATTATGATCCCTTCTTTGCAGACTTAAGTTAAGTTAACTTAACGTGTTTATACTGGTTTAGAAGACTCATCAGACGTAAACAATTGTACCAGGCCCTCAACGCTTTTTGAGAGCGTAACTGTTTCATCTGCATATCTTAGTTCAGGAATCTCTATTGTAATTTGCCTATTGTAATTTGCCTATTATAATATGTTTATTGTGTTATGTTGACAAAGGTACTCCCATAGATTTTAAATTCCAGTAGCTACATTTGTTCCGTAAATGTGCTCCGACTTTAGGAACTTTTTTAATAAAATGTGGGCAAATTTGATGCGCAGACGGCTAGTACTGTGGGAATATTAAAATTTGGAGAAGGAAACCAAGTTTGAGGAGCTGGCAGAAGGCAGAAAGTGAGTGATTGTTTGCAGCGCGAAGTGAGTTCTTTGTAGCACATGGACTTTCTTTATGGTATTCTTTACTGTACAGATCCGGAAGATTTTACTTCATAAAGCTGATATGGGCTAAGGAACCATTCAGAGGTATGTTAATTATATGTAAGATGTATCAATGTACGAACTTACAACTAGATCTTACTTATTATTACTTTAAAATACTTTGTTATGATTACTTTAACTAGTACAACTACGCCACTACGGCTACGCTCACCCACAACACACACCGGCTGTTGTTTCGTCAAACCCATTTGATCGATTATTTCAGTGAATTTGACGTTTCAGTGAGACACGTAGTACAATTATTTATGGCAGTCAGTTATTGCACTCAACAGTAGATTAGGTGACTCACACGTCACTTAACGCGGTAAAAGATAAAGATAAACAAATAAAAACGTAATGTAAAGAAGGCACATGAAACTAACTACTAACTATTAAGTATTAGACTCGACTGTATATACTATAATAAAGTAGACAGTAGACTATATAGTGTATAATAGACTACTTACTTACTGAATACAGACGTAACACTAACTTAACTAGCAACGTAACAGCAGTAACACTAACATTATTGCAGAGGTGAGGTCAAAACCAATTGTTTGATTTGAATCTCTGCCATGAGTGACTTTCACTTTGATCTTCTTAATTATATATGTGTGACATGGCATAACAGTAATAACACCAGCCACGGTTAGGTGGTTTTAATTAAACCAGCATAGGATAGATGGTGCCTAACAGGCTGTGGGACTAGTTAAGATGAACTCGCACATGAGTTAACCACCCTCCAAGAAGCTGGTTGTACACACAGACTCTGCAGAGTGTTCTAAACCAGTATAAAGAATAAAGACGTTATGTTATAGACTATATCATGTTGTTTGGGAAATGCTGCTCACTGGTATGAACCAAACTTTAACCTCGCTAATTGATCAATGAGACTTCTAACCATTGACTATGAGTTATTGAGTGTCTTATACACTTCCAAGGTCAAGGTATTATTAGGAAACTGTAGCCATAGCTGTTTTAGGAATGTTGGTATCGGGTCCTATGTCTCGAAGGGGCCCACCTCAAAGCCACTGGTCGTTACCCTGTCCCGGTTTGGAGAGCCAGGAAACAAGAAAAAGAGGAAATCATTACTAGCCAGAACTTATTGGAGACGCCACATGTGCACCATATTCAAGATATGTACTGCGGCCTTGCAGACATGACAGTAGCACATGTGCTTTAAGTCCGTCCCCAGCACACATCTGAGGAGAAGCATGTGGTCCACACTGGCTCCCCTCGAGGAGAAACTGTATGGTGCTGTATGGACACTCTGAAAAAGACAGCAGACTTAATTGCAGAATCTGGAGTCTGTCTAAATGAGCAATGGTCACAGAAGATTATGTTTTTATAAAACAGAAAAGATTCTGTTAACACGCCAGTGTGCCATATTGAGAATATGTTGCAAGTCCCATATTTTTCTTGACCAACGGCGCAATTTGGGTGATATGGTCAACATCATGCCGGCCACGTTTACTTTGCCAGATTACTCTCGTACTGAATTTTTTAGACTGAGCCCTATTATTTATTTTGCAAACCCACACTGAATGATGACCGAACCCCAATCACGAAGCTGGGAATCCAGTGCACTAACCACTGAGCTACCTCTGCTCCCTATGTTTCTACAAGATATACCTTTTTCTCTCATCATTCACGTGAACATCGAAACTCTTTCAGTGCAACTATCATAACCAGATCTATTATTATAGTTAATAAAGTTTGACGATGCCGTCTTTCATTCTGACACTGAAACACTATGATACAATTGTAGTCTTGTAGTTTATAAAATATTGGCTTATTTCCTCGAATGTTTTACAAAATTTTCTTGAAATAGCCTGTGCCTAAATATTTTGAATTTCCTAATTTGAAATATCTATTGTCACATGTTTAAACACTTCTTTGCTTGTTCTTTAAAGCAAGAAGATTCTTCTGCCCATATCATAATGGTGTGCATAGGGCACCAAACCAGTCCTCTCCAAGCAGACCTGTTATTTGCTATTTTATCCAGTTCATTATAGCTTCTTTTCATCTTTCTTGTATCAGCCTGTAGATCTCTTCTGTATGTGTTCTTTGACCTTCCATTGTTTTTTTTTCCGTGGGGTTCTATGACAAATATTGCTTGGTGATACTGGCTTGGGGCTTTCAGAATATGTTGCATATCCAATGTCACATAAGAGTTCCTTTTTTCGTCTTTGTCCTGTTCTCTCCTATAAACTTTCTTTAGTAACCTGGTCGAACCAATCAGATCAATAATCATTCTCAGGGATTTGTTGGTGAAGCCCTGGTATCTCTTAATATTGAGTTTGGTCATCCACCATGTTTCTGCTCCAAATTTTCTAGCTGTTTAAATAGGGTCCACTGGATTACATTTCCATCATTAACTGTATTTTTGATATAATTCAATGTGGTGTAATGAATCCTGGGAGTTGGGTAGCAATACAAGATCAACAACACAGAGAACAGGCACTGTCACAATAATTACCATGCTTAGTCTTTGAAGACTGGGACACGCTTTGAGGATGGATGATGACAGAATACCAAAAGATCTTCTCTATGGGGAATTAAGTTGGGGAAAAGGTCTTGGGGACGGCCACTACTTTGGTACAAGGATATATGCAAGCGGGATATGAATGATGCAGACATCGAAATGGAATCATGGGAACAGGGCGCCATGGATCGTGTTACATGGAGGGGCAGGATTAATCATGGAATACAGGCAAAGGAGATAATTATTGCGGATAGACTTTGGGCTCAGTGTTTGAGATGACGCACCACACCATGCGATGCCACAAATGGTTCTGACTTTCCTTGCACACATTGTGGAAGACACTTCTCTGCTCGGATTGGTATTACGAGTCACATTCGTTATCATCGTGGACTTGCATCCCTTTTTCAAAGCAAAATCACTGTCTGACAAGACTGAAAAGTCATTGAATGGGGTGTAATAAGTTATTACCACAAGCATTGGGGGACGTCAGGTCTGCATCAGTCCATTGTGTACACACGTTTGTCAAAAGGCAACATGTCTGCAACCGGTTTTTACTAAATCCCAGGCAAGATTTCTGCCATACGTCTTCGGTGTGCACTATGCCTAAAGCCCTCACCATGCTTAAACAAAATTTGCTCAGGATCTCTAAGCTGAAGAGATCCAGTGAGCAGAGCCCACTGGCTTGGGATAAGTACTCTGGCATCAATCCATTCCCAGATCATTGGTCAAATGGTCACAGCCATCAATTGGCTAGAGCAGACTTGTCAAGGCGGCAATTTGCAAACCCACCTGTGTCAGGGACATGTTCTAGTGACCACCAAGACCAGTCCCAACTATGGCTGAAATAGTAAATGAACCCCACTATGGTAGGGGACTCCTCAACTTGAAGCTTTGTATTCACCAGAAACATACACCAGTTGACCCTTACCTGTATTCATTATCTCGTGGGATGTAGGACAATGTGTTGTAAGTGACTGGGCAGACTACTGCAAAGTAGGGTAGACCCAAGGTAATGATTCTAGTGCCTTTACACAAATTACAAATATCCATATCGCTTATACACACACTTTGCCATCAGACTGTAGGTGGCAAGAAATGGCAAAGGATGAAGCACACACTGGACTCCATGCACTTCAGAAACAGAAAGCACTTCAGAGTTCTCTCACAAATTGCCAGTCAGAGCAATGGGGTGGATGTGATCACAGGCCTGTTGAGTGGTGAAGAGATCCGTGGGTTTGAAAGAAAGTTCTGGAAACGTAATATCTAAACATGAGAAAAATGAAATATATGAGCTCGGACGTCACCTGATAAAAAGTCAGCCCCGTGTAACACCCCTTGGCTATCTTGAGTGAAATGTTAGGTAAGAGGGGAACATTAAACATCCATTCAATATCTCTAGACTTAGACGAAAGATCTTAGAGCTAAACAGGCAGCTTCAAGAACTGTGTCCACATTGCACCGATGCAGGAAACTGCTAGCCAATAGAGAATACTCCATACTCATAATGTACAAAGACAAGTGGAGAAGCATCACTACATTGATAGAAATAATGTCCAAGAAGTGCAGAATGTAAGAAACAATGGCAATGATATCAAAGAAATTTCAACAAGCATTTTTGACAACAGCCTGTGTCCTTCCACTGGAAGCTGTACGGAAGTGTATGGAGCCTTTAGCCGACTGCTGCCTTCGTTAGAGTAATTGAAGTCTCGGTCTGAAGACGAACGAGGAAGAAGAAAATGATATCATAGGCGTCTCAGTCTCTGTAAACCATGCGCATGGTGCCCTGTGAGTAGCCTCTCCAGGACGCAAGCCCGGGTGCTGAATATGGAGACCCTGGGCTGAGTAAACTGCAGGATCCCCCTCTCTGCCTCGCTGGTGTAATCCAAAGCATGGCAATTTGGCACCAGCTCAGCTGCAGGAGCTGCCGCAATGAGTTCACAATTTTGGAACCATCTGCCTTAGGTGCAACCAACTCCAGATTTTCTGCCTGGGTTTACTCCCGTAGCCCTATCATCTACTGAGGTTTCCACAAGAGATTTAAGTATGGCATAAAGGCCCACTCTGTTTAATGTCTACTGTGACTCCATAATTTAAAAGTGGTCAACACACACCATCAGAGAACAATTACAGCAGGAGACTTCAATGCACACATGGCTGGCCCAAGATACAAGGACAAGAACCTTTTGGGTAATGGTATAAAAGAGCTATGTAACACTAGCATCCTGATAATGCTACAGGATCTCTTGCCTGTACCAACATCACTCCATGGAGTCGGAGGATACACACACATACCTGACCTCACTATTGTACCAACATCACTCCATGGAGTCAGAGGATACACACACATACCTGACCTCACTATTGTACCAACATCACTCCATGGAGTCAGAGGATACAACCACATACCTGACCTCACTATTGTACCAACATCACTCCATGGAGTCAGAGGATACAACCACATACCTGACCTCACTATTGTACCAACATCACTCCATGGAGTCAGAGGATACAACCACATACCTGACCTCACTATTGCCTCTGTAGTTATCTGAAACAAATGTTCACTGAAAGTTCTTAATGGCACAAATAGCAACCACCTCCCAATACTACTTCAGATCCTTTAAACAGTAAACCAGTGACCATAACATGTACAGTGTTGGAACTACAGAAAATTGGATTGGATAGAGTACACACACCTGACAGATGAAAGCGTCACGGAGATGAGAGAAGACACAGATAGTGACACCATCTACAGCAGCATTACTCATCAAACTATACATGGTACAACCCATCAAACTATCATGGTACAACCCATCAAACTATCATGGTACAACCCATCAAACTATACATGGTACAAACCATCAAACTATACATGGTACAAACCATCAAACTATACATGGTACAACCCATCAAACTATACATGGTACAACCCATCAAACTATCATGGTACAACTCATCAAACTATACATGGTACAACCCATCAAACTATCATGGTACAACCCATCAAACTATCATGGTACAACCCATCAAACTATACATGGTACAAACCATCAAACTATACATGGTACAAACCATCAAACTATACATGGTACAACTCATCAAACTATACATGGTACAACCCATCAAACTATCATGGTACAACCCATCAAACTATCATGGTACAACCCATCAAACTATACATGGTACAAACCATCAAACTATCATGGTACAACCCATCAAACTATACATGGTACAACCCATCAAACTATACATGGTACAAACCATCAAACTATACATGGTACAAACCATCAAACTATACATGGTACAACCCATCAAACAGTCCCAAGAGGATGCAGACAGAAATACAATCCATTGTGGACAAAGTCAGTTGAAGAACCTATTAGAAAAAGGAAAGAATCCAGAAAGATAGCAGAGAAACAGATGAAAATACTAAATTAATCAATCAAGGCCAGCCGCTCCTTTCTGTTCATAGGCCATTGACAACATCCCACTAGAATGCACATCCATGGGCTGCTATTTCTGCCTCTTTCCAGGTGAAATAATTTAATCTTAGATACTCTCTTCTCTGGGTATTTTTGGGTCTACCTCTCTCCCCTTGAAGATTCCATATAAAAGCCTGTCTGGCTATGTTGGACTGTGACTTCCTTAGCGTATGTCCTATCCCGTCCCATTTCTTCACTTAATTTGTTGTTCCAAAGGCTGCTTGTTGGCTTCTTTCCCATTAGTCTTCATTCCTTACCATGCCCTGCCACTAATGCCAATGATCCTTGGCAGGCATCTGTTAACGAAGGACTGCGGTCTTTATTGTATGGCCTTTGTCGTTCTCCATGTCTCTGCACCATACAGCAGCACTGGCTTGACCCTGGCGTTTAATGTAATTTTGGTAGGAATCTTGATTTCTCTGGATCTCCAAATGCTGTTGGGTGTCAGGATGCCCATTGTGCCTTTCCAAATCATCCCTATGCGCAAATTTTAAAGACTATGAGAATACAAAAGACTAAATGAAAAGACCAGACTTGAGATCAAACATGCAAAAAGATAAAAGTAGATACCTGCAATAATATACGCTTCATAACTGAAGGGAAGAAAGGCTTTGGATACAATGCAATAGTACGCTTAGGAGACCAGGGCCCGGCGTGTCTAGTCACCATGGCCGCGTACCAGGCGGCCTGCAGTTCTGTTATGGAGGTGGCGATCTGTCCTAGCCAGGTGCTGCATGGGCAGCCCTTAGGACCTCGCCAGGACGAGAACTGCGTTGTCTTGTTCTTGGCCACCCACAGCCAACCGGAGCATTTTGTGGGCCAGGACTTCCTGGGGTTAGGTGGGCAACGTGACCGTAGAGGGAGAGATGACGGCAATTAATCGTGGAGGCAATGCCTGCAAGTTGAGTACGCCGCACTACTTCACTGTTGGAAATCAGGTCGTGTCAGTGGATCCAGAGGATGCGCAGGTGTAAGACCTAAAGGCGCTGCCCGTCCCACTGTAGTAGTATCCAGGTCTCGAAGTCTAACAGGGGACAATGCATACGGAGTATATACGAAACCTGGTCTCCAGCAAAAGCCTCCCCTGGGACCAGACTCTGTGGAGCGAGTGCGTGGATGAAGTCTCCAGGCCCTTCCTCTGAATTCTGTCGGGATTGCTGCGTACGTCAGAGGATTGCCTGCTGCCCAGGTGGACGAAGTCCTCGGTGAAACAACAAGATATACAGAACCACTGCCGGTTCTTGATCATGTCATAACGGATGATACAAAAAAAAACATACACGTATAATAAATTGTTCTTAGAAACAAACAAATCTACCTGCACAAAAGTGCTTGACAGCAGTTGGCAAGTTTTGGAAAGTAAAGAAAACTGTAACCTAGTAAATCTTTAACCCTTTGAGGCAAACTTCACCCTTCGAGAACTACAGGTGCAGTGAAGAAAATGAAATCAAGGTAAGGACCAGACAAGATGTCACCTGAACTAATCCAACAAAAGTTGGAAGAAAAAAAAGGCCCATTTTATTAATACCACAAGAAAAACATGAAATTACCAAAAGCATTGTACTACATGGAAAAAATGGGAAACTACCAAAAGCATGGAATACGGCCATTGTCAGAGGCCTATCTTAATACCACATGGCAAAATATGAAACTACCAAAAGCATGGAAGACGGCCATTGTCAGAGGCCTATCTTGTAAAAAAGAGATTCTTACATGATTTGACAAGTTTCAGGCCAATCTTATTGACCCCTAACATCACTAGTTCATCCGCTGGAACATTCTGTTCAAACTACTCGATGGAAGTACAGACAATCATTGTTGCTGCCGAAATTATTAGCAACACAACAAAGCCAATTCCCAGAGGCTGCATTCCTTATAAATGCAATGTCAGTTCTGCAAGTCCACAAGAATGATAAACTGTCCGACCTTAAAAAATCCACGGGCGAACTAAAAGCCAAGAGAAGGGTAGTGCTATACTGGATACCTTCACAGTGAGACATACCAGGAAATGAGACAGCAGACAGGATAGCAACGGAGGGAGTAAGACGTGAACAAAAAAACAACAATCACCACTCAAGAAACGAAGACCCTTATCCAATTTATAGGAAAAGTTAAACCAAAACAGCTATAGTTATCACTGCCTTGATCGAGCGGAGCAAGTGATCCTCCTCCGCATGAGAACGGGACATAACAAAACAGATTGCCACTTACACAGGCTAAAATTGGCTTCATCACCCACGCCTATGGGCAGGCGGGCAGCACAGACATTGGACTATTCTGCAGGACTGTTATATACGCGTGAGTACTGAACATTGCCCCGCGGAGACAGCCTCCACACGAAGGTATTTGGTAGCCTTGAATAACTGTCCACTACAGTCCTATTTTTCTTTCTTCGTCTGTCATTCCCCCACAAATATAATCTCTATATCTGCAATGTTATCTATTGTATATACTTCAAAGTAGTTGCGTCTTAATTCGCCCCAAACAAAAGAAATATATATTCTTATGTAGTTTTCCAGGTACTGTTCTTTAAAAATCAGAAAATGGTTCATAGTACAGACTTCACTGCATAAAGTGTCGATGACAGAGGACAATATCCGTAACCACAAAGCGGCTTCAAAATTTCCCCCCTGACTGTACCCATGTACAGTTAAGTCAACTGGAAAAAGCAGTCGTACCATGAAGGAATAAACCCCACTACATGCCAGGTGTGTCAAAATGAGCGCAACGGGATTCGAACCTGGTACGATGGGACTGTAAAGCAAGCTCACTACAACTAGACCATAAAATTTCAAGAAATTGCAATAGGTTGGTATTGTGTGAGTAGGGCTCTTCTCGGGTTTTCTGCAGCCAGCCGTAGGTCTGACCCACTTGTCCATATGATGCAATCTTCAGAGAAACATGGACATCTACGAGTTGAGCCTTGGGGAGACCGTTCTTTTATTGACTTGGGTTTGGATAGTTCTGTCAGTTAGTCTTAGTTGACCTGTACTTTGGTTTGGATAGTTCTGTCAGTTAGCCTTAGTTGACCTGTACTTTGGTTTGGATAGTTATGTCAGTTAGCCTTAGTTGACCTGTACTTCAACAGGGGTGGATGTCCCTGTGCAGGTCCCAGCTCTGGCGCGAGCTGGGTGGAACCAGGATGATGATTTCCTGCTTATCGGGCTAGGATCGAGCAGCTTATTGCTCCGCTGTGTTGGGACAAGTGCAAGGGAGGGGAGGGGTTGTTAACCGGGGTGCGAGTCCATCTTAATAGAGTCAATCACTAGAGCAAAGTAGACCCTCAGCCTGTTAGGCGCTATCTATGCTGCTCTAAACAAACCACCTAACCATGACCGGTGTAATGTCATCTCACACAGTTAGTCGCCTCCTACGACATGCTCTCCGCGTGGCAGTGGTGCTATTATTGTCTGTATCATACACGCAGACCACTCTGATAGTTCTTATTTCCCGTGTATATATATTCGCCGGGGTCTTTGTGTGGGACAAAGTCAAGAACAGCACCACTGCCACACAGAGAGCATGTCGTAAGAGGCGACTAACGACGTGACATGGCATAACACCGCCAACAAGATCCACATTTATCAATGTGCACGCTTCACGTTTGGTTGGTAGTTAAAACCATACCAGCTTCTCTCCAATAATTCTGGAATTCTTTCTGTATCCCATGTCTTTCTATGTGTTCTGGACAAATAATAACTGCGCAGCACAAAACAGTGAATAGCCAGGCTAAATGAATATCTGTATTCCTTTCATTTTTACTGCGATACCTAACATATTCAGTAGGTTGATTTTGTGGTTGTGGGCCTTAAACTTCCTTGTTGTTGCTTAGATGTTTGCCTCACTAGTTTCTACTGGCGGAGGCGCGCCCATTCTACCCCAGACCGTAGTCCATTGGGCGATATCAGGACGCATAAACCAGTGCTTGGATGCATGTGTGCGTCTGTATGTACCTATGCTAGGTAAACTTCTTTGCTGTCAATTCTGTATCATAATATCATCTCTGTATGTTAAAATAATTTGATTATGCATGCATACATCTCATGTTTACCAAATTCTTGATATATACATGGCAGCTTTTTCGAGAGCTTACTCATAGCAAATTGATGATAGATGTTGGTCTTGTGATTCCTGAAGTTTGGCGAGTTTAATATTCAGGGGATATAATAGGTTTCGCTGTAAATATTAATTATCTGGATGATGCCCCTTTGCTAATATCTTATCGATTTAATGCAGATCTGTTATAGTCGTGCCTCATACGGCAACATAGGAAAGGGTACATTTCTTAGATCCCACAGAACCGATTATTAGAGTTATTGAAGACAGCGATAATTCAAGTGATCATCAGGCAGTGCATGAGCTGTAATGGTCAGCGACACAAAACTGGCTACTAACGTCAGACCCAGTTACTCAGAGCTGGCAAGACCCGTCTCCACCTCCACGTGGTGATCCTGGATAACAAGCTGCAACAGGGCAGACTGGCCAAAGGAGAAGGGATCGGAGAGGAAAGGCTAACCTAGTACCCACAAATACCATGCTGAATCAGATGTGTCGGGCCGAATGGTGCAAATATCGCAGTCAAGCGGCAAACTACGACACAGCGCATTCCGTCCTCCAGACTACATTCTGATAATTGCAAAACCTTTTTCAGCACTTGGTTGCGGGAGATTGGGAACGAAAGAAGAAGAAGTGATCATCACATTTAACAAGATATACAACTTCGCACAACCAAGTCTATATTTCACCTACAACGGAACTCTCTTCTTTGGTACACCATATATCGTTTGTATCTCACATTTCTTTGCTCTGGTTTCACGGAATGGTTTTACTTTGATCCATTCACCATTATTTACTTTCTACTATATCAATTTACATTTTGACGGCGAAAGTCAGCTGTAGCGGATCTCCAACATTCTTTGCTCCTTGTCTTGAACGTACAATCTTACATCCCTGTCCAACATTTGATACTACACTCCCATCTATGATCGACTACATCGGATCTCCAACATTCTTTGCTCCTTGCCTTGAAGGCGCAATCTCACATCCATCCCTGTCGCTCGGGCGATCCGTGTATTCATATGCAATTAGATCACGTCACCAATAGTCGGATCACGTACTCAGTTGTGGTCACTCACACACTCGATCTGTGCATACACATACCTCAGAACACACATCCTTCCCAAAAGTGACCTGCACAGTACCACATACATTCAGATCTCTTACTTAGGAGATCTGTTAATTCACAGTTACTTCGATCACTTACATTCATATGTAATTTGATCACGCATCGTTCACTAGGTGTCCTGCACGTACGGCACACATTCAGATCTCTTACTGGTCACATGGTGTCCAACACACACACTGATATAGCGACTGGTCAAAATTCGAAGGTGTATACCGGTTCAGTCACCCGCAAACTCACTATTATCTCTCAGTCTGCTAGACTAATAACAGCCTATCAATCTCTCTCCTAGCCAGTCATTCAGTATCTCTCTCCTAGTCTGCTTGAGTTCATCTTTGCCGAGTATTTTACAGCAACATTATGGCTGCCCAATGGTCTCCTTTTGGTTGTCTGACTTAGCCGTCATTCTAATTTTGAAATACCTCCAACTAGTTGTTATTGGATGATGAACCCCGAGTCACTGTCGCTCTCAATGTCTAGTAGCCGGACGTGGCGGCATTTGACTATCACCAACCCCCACTACGCTGATTCGGAACGTCAGAATGGTCAGCTCTGAACCCCCGCATTTACCAGACAAATTCTCTCCCCCTAACCCCTCGTCCCACTTGTCGACGTAATGTCGAGACGGTGAGTGACCTTGGCACGTATCCAGGCAACCTTTGTTCCCAAAGTCGCCAGCCCAATCACCCCTGCCCTAAACGCACATGCGCCAGCTGGAACTGTTACATATGTTCAACGTCAAATCAGTTAACGATCGAAAAAATATCCCACACCAATTGTTGGATTGAATCTAGATCGCTTGTCTGGGCAGACGCTGCTATATCGCACCTCCTTATCTTCACATGCTTCACTTGCTAGTCGACAGTGAGATGGCTTGTTAGACTGGGATTACAGCGTGTCAGGGTTCGAAATCACGGACGGACAGAAACAAACGCGGACCGCTCCTCCAGTCGACTCAGCTGTAAATAGGTACCTGACGTTCGAGATAGGGTAGTTAATAAGAGCACGGACGGAAACTGGCCACCCCACCTCATATAGGCTGCGGCTTAAGGGCATGAAAAGTGTCATCCCCGACGGCAATTCTTGCCATGTGACTGACCTTTAATTTAGCTTCTATTTCTTCTATTTTAACCAACTTCCCCATAACCCAAGGAGCTGAAAAGGTGCATACGGCCTCTATTATTGCGGTCTTTTATTCGTTTCACATTTTGACGGACCCTGGACAGGTCATTAACAAGCTTTTACCGAAAAACGTAGTTTCTTGATATTTTCCCTGTTCAGTCACAATCATAAGTTCATGGCCGCTGGGAGGATGTTTCATGGATCAAGTTGCGCCATTTGCCACTAGCGGCTTTATCCCAAGCACGTGATCACGTTGCGATTGAATCCCGAGTGAATCTCTGGCTATTGGCGTCTGGTAACATGATATCCTATAAGAAACCTTTGGGGGAAATACAACGATTATGGCAGGTAATATAATTGAAGCCGCTCGTTGACATTTTTTTTATTCATGGCTTTATTGAGTCCTTTTGCTATGATTTTACTATGCAAAATTGCTATTTACGCCAACAAAATTCTCTATACACCAACACATTTAGTGTATTTAAGGTTAGGCACTAAAAAACCAATACATACAAACGAAAATAGAAATACCAATTCACCAAACACACCTAAAAATTATACATTCATGTAGCTTCTCTACCCACACCTTTCTCTCCTTCTCTTTCAAAAAAAAAAAAACACACATGTCTTTGTGTAAATAGCAGCTTGTACCCAGAATCGTAGTTTCTGTATATTTACTTGAATTCTAGTATTCAATCAGGCAAAGTTGCCTTATGTCAGGAAGCCAAAAGCTGCTTTAATCTGTGTCTTTTCTTGGTTTTGGAGTACTATGGCGGTCCAAAGTCGTGGTGCAGATCATCTTTTCGGTGGACTGCCGTGTTGGTTATTATAGCTGTTAGACCATCAGAAAGACACCATCCCCGTCCGTCGATTGACCAATGAAATTCTAACAGCGCTCCGCTTAGAGGGAAAGAAAGCGGGACTCGAAATGAACACGTCCAAGACTAAAGCCATGCGGTTATTTATGCACAAGATCAAACATCGTTTAGCGCTCCACTTACTGCGAACAATCGACACTCGATGGAGCACAGAGACGACCACCAGCGTGCTGGGGCGACTCATTATCCAATGGTTTAAGGCAGAGACCTTTGGAAGAGAAGTTGGGACCCGCAACGGTGCAGCTGCCGCTGAAGGACGGGTCATTCATTAAATGAGCACTTAAAATAAGAATTCAATTCTGACGGTACACTCTTAAATCTTTTCACCATTAACTTTACCCCAGCCTCGATGCATGAGACGCCGGCTCAACAGCCATGCTTCCCTGTTGTGTGTTCATTTGTTGACGAGATAGCATAGCAACGACGGAGGCCGATTTGTGGGTTTTTCTAATTTATTGACACAGCGCTTCACCGATTGTGTGTGAATGTGAATGGCGTGCTTGTTCTGTGCATGGCACTTTGTTTTGGTGATTTGCTCACGACTGAGGATTGAAGAAACATGGGCGTGTTAAGAAGAATGTATCTAGGATGGCACGAAAGAGAGTCAAGAGCATCCTACATATAGGAAAATGATAAAGTGTTGAACTACGAGACGTGTTCAAATGAAACCGGACCAAACTGCAACAAATGAACATGCGTATGATGACTTCACTTCTGGTGTAAACAGCACACACCAACCGCCAATTTTGTAAAATTTCTTATCTTAGGACTCATAGTTTCCTCAGCAGACCGTTGAAAACACGTCGGGTGTGATACGGAATCCGTCTAGAGTTGATCAACGAGCGGTGATTTGGGTTTTAACTCAATATGCGCCTGGCCTGGTCTCGGAAGATCTTTCGCTAACTCACGCCCTTCTTTAAAATTTTAAAATATCGTTGTCCAATTCTTTACTGTTGTCTTCGACACACATTTGTCACCATACACTACCTGCATTCTGCGATCAATGTCAACTGATCGATTTCCTTTAGCTGTTAGAAACCGAATCACCCTCACCATGTTCTCAGCGGTCTGCTGAGGAAACTGTGAATCAGAAGATATTTAAATTTTGCAAACTTGACGGTTAGTATGTGGTGTTTACACAAGAAGTCACACTATCATGCGCATCGTACGTATGTTCACTTGTTGCATTTTGGTCCGGTTTCATTTGAACACGTCTCGTACTTACATTAACATGCTAAAGTGTTGGGGTTACTTACCCTGACTAACATGTCTGATCAGTATGTTGTGCCTGACCCTGACTAACATGTCTGATCAGTATATTTTGCCTGACCCTAACTAACATGTCTAATCAGTATGTTGTGCCTGACCCTGACTAACATGTCTAATCAGTATATTTTGCCTGGCCCTGACTAACATGTCTGACCAGTATATTTTGCCTGACCCTGACTAACATGTATGATCAGTATGTTGTGCCTGACCCTGACTGACATGTATGATCAGTATGTTGTGCCTGACCCTAACATGTCTAATCAGTATGTTGTGTCTGAACCTGACTAACATGTCTGATCAGTATGTTGTGCCTGACCAGACGTTAGTCTTCCTCCCCATGTCTTAGTATAAATAAAATGTTTTACCGAAAGACGTTTTAATATCTACTTATTTCTTAACTTAACGTCTTTAGCAGACTCTGCAGAGTCTGTATACAACCAGTTTCTTTTACATTCACTTGATCTAACACTATCTACGCGCATCCAACCTATTCTTGAATGTATTAGTTGGGATCAAGATACTCAGCAGTGCATGTGCTGCTCTGGTCAGCGACCAATAGCTGACTACTAGCGTCAGGGTCAGCGACCAATAGCTGACTACTAGCGTCAGTGTCAGCGACTAATAGCTGACTACTAGCGTCAGGGTCAGCGACCAATAGCTGACTGGTAGCATCAGGGTCAGCAACCAATAGCTGACTGCTAGCGTCAGGGTCAGCGACCAATAGCTGACTGCTAGCGTCAGGGTCAGCGACCAATAGCTGACTACTAGCGTCAGGGTCAGCGACTAATAGCTGATTGGTAGCATCAGTGTCAGCAACCAATAGCTGACTACTAGCGTCAGGGCCAGCGAACCAGAGCTGCCAAGACCCTTCACCTCTACGTGGTGATCCGGGATAACAGGCTGGAACACAGCAGACTCGCTAATGAGAAGGAATTGAATAGGGAAGGCTAATAAGTTACTCGGGCCTGTTGAAGTCGGATGTGTCGGACCGAAAGGTGTAAATATCGTAGTCAAGCTGTAACTTACGACACAACGCATTCCTTTCTCCAGACAGCAACCTGGCACTCGGAAAGCCCTTTTCAGGGCATGGTAGCGGGAGATTGAGAACGAACTAAGAAAAATACATTAATTGACCATGCCTACACTATTTACTGTGGCAATACATTCCAAGCATTCACCACCTTTGGGTGTGAGAGTCTCGATTGCATTCGACCTTCCTCCGAGGAGCCTGCGATAAAGCGTATAAGTGCACTAAAAGTGGTGGCTTCTTTGGGACACACTGAGATGTTGCCAGCTCCACGGACAGCCTTCATGGTCATATTTTACTACTTGTATTAGAGGATTCATAGGGTTTACACTTCCATTCTTTTTAACTCTTTACATCCTTACGCCATGAAACAGAAAATATGAATATTTTTAAGAGCAGGACGATATTTGTGGATCTCGCCCATATACTACGTGCTTACTAAAGCGATTTAAATGTTATTCTAGTATAGAATTAAAAGGGAAAGGTTGCATTCAGAGCAGAAGTTTCGGTTTAAAAAAAATATACTTGCCAAGTAGAGTGTAATGTGTTAATGTGCTCTTGTGTCAACACGAGTAGAGTGGCAGACCCTACCGAACAGAGCTGAATCAAAACCCGGCGCGTTATGAGGGGAAGACGAGGACAACTGACATTCGCTTCATCGCACAGTGTGCACTCGCAGGAAATATGAATTAAAACGTCTGACCCCGGCTAGCCCATCCTTTCGGCCTGCAGGCGTAGACCATGTGGTCCAAATTAGACCTTCAGTGGTGTTTAAAAAAAATAATATACTGCGCTCATAGACTAACTTGCATTGTGCCTGTCTAAAAAGTTCATAAAGAGGACGAGGTTTATGTGGCGTACTAACCAGGGGCGTATTTGGAAAAATAGTTATTTAACAAACAACCCGATGAGAATTGTGTGTCGTACAAATCAGGGGCGTTACTTGTAGACATTCAGGAAATGGGGTTAATGTGCCTTTCAAATCAGTGGCGTTACTTGTGGCAATTCTTTGCTAAATTAAAGAAATGATCAGCACGCTTAACAATGGAGAGACGGAAGACCCGCCCGTTTAAAGGTAAGGTATTTTATTTCCTATATATTTATGTAATGGAAGAACTATTAAATCTTTCGCCTCTGGTGGAAAAACTAACTTTATCTTTCTATAAATGGGCGGGTAGGAAGACTAACGTCCGGTCAGGCAAAATATACTGGCCAGACATGTTAGGGTCAGGCAAAATATACTGACCACTGGAACACTTTGTATGGCCCTAAACAACAACTGATAGAAGGTGCAGATACCACTACATGGCATTGGACCGAAGGGCGAGAGCCTGCATGCTGCTGGATCCGTAACAAGTGTCGCTGTCTGTTTCTAGTTCGATAAGCCGTGTATGTGGTTTTATTCAAGTTAATCTTCATCAGGGATCAAGATGCCGAGCAGCGCATGAGCAGCAGTGGTCAGAGACCCAAAGCTGATTGATAGCATCAGGGCCAGGGAACCAGAGCTGCCAAAACCCTTCTACACCTCCACACGGTGATCCTGGATAACAGACTGCAGCAGGGCAGACTGGCTAAGGAGAAGGGATCGAAGAGGGGAATGCTAACCCGGTACTCAAAAAATGTTTGCTGAAATCGGATGTGTTGGACCGAAAGGTGCAAATATCGCAGTCAAGCTGTAAACTACGACACAACGCATTCCGTTTTCTGAACTACATTATGCTACTTAAGCCCTTTTAGGGTTTGGTAGTGGGAGATTGAGAACGAGCCAAGCCGATCTTCATCACCGTAACGTCCAATTCTTTAGTTTCACCAGCGTCTCTTACATTTGTTATCCTTCTCTTGCCCACAGTGCCAAGTCGTGCGCATACATCGCAACGTGCACTCTAGTGTGGATGTCTTCCGTTGTGTCATTTATAAATATTAGAAAGATCGCAGGGGAAACGTCCTCCTTGTGGGGCTCCTTGTTCTAGTGTTATCCTCCTTGTCCTTGTGTTATCCTCCTTGTCCTAATGTTATCTTCCTTGTCCTAGTGTTATCCTCCTTGTCCTAGTGTTATCCTCCTTGTCCTAGTGTTATCCTCCTTGTCCTAGTGTTATCCTCCTTGTCCTAGAGTTATCCTCCTTGTTCTAGTGTTATCCTCCTTGTTCTAGAGTTATCCTCCTTTTTCTAGTTATCCTCCTTGTTCTAGTGTTATCCTCATTGTTCTAGTGTTATCCTCCTTGTTCTGTGTTATCCTCATTGTTATAGTGTTATCCTCCTTGTCCTAGTGTTATCCTCCTTGTTCTAGTGTTATCCTCATTGTTCTAGAGTTATCCTCATTGTTCTAGTGTTATCCTCCTTGTTCTAGTGTTATCCTCCTTTTTCTAGTTATCCTCCTTGTTCTAGTGTTATCCTCATTGTTCTAGTGTTATCCTCCTTTTTCTAGTTATCCTCCTTGTTCTAGTGTTATCCTCCTTGCTCTGTGTTATCCTCATTGTTCTAGTGTTATCCTCCTTGTCCTAGTGTTATCCTCATTGTTCTAGAGTTATCCTCATTGTTCTAGTGTTATCTTCCTGTTGCATTCCCCATGTGCCTCGACGCTTGTAGTTTATTTTTTCTCCAAGTAATGGCATGTCTGCTTATACAAATGCTTTCTTATTCCCATCCTGATCTTCAGACCATATTTCTAGACGCCCTTGAAGACATTTTTCCGTATCTATCCACATCGCCAGTGTGTGCTTCTTTTTCTGAAGATAAGAGGATTGAAGAGTACAAAATTTCAGTTGTCGGGTAGAATCATTGGCACTTCTCCAAGCACTGAAAATTGGAAGCTAACACACACATGCCTGGATAGTCATCTTCACAGACTGCAAATACTACTCGAATCAGTAAAGAACACAATACATTTGTTGGGGTAGTCGAGGGATTTTTTTAGTCTGAGAACTACAGACCGCTTCGCCACTAGTGTCAGCACGTCGTGTGCTGGCTATGTTTGTTTATTTCACCCCCAACAGAAAAACAACAAATGCTATACTGGGATTCGAACCGCTGCCTTCCTTGTCGGCAGGCATGCCTCGAAATCATTCGGCCACGAGCTCCTCTATATCGGACCCCTATATCGGCTCCAAGTCTTTGGTCGTTCGCTTCCTCTTTTCCCACTGGATCTTGCCCTCTGTTGTAGAAAACTTTCATGTCGTAAATTGTCTCTGCATGCCTGAGATGAAAAGGCGAGTCTTTGGTCGTTCGCTTCCTCTTTTGCCACTGGATCTTGCCCTCTGTTGTAGAAAACTTTCATGTCGTAAATTGTCTCTGCATGCCTGAGATGAAAAGGCGAGTCTTTGGTCGTTCGCTTTCTCTTTTGCCACTGGATCTTGCCCTCTGTTGTAGAAAACTTTCATGTCGTAAATTGTCTCTGCATGCCTGAGATGAAAAGGCGAGTCTTTGGTCGTTCGCTTCCTCTTTTCCCACTGGATCTTGCCCTCTGTTGTAGAAAACTTTCATGTCGTAAATTGTGCCACAGCCAATTCAATCTTCGTTTCTGTATTATTTTCAAAACTTGTCTTTGTGCGCCTTTGCCAGTGAGGACATTGCCGTTTAGTCTTCTTTCTGTCCAATTCACTCTTTCCATTTGACGGTAGCACCACATTTCAGTGTAAGAAATGCAGCAGGATAAACAATTCGAGACAGAATCCGTAACAGTACGCTTAGGCATTTGGTGGGGACTACACCGGTTGGCTACTAAATTAAAGTACAGAGAGTAAAGTGGTTTGGTCATTTGACAAGAATTCACTATGAACAACCTGCAGTTAAACGATACCACAACAAGGTATCAGGTTTTCAAGTAAGAGGTCGGTCATGGCGGCGTTGGATAGAGTGGATAAAGGAAACCCTCCAAAAGTTCAACATGTCAACTTCACAAACCTTGCACCTAGCGCAGACCAGAAGTCTACGCACACCTCCTTTCTGCGGTTCCATAAGGCAAGAGCAGTAGGACAAAAGAAGAAGGAACCAGATGTCAAACTCTTCAAAAGTTTATCATCATTCTTTGTCAGGGCCACCGGTCGTATATAAATAACCATGACTCTTTTCCTTATATCTACCCTGATATTCTTTGAGGCTAGCAATTTGTTGAGTGCCTGAAGGTATTTTGTTTTTGCCAATGCGTAATTTCCGTCTCATATTACCGTATATAGGTATATGCATGGGAAATGATCCAACTTTGAAGATTAAGTAAAAGCCAACTAATGTTGATTTTACACGATAGTTGACAACCTCGACCTTCTTTCTTTCGTTCTTCTTTTCGCTTATCCTGTTATACCTTTTCAGCGTCAGGTTATGAACAGAACTCTAGAACGAGGATCCCCGTCTGTCTGCCTCATGCACAGTAGCATTCACTGCCTCAGATATTTCTGTAAGTCACCTTTTCCGTGGTCTGCGTCTGGCTTTGAATCCGTTGGTTCTTAAATATCATTGCTTGTTGAAGGTGCTGTGTGATGGTAGTATTGTTACGTGACCAAACCGTTTTAGTTGCTGTCTTTTAATGTAGTCCAATATTGGTGTTGTTCCCACCAGTTTTCTGATGTCATCGTTTCTGATCATGTCTCTCCTTGTTACGCTCAATATTTTCCGCAGACATTTCATTTCTGTTGTTACGATGTAGCGTTTATCATTTGATGTCAGTGTCCAGTTTTGACATTGATAGCAAAGTGTCAGGACGATATTATGTTGTATAAAGCTCTTTCTGTAGTTGTTGTCACGCGCTTGCAAATAAGTATTGGGGTTGTCTAATAATCTAATTTGCGTTATTGCATCTTTGTTGTGTTTCCGCCATAATTCTTCCGTCTGCTGATAACGTGAAATCTTTCACCTGTTTGATTTTCTGAATTTCAATAGCGATTGATGTCTCCGGCTGCTCTATATATTTTCATGACCTGAGTTTTTTGTCTACATTGATTTTTATGCTGTATTCTTTAGATGTTTTATTTAGTTTATCAATTCGTTGCTGCAATTGTATCTCTAAATTAGCTGACTGCTTGATCGTCAGCTTGTGTATCTAATTTCTACATAAACCAGAGAGCGCACTTATCTCACATTGTGTCGTCTCTTAGTCTCTCCCCTTCTACCTCTGGGGATGTAGATGTCCGTTTTTTAAATACACTTTTAATCGAGTGTGCAGACAAACGGTGATTGTGTTGTTATGCCTTTGCACGATGTCGGCCCACCTCCCGTTTATTCTTTATGCGTGCGGCTCTTTGGCAAGAATTTCGTTACCTTTAGAAGAAATTGTGCCCGGACAGACGATAACCTATTTTCGATTTTCAACTACCAATAATTCTTGTACGTGCATAATGTGTAAATAAAATCTCTGATATGATCTTTCATCTCCGACAGGACTAGACGCTTATCTCACATCGCTTTACACCAGGAGCGATTGAAACTTGCGTTGTTCGAACACCTTCGTTCGGTCGTTTGTTGAGAAGCGAGCGCCCAACTTATAAGTTAAAGCTACACCCCCCCCCCCCCCCTATGTTTCTTACGAAGCAATGAAGACAATAATAATGCAGCTCTGCACACCATATCAGATAGCAGAGACTCGGTCTATGTACTTTACTAATCATGCGGTCACTCGTGTGTAGCTGGCGGCCTCACCGCAAAAACCACATACATGCTTTTGTGCCGGCGTCATGCATTGAGACAATAGAGTGGAACAACAGGATGGTGATGAGGCATGTCGTATCCGGGTCAGGCCAATTATGCTCAAGTAAATCGTACGTTAGTCCGACGTCGTAGCCATGAGAAGTGATATGGGTTCCCACCCTGGAAACTGCTTTCCGAAATCAAGAAACGGCGTGTGGTTTCCCAGCCGGCAGTTTATTAATCGTTGTATCGAGACAAAGAATATCGAACAGACCACGCTCAACGGACTGGAAACAACACCAAGAAATTGGACAGTGAGAAGGCCAGGCTTGAAAATAGATCGATACAGTGGTTGAGGATTATAAGAGAAGAAGAGTATACGTCACAGTCAGTCAATGGGGACGGACTTCAAATTCAGAGTTATTGTCTTCTAGCAGTGATTGTCGTCTTGGTTGTCATGTTGGAGACCATGTTGAGTCAGCTCTCGGTTTTTTGAGGTCTTCTCGTTCGCCAGGTTTATTATTTTTTTTTATTGCGTCCGCACGTGAAGTCAAGTTCTCTGGATAAAAGTTGCTGTAGTCGAGAGTTCTTCAAGACTGTCAAACATCTTTGCGTGGAGGTTTGTCCGTGGCTTACTTAAGATAGGCAGTTTGGCTCGCCCATGAAAACCCATTGAAACGTCCCATTCTACCGCCGACTAAATAATGGAACTCATTGTGTCAAGGTTTATAATCAATCCACGGTACACAAACACAACAAATCACTGTTGTGAGTGATCCTTTCACAGAATCCTCCGCTGAAACCAAATGCATATCCATATGTTTCCCGAACACGCTACTATAGTTGCACTGATAGTTGATACATGCAAGTTCCATTATTTAGTCAACCGTGTAATGTGACGTTCCACGGAGATTTCTCCGTGAGTTAGAAGACCTGTATTTACAGTATGCTGTGATTTGTCTCACACTGGGCCAGTGATCGATGCGTAATTGCATATGCATCTTTCAGGACATATTCAGCGGTCTGTGCTGCGTGCCCTCTCGTACACATAGGTCATGGATTCAATTTTAGCCTCTGGGAGTGGTTATTTAATGTGATATGTCCCGTTTCTTATGAGGAACAAAATTATTTGCTCTGCTCAATCAAGGCAGTGATAGTTGTCTCTAATTTGGTACATTTTCCTTGTGGCTTGGAGACAGGTATTCTTCTTCATCTTCGTACGCTGTCAGACGTCAACTTGAATTTGAACGAAGAAAGCAACCGTCATCCTTAGGCTGTCGACACTGCCATAAAGCTTGCCTAGTTTGGGCACTGGTGATGGCCACATGTGCTTTCTGTGGTCCTCGTATGTCGGGCAATTTTGCAGCAGATGTTCAGGGGTCATTTTCCGCCAGTAGCACCTATCTTCAGTTTATTGAATAGATGTTACCTCAGTCTGTTGGATACGTGTATTCGATTAATGGAGGGTAATTTTGTTGTTCTTGTATTGCTTCATCTTTTGTTAACCTGTCTGCTGTTTTATTTCCTGGTATGTCACAGTATCCAATGTAGAACTACTTGTGAAAGTATCCAATGCAGAACTACTAATGATAGTATCCAATGTAGAACTACCCTTCTCTTGGCTTTTAGTTTCACGTTTGCTGGTATTATGCTGGTCCACCTTCTGAAGTACCCTCTGGGCTGCGAGGAGAGCCACTGTAGCCCCTCACTAAAGAAAGTCATCAAGAGTACCAAACTCAAGTGTGAGTTGGATTAGCAACAACAATACGATGAGGTTGCTATCCCAATCCTCTTTAGCCGACTTTTATGCCATGCGCCAAGTTATTGTTGGAAGCAACTTGTGCTGAGTTAACTCTTGGTAATGTTTCTTTTGATAGGGAAGGTCCGTTTTAGTGACGTGCCGGCAGTTTGAGCTGCCATAAGTTTTAGTGTACAGCAGCAGTCTCTTTCATAGTCACCGTAAGGTCGTTGCGCCACTGCTTAGTACGAGGCGTGTTCAAATTAATGCGGACCAAACTTCAACAAGTGAACATACGTACGATGCGTATAATGGCGTCACGTTGTAAACAGCACATACCAACCGTCAAGTTTGCAAAATGTCATTAACATCCGACTCATAGTTTCCTCAGCAGACCTTTGAAAACATGGCGGGTGTGATACGAAATATTTTCAGAGTTGATCAGCCAGATGTGATTCGGTTCCTAACAGCTGAAGAATGTGGACCGAGGCGTGTACACCTGCCACTATGCTTAAAAGAAACGAATCACCCTCCTTTTCGTATCTCAGCAAGTGGTTCAAACTTCAACCCATACGTTCTTCCTTATGGTGGTTGGTCAGCAACCGAGTTACCCATTGTGAACACATCTTCCAATACTTAAGTGTTCTGCTAACCACCATTTGAACTGTCCCTAGCGACACAGCGAATTCCTCTGCTAGCTCGGTCCACCGGAATTGCTGCATCAATTTTAGCGATGGCATCTTCTGACTCAACAATATGCGTCTGACTTGGTCTCGGGAGATCTTTCGTTAAATTACGTCTTTCTTTAAACAGTGTTGGCCAGTTCTTAACTTTTGTCTTCGACACACTTTTGTCACCATACACTGCCTGCATTCTGCGATGAATGTCAACTGGTCGACATCCTTCAGCTGTTAGAAACCGAATTACCTCTCGCTGATCAACCCTGGACGTATTCAACTGGTCGACATCCTTCAGCTGTTAGAAACCCAATCACCGCTCGATGATCAACCCTGGACGTATTCCATATAACATCCGCCATGTTTTCAACGGTCTGCTGAGGAGAATATGAGTCGGATGATAATGGCATTTTGCAAACTTGACGGTTGGTATGTGCTGTTTACAACGTGACCTCATCATGCACATCGTACGTATGTTCACTTTTTGCAGTTTGGTTCGGTTTCACTTGAACACGCCTCGTATAAAGAAAAGTGATTTTATGGCGGGGTGGTGGAGGGTGAAGGTCAGTTTTGGTAACATGCCAGCATTTCAAGTACGTCATAAGTTTTAGTGTACAACAGCATGTCAGCTTGTCCTCAACTGTTGTGTAGGTTTGTTGGTTGAGCTCAATGCTTCTCAAAACTTTGAGGTGTGTAGTCATGTCGATTTACAACTAGCAAGTCATGGACTGAAGACAATTGGACAGTGACAGATAACAATTAGAATTGACAGGGGGAAAACATTCCGGATGGTAGGAGTCCCGGAGTATAAGTTAGCTCTGGGCATTTTTCAATGTGTCAATCGCAGTAGTGTACCTAACGTGTATGACAATCAGGACAGAGTGTTGTTCTCCTGTTTACCTTCCAATATCTGCCAATCGGGACAGATTGTACTTTTACCACAAACCTCAAGTACTGACATCAGGGACATATTGTACTTTTACCACAAACCTCAAGTACTGACATCAGGGACAGATTGTACTTTTACCACAAACCTCAAGTACTAACATCAGGGCGAGATTGTACTTTCAAGCTGTAAACTACGATACGGCGTATGCCGTTCTCTGGACTACGTTCGGCTACTTGCAAAACTCTTTTCAGGGTTTGGTAGCGGGAGTTTGAGAAGGAACGAAGAAGAAACTCCTAATGTGCTGGCGGACCACACGTTGAACGGGCGTGGACCATCGTTGGCCCATCGACCGCACATTGAGAAACATTGGTTAGGTTTATTCATTGTAATAATTCAGCATTGTCACTCCAAGGCTTATTACTGTAGGCCGTCGCTGCATCAAACACATTTAAGAATGGCAGGGAACAACCGATACTTGACACGTACGATTTGAAATCTTGTATAAGCGCAGATTTTCCAGCAGGAGGTCCTTATTGTGGTCCTGACCCATACGCGACCTATGACCAGGCGAATAGAATTAATGCGCCTACACGAGCAAGTCTGTTGTTAGGCGCTACTTGAAGCGGAGGATCCCAATTGGGAGTCTCTATACAAGGGGGGGGGGCTATAGGAGTGGGGTAAATTGGCAAGGTAGGAGAAGGTTTATAAAGGTGACATTTTCAGACGGTGGGTTTAAAATAGAGTTTTGAAAGGACTCAGTTTGTATGGGAGACTGTTGGTGGTGTGGGGTTCAGTAGAGAGATCGTGAGAAAATGTGATTTTTCTATTTGGGGGGAGGGGAGAGAAGGGAAGAAAGGACGTGTGTGTATATATATATATATATATATATATATATATATATATATATATATATATATATATATATACACACACACGACGCGTGGTCTAATGAAACAGGACCAAACTGCAACAAGTGAACACACGTATATGCGCACGATGACGTCACTCCTTGTGTATACAGCACATACCAGCCGTCAAGTTTGCAAAATGTCACTGTCCTCCGACTCATAGTTTCCTCAGCAGGCCGTTGAAAACATGGCGGGTGTGATACGGAATCCGTCCAGAGGTGATCAGCGGGCGGTAATTCGGTTTCTTACAGCTGGATAATGTCGACCAGTTGACAATCATCGCAGAATGGAGGCAGTGTACGGTGACAAAGGTGTGTCGAAGACAACAGTTAAGAACTGGACAACGATGTTTAAAGAAATCTGACACAGGGCGCAGATACAGGTTAATACAGGATACATATACAGGTTAATACAGGACACAGATACAGGTTAATACAGGACACATATACAGGTTAATACAGGACACATATACAGGTTAATACAGGACACATATACAGGTTAATACATGACACAGATACAGGTTAATACATGACACATACAGGTTAATACAGGACACATACAGGTTAATACAGGACACATACAGGTTAATACAGGACACATATACCGGTTAATACATGACACCGATACAGGCTAATACAGGACGCAGATACAGGACACATATATAGGTTAATACAGGACACAGATACAGGTTAATACAGGACACAGATACAGGTTAATACAGGGCGCAGATACAGGTTAATACATGACACAGATACAGGTTAATACAGGGCACAGATACAGGTTAATACAGGGCGTAGATACAGGTTAATACATGACACAGATACAGGGCACAGATACAGGTTAATACAGGGCACAGATACAGGTTAATACAGGACACAGATACAGGTTAATACAGGACACAGATACAGGTTAATACAGGACACAGATACAGGTTAATACATGACACAGATACAGGTTAATACAGAACACAGACTCGTGTTAATGCACGGCACAGATACATACAAATACATGACACATATGTATGTTAATACATGGCTGTCCAGTTGTTGACCATCAAGCATTATATGGACCTCATTTCCTTATATTGCCCTTTTATTATGAGTTTTATCTCTTTGTGGTTGACCAAATATTATCCCCGCATCAATTTCACCCCTGTAGCGCAGCTGCAGTAGTCAGCGACTCATATCTGACTGCTAGCGTCAGGGCCAGCGAACCAAAGCTGCCAAGACCCTTCTACACCTCCACGTGGTGATCCTGGATAACAGGCTGCAGCAGGGCAGACTGGCTAAGAATAAGGGATCGAAGAAAGAATGCTAACCAGGTACTCAAAAAATGCTTGCTGAAGTCGGATGTGTTGGGCCGAAAGGGGCAAATATCGCAGTCAAGCTGTAAACTACGACATAACGCATTCCGTTCTCTGGGCTACATTCTGCTACTTAAGCTCTTTCAGTGTTTGGTAGTGGGAGATTGAGAATGAACGAAGCCAAGCCAAGCCAATTTCACCCCATCCTTTGCTAGACTGTCGGTCTCTTTAACCCTACTAATAATAATAGCTGTCCATCGTTGTCGATGAGGACCGCCGACATCATCCTTGTCACAGATTTCCCTGTTGGGTGTGGGTGCGCATGTGGCTGAACAGGCCAATGCGAGCACGAAAACATCTGCTACATATCGGGCACACGAGGTTTGTAGAAGGGGATGGTGTTCCCGCTGCTTGGGATTTTCGCGTCTGTTCTGTGCTTTCACAACACGGTCATCTTCACCGGCAGCTACACCCGATTTGACTGCGCTTCTCCAGTCAGATCTGTTTTGCGCAAGACATTCCCAGGTGTCGATGTCTATCTGGCAACTTTTTAGTGAGTCCTTCAGACCGTCTTTAAAACGTTTCTTTGGGCGCCATCCCTCTCTCAGCTCGCCGTAGAGAAGCATCTTTGGGAGCCGATCGTCTGACATACGGACGAGGTGTCCGGCACATCCTAGTCGTGCTTTTTCTAGCAGTGCATGGATGCTGGGCATGTTAGCCCTCGAGAGAACCTCGATGTCAGTGACACGATCTTGCCATCGGATGTGGAATATTTGCCTCAGGCAACCTGTGTGGAAGTGGTTTAACCTCCTTTCATGTCCAGAGTATACAGTCCAGCTTTCGCAAGCGTATAGTAAGGTTGGAATGTTGGTTGCTCGGTAGACTTTGAGTTTGGTCTTGACGCTAATGCCACGACGTGCCCAGACCATCGAACGCATTCTACCCTACTACTTTTACTGAAATGACTATATGCAGAAATTTATACTACCATCATCATCGTGTGTCTTGTCGGTTTGCGTTGGCGATCATGGATCTCCAATCACTTCTATCACGTGTGTCGTTTATCAGCTCTGTTGTTGATCGTCCCCCGGGTCATCCCTTTATTCTGTCCAAAATTTTCTCAATCTGCTCCCCTCTATCTGTCTTCCCTGCTATTTTACCCATTGTCACAGTATGTTCCAGCCCGCCTCTTCTTGTTTCGTTTGTCGGAAAAGGATGGCTGCCTTGACCCTGTTTAATGTGTTGTCTTTGTGCATCAACCGTCGTTAGTCTTCTTTGCAGTGCATGGAATTATTAACATTCTTCCGTAAACCCACATCTCCGTCACCTCTAGTGATCTTTGTGCCTGTTTGCTGATTGTCCATGATTCACTTTCTTATATCAGTACTGGTTCCACATAGCATCCAAGAACTCTCTTTCTCAATTCCAGCGATAGGGTTTTGTTGCACAAAATTCCCTCCAGGTCTATTTTGCAAGGGATGTTCTGTTCCTTATTTCCTAGGCTAAATACATAGCAACTGAGAAACTTTTGATCATCAATGTCCGTCCTCAATGTGGAGTATTTCTGACAGATGCACAATCAGCACTGCAAGCACTGAAGTCCGGGAAACTGCCAGATCTACAGGCTCTACTGTCTGAACTGAGTAACCAGCGCAAGATTGTCATGCAGTGGATACCTTCTCATTGTGAGGTATTAGAAAACGAAAGAGCAGACCAACTGGCAAAGGAGGGGGCTGCAAACGAGCAACCGGATGTACCAGTGACATACCAATAGAAGATACGAATGATCAAATCAATCAGAGAACCAAGACATTAACACCAGACGATTACCATAAGATGGACAGATAAGAACAGACTGTTGTGTTGCGCCTTAGAACAGGACACAACTGACTCGGCAGCCACACATACACAAAATTGAAGATTGGCAACTCAGCCATGTGTACATGCGGACAGGCACCCTAGACTGCAGAGCACTTGCTACAGAACTGTCCCAAATATGATATACATAGAAATTTCCACTGACCCATAGAAACAATACTGGAAGAGAAACTTTATAGACCTGAATGTGAACTACAAAAGACTGAAGTTTATAAGAGACAACATTGCAGATATAGACTATTTTAGATATAGACAATATTTTCAAGCGAACGAAAGAATAATAATTGCATCTCCCATCAGATGTTACGTGTGCGCCTATGCATTAAACATGTGCACATGTCTTAATTCTCTCTCATTCACCTTGACACTATAGTGGCCATACAATACTTTCCTAGCCTGTGTGCTCCACGAGAAGGGCATATTGACCACACGTCACTTCCCCAAACCAGAATAAGGAAACACTGTGCAGTGACGAGAGGAGACTTAGGCATGTCGCCACTGTGACGAGGGAAATAGGTGTCATGATATTTGAGAGCCAACCAGGACATACGTACATTGCGAAAGAAAGCCTACTTTCTTCCGAGGCTTAACTTTTCGAGCAAGCGGTCTATAGGCTGCTGTATACAGGGGATTGTACGCAAGTGGGTGTCGGCTATTGACTTCGAGGACGTCAGAGAACGGGGTTGCCTACATTTCTGCCTTTGATAGATAAAATGTTACAGAAGATCGATCTCTTTCTCTCTCTCTCTCTCTCTCTCTTTCCCCCGCCCTCTCTCTCTCTCTCTCTCTCTCTCTATATATATATATATATATATATATATATATATAAATATATATATATATATAAATATATATATATATATAAATATATATATATATATGGCTCGAGTTTTTTCACGTGGATATTCTGGTAAAAATTTCCTTGATCTCTGGGTAATGAGATCGAATTCCCGTGTTCAGTGTTGAGCACGTTAAAAAATTATTGGCAGTTTAGAAATTGAAAAGAGTGGACTTAACGGTCGCTTCCCGGACAAAAATTAAAGTTAAAAATCTACCCAAATTATTTGTCCCTTCCCTCAGGCCTAGTAAGCCGCAGGAAGTTGTAAAATATCTACTACGTATATATCAATATATTGTAGCCCCTTTTCAGTCATGTCTGACTATAGGTTGGTGATGTAAGACTAACGTTCAGGTCAGGCAAAATATACTGATGAGACATGTTAGTCAGGGTCAGGCAAAACACACTGGCCAAGACCCTCACTTCGGCGTCCTAGTAGCCCTCCCTGGAAACTGGCTGTTTTCATAGCAGCTTGGCAAACGAGGGGTCGACGTTATCCCCTTAGTAGTGAGGAACACGCTGATGAAGCCAAGCATAGCACAACCGCATGGAGGACACCGGTTCGCCTTCATCAGCCTCCTCGGGATGAGAGGATTTTCAGGACCCACAATAGAGTAAACATAGTCATTGTGGGCATTCACCAACAATCAACTCACTCCAACAAGGAAAATGTCTATCAAGAAAACATCATAATTCCTGCTGATGCGTCTTCAGCACGAAAACATAACAATAAAGATCTTGAGTAAAGCATGTTCTCCCCTGACACAGCTTTCAACAGAACGCCCAAAGTTGTTCATTCAGTAAATCCCATTCCACTGCAATATGGAAGGCAATAACTCTGCAGACACACTAGCAAGGTGTGGAGGAGCTTCCCCACAAACAGACCTTAGCATAACCTATAATGAGGCCAAGACGTTAGTTAAAGCCAGCTTCAGGTAAACAAAATGGGCTAATCAATACCCCCCACTTCGGAAAAGAAGACAGCTATTTTAACTAACTAGGAGCAGGTCGTCATCTTCTGACTGAGAACTGGGCATAATAGACTCACGGGTCATCTTTACAACAAAATGAGGATTGCGACAGATGACATGTGTCCGCGTAGGGAGCATACCATGACCACGGAACACATCCTGCAAAGCTGCACGTTCACACATGAGGCAGATATGAAACAACAGCTGAATGGAAATAAAACAGCCTTTCAACACCAGTGGTCTTTGTAAGATAAACCGGGACCTTGATCTGAGGATGAACGAAGAGGAAGAATTCAAAAAGAATATAGACTTACAGTCACTTACATTAACTTCTGCACCACCTCGTCCCAAACGACAACACCCAGCACGAAATTATTAATTTTCCTCAAACATCGCTCTAATCTTTGTTGCGTCTTAGCTTTCCCACCGCGACCATTGTGTCCGCCTTATTTAACGATGTCCACATATCTGCTTGCTATTTACAATGTTTCATTTGGCATTATTTTCACTTTCTAATGTCACCAGTGACATCTTTTTCAAACGTCTTTTTCTATAGAAGAAGAAAAGAAGAGATTTTTTTCAGTGCTGAATACGCAGAAGCATACCACGGATATTCAGTAAGTAGAAAGTTAGTCAGATAGTTGCCCATCGCAAACAAAGATGGTGACAACTTCTAGTGTGACCTATTACGACTATACAGCCCGATCTGAGCGTGACAAACTCTACTGTACGTAGGTCAATCGTAAACAACGTTAGTGATACATTGGACCGACTTGCATTCTATCCTTTCGTGCAACTCGCATTTTTTCTGCGCCTCCGCAAGTGTTCTCTGATCAGCGAGTACCATGTGAGATTGGAGTGCGCCATGTTGAGCGGGTCAGAGCAAACAGCTCCCATGCAGCGAATTATTAGAGAAACTATTCAAAGACACTTTTACAATGTCTTTGAATCGTTTCTTCTGTCCCTTCGGCGAACGCTGTTCTGTCCAAGCTCACTGTACAACAGTTGTTTAGGGAGGCGCTCATCTGACATTCAAACAAGCACAGTCCATCCGATTTGGGCTCTCTGCAACGGCTTATGGATGCCAGAGAGTGTCGCCCTGCTGAAGACTACAGAGTTGGACACTCTATCCTGCTAACCGACCATGAGCAGTCTGCGGAGACAGTTTACGAGGAAATGATTCAGTTCGCGGACATAGACTGTCCATGTTTCGCATGCGTACAGAAGGGTGGTTAGTACAGCAGCACGATACACATATCCTGGTGGCAACACTAATACCTTGCCGGTCCCAAAATAAAAAGTAAATTAGTTGGAGGCGGCAAATTTGTTGTTTTACAGAAAAATGTTAAGAATCTGACTGGAAACTAAGAGCGCTGATAATATGTTATGGGAAACCAATGGGTACTTGCTGCATCGCTTTCCCCCTCTCCCCCCCCCCCCACCACCACATCACGCAAATAAGCAATCCCCCTTTAAGTGACATGTTATGGGAAGGGGAGCAATCGGTCGGTTAGTGCATGCTGTGGCAACAAGCAGAACCCCTAGCAGGAGGGCACAGCGAAAATGGAAGATACTGGACAGCTTAATATCAGGCCAGGCGGAGTAATTTATCGTGTTACACTTAACTTGGGGTGAGACGGTTGGTGAGGTCCGTGATAAACACTGTCAGCCCATGTAGTAGATGATGGTCGTTTGTTCGAAGGAAATAGTAGTTCTGGTCGTCAGATGATGGAGGTTTGTGGTTAAATAAAACATTCCGTCTCTGATATAAGGACTAGAGGTTTTGTGGTAAAAGAGCATTCTGTCCCTGATGTAAGGACTAGAGGTTTTGTAGTAAAAGAGCATTCTGTCCCTGATATAAGGACTAGAGGTTTTGTGGTAAAAGAGCATTCCGTCCCTGATATAAGGACTAGAGGTTTTGTGGTAAAAGAGCATTCCGTACGTGATATAAGGACTAGAGGTTTTGTGGTAAAAGAACATTCCGTCCCACATGACAGATACTGGAGGTTTTGTGGTAAAAGAACATTCCGTCCCACATGACAGATACTGGAGGTTTTGTGGTAAAAGAACATTCCGTCCCACCTGACAGATACTGGAGGTTTTGTGGTAAAAGAACATTCCGTCCCACATGACAGATACTGGAGGTTTTGTGGTAAAAGAACATTCCGTCCCACATGACAGATACTGGAGGTTTTGTGGTAAAAGAACATTCCGTCCCACCTGACAGATACTGGAGGTTTTGTGGTAAAAGAACATTCCGTCCCACATGACAGATACTGGAGGTTTTGTGGTAAAAGAACATTCCGTCCCACATGACAGATACTGGAGGTTTTGTGGTAAAAGAACATTCCGTCCCACATGACAGATACTGGAGGCTTTGTGGTAAAAGAACATTCCGTCCCACCTGACAGATACTGGAGGTTTTGTGGTAAAAGAACATTCCGTCCCACATGACAGATACTGGAGGTTTTGTGGTAAAAGAACATTCCGTCCCACATGACAGATACTGGAGGTTTTGTGGTAAAAGAACATTCCGTCCCACATGACAGATACTGGAGGTTTTGTGGTAAAAGAACATTCCGTCCCACATGACAGATACTGGAGGTTTTGTGGTAAACGAACATTCCATTCCTGTTGTCATATGCTGGGTGTTTTGTGATAATGTGACAACGTAATGCGTTTCCACAGTGTAGTTAGCTTATCCTATAAAAGATTTCCTGGTCACTCGGACCTAAATACAGATATGTGGCAGAGTGTATGTTTAGCCGAGTAGTTACTTATATAAAAAGTTACATGTAACCACGACACGACTACACACAGTAAATAACACAGTAAACTCTCCTGTCATAACATCATTTATTAACAAAAATCTCCACAAAAACAATATTAGCAAAAAGAACAAAATACATCTAAACTAAATAATCATCATTATATATATATAAATTAAACTACAGCGGAGGTTTTAAGCACTAGCTTTTAATAATTCCTCCAAACTACACTTCCCAGATTCTCGCCGCTGCATTCTCTCTATCTGCACACTCTACACACACTCGTCCTCAGTTCTGTGCATTCACACACAATCATATCAACTTCAGTCAGGTGATCTGTACATCCATATACAATCGGTTCAGGTGATCTGCAATTAGATCACGTCACTTATAGTCGAAATCACGTACTCCCTTGTTGTCACACACTCAGTCGATTTGTGCATACCCATACACTCAGAACACACATCGTTCTCAAAGTGTCCTGCACAAAACCACAGACCTGAGGCGATCTGTATATTCACAATTACTTTGATCTCTTCACGTATTTTTACATTCGGCTTGGCTTCGTTCGTTCTCAATCTCCCGCTACCAAACCCTGTAAGGGTTTAAGTAGCAGAATGTAGTCCAGAGAACGGAATGCGTTGTGTCGTAGTTTACAGCTTGACTCCGATATTTGCCACCTTTCGGTCCAACACATCCGACTTTGGGAAGCATTTTTAGAGTACGGGGTTAGCATTTCCTCTTCGATCCCTTCTCCTTAGCCAGTCTGCCCTGCTGTAGCCTGTTATCCAGGATCACCGCTTGGAGGTGTAGAAGAGTCTTGGCAGCTCTGGTTCGCTGGCCCTGACACTAGCAGTCAGCTATGGGTCGCTAACCACTGTAGCTCATGCGCTGCTCATTTTTACATTCATATGTAGTTAGATCACTCATCGTTCACTAGGTGCCATGCACGTACGACACACAATCAGATCTCTTACTGTTCACAGGGTGTCCAAGATAACCATATAGAGCGACTGGCCAAAACCAGAGGGTGTATGCTGGTTCCGTCACCCTGTAAACTCACTCAACGCTCACTATCTTAGTGAGCCTGCTAGACTACCAAAACACACAATCTCTCTCCTAGCCAGTCTCATGAGTTCATATTTGCAGAGTATTTTATAGTCTCAAGCAACATCATGACTGTCCACTGGTCTCCTGTTGGTTTTCTGAATTAGCCACCACTCTAATTTGGAACTACCCCCAACTAGTTGTTATCGGATGAGTTACCCAGAATTCATGTAACTCTAAATGTCATAACCGGTCGTGGCTGCCTCTGACTGTCACTAACCCCTCACTTCCCTAATGTGGAACGCCAGAGTGGTCAGCTTCAAATCCCCACCAAAGAACAGTCCGTCTCCACTATCAGATACTAGACGTTTATGGCAAAAGAACAGTCCGTCTCTTCTATCAGGTACTAGACGTTTATGGCAAAAGAACAGTCCGTCTCTACTATCAGGTACCAGACGTTAATGGCAAAAGAACAGTCCGTCTCTTCTATCAGGTACTAGACGTTTATGGCAAAAGAACAGTCCGTCTCTACTATCAGGTACTAGACGTTTATGGCAAAAGAACAGTCCGTCTCTACTATCAGGTACCAGACGTTAATGGCAAAAGAACAGTCCGTCTCTTCTATCAGGTACTAGACGTTTATGGCAAAAGAACAGTCCGTCTCTACTATCAGATACAAGACGTTTATGGCAAAAGAACAGTCCGTCCCTTCAGTCAGGTATTATAGGATTGTGCTAAAAGAATGATCGATCCCTACTGGAAGGTAATGTGGGGAAACAGTACAACGTCCCGGTTGTTACACTTTGAGAAAATGCTCAGATTTGTCTTCTACCACTACCTTCCTTTTTGTTTACCGCTGTCAGTTCTAATTGTTATCTGTCACCACCCTATCCACTTGTCTTCAGCCCGGGACTTGTCAGTTGTAAATCAACATGATTGTAAAGTTTATCTTCAACATGGCGCACGTAGTTGGTGTTTTTACGGTTAGCTAGCTGCGCTGCTCTTGTTCCTTTATCTGGGTCAATTTGTCAACGTCAGGCTATCCTTGTATTTATATTGGCGTCTATGACATTTTTTTTTTTTCCTGTTTAGTTAAACAGGAACACTGAGCTTAACGTAAGACTTATTTGGGCCACCTTGTAGCGGTCAGTATTCTTTCAATATTTCACGATTAATAGTATCTGATGTTCGTCCACCACAAGGGATGAAGACCACTCTCCTTGTTCAGACGTGTGGACGGTCTTTTCTCTGGCTGTGTCCTCTTAAATGAGGGACTTGCGCGGGGATTTGGATTAAAGTGGGGAAGAAATGCTCCTTTTGTGAACCACAGTCTCTGGTTCTGAGCTACCTTTAGCCAGTTGCAAGATTTTATCGAGACGACTGGAGATAACACAGGATGTAGATTTTCTCTCAGGGTTTACTCCCGAAGCCTTTCCCGTAAACAGGTATCCCGCAAGGCAGTGGGTGGGGGGTGGGGCAAAGAAATGACGTCTAACGTTGTGTGTCGTGCCGTTCCCATAACCGCAAAAGATCGTAGGGCCATCACTCACCATGTAAGTGAATTGGGCATCCCTCCCTTGCTGTGTTCCAGTCCATTATAGTCGTGTTTAAATTTCACACACCAAAACCGACACTGTTTGCAGCTAGGGTGATGGGCGCCAATCTCGCGAAGTTCAGCCGTGTGAACTAGATCGTGAAATACGACACAGGCTTAAGCGTGGTGTTTTTCATATAACTGATTTCCATTCCAGGATAATAGGCCGGAAGAAATAACAAAACACGAATGCATTAACCAGTCCAAATTGAAAACAACAACATGTTTCCGTGAACACAAGTATAAGTCGTCGACTAGTGTGAATTCCAGGCAAATCCGTGGTCTGGCGGCATCCATAATGAACTAAAATAGCAGAGCAATGTAGACGCGCAGGCGATTACGGCGCCTTCTTTGCTGCACTTAATAATAGTAAGTCATGACTGACTATAGGATGATTCGGCCTATCTGTTCGACTTATCTAGTGTTCAATTGGTTTCACTCTCTGTCTGTGCATGTTTACCTTAAATATTGGCGCAGTATTTTTTTAGAGTACCTATTTAATCAAGCACCAAAGGAATGGTGTTCCAAACCCGGTGACGGAACGCTTTGGTATGTTTACCTCACTCGGCTCAGAGTTATTTGAGATGGCAGGGGCGAAGGCAACCGTATTCCTCTTCTGCGATCAATGCTCATTTATGCTTTCTATGTTCTTTGCACGCGAAATACGGCGCATAAGGCAGAAACAAACGATCTCCAGTTGGTACTGTGTGACGCCACTGTTTTTAGATCTTGTATGGTGCTGAGGCCCATAGTTAAGCCCTCTTGGATGGTTGTTCTTCTGAGTGTTTCCTTGGGTCTCCCTATTTTCATAACGCCCCCTGGTGTCCATTCGGGTATTTGCAATGGAATACGGTTGTTGTTGATTCTAAGGACATGTCAGATTTTCCAGTTGATTGCCGACACGTATAGTTGGTTTGTCTCTGTTTTTATCTAGTCGTTAGTTATGAACTGATCCTAGCATATATTCAATAATTTTCTTAAACATTTATTTTCAAATACATTTTATTTTCCAGCGTTTTTGTTGTCTTTCAGTTTTCACATCCACATGTCAAGACTGATATTACGATTAAGTGAAATAGTCTTGAGCTTGGTATGTTTGCTCAGTGTCGTTGATTTCCAGTTTGAGTTGAATAGTAAAGTCTGTTGCATGTAGCAGGCGGCGATGAGAGATCATGAATTTGAATAATCGAGAGAGAGAGAGACCGCTAGTGGTGTCCTAACGTTCATATTATCTGAACCCAAAAGAAGTGGCATGCCCTTGTCTGAGTCACATTCCTGTTATCTTATCTGACCTTTGGTGTGTCCACTGTTGATGACCTGACGTTCCGATGTGAGCATTCATACAACAGTGGCGGAGCTACAAATTAAGGTTCCCATGGAAACATGTTGAATATGGTTCTCTATATATATATACACGAGTCTTGGCTCACCAAAAACCTTTGAAAAAATCAAAAGTATGCGCACATGGTTTTAACACTACACCCCTCTATAAAGTAATCACACATGGTTTTAACACTACACCCCTCTATAAAGTAATCACACATGGTTTTAACACTACACCCCTCTATAAAGTAATCACACATGGTTTTAACACTACACCCCTCTATAAAGTAATCACACATGGTTTTAACACTACACCCCTCTATAAAGTAATCACATATGGTTTTAACACTACACCCCTCTATAAAGTAATCACATATGGTTTTAACACTACACCCCTCTATAAAGTAATCACACGTGGTTTTAACACCACACCACTCTATAAAGTAATCGCATATGGTTTTAACACTACACCCCTCTATAAAGTAATCGCATATGGTTTTAACACTACACCCCTCTATAAAGTAATTGCATGTGGTTTTAACACCACACCCCTCTATAAAGCAATCGCATATGGTTTTAACACATGCACAACTATAAAGTAATCACATATGGTTTGAACACTACACCCCTCTATAAAGTAATCGCACATTGTTTAACACTACACCCCTCTATAAAGTAATCGCACATGGTTTTAACACTACACACCTATAAAGTAATCACATATGGTTTTAACACTACACCCCTCTATAAAGTAATTGCACATGGTTTTAACACTACACAACTATAAAGTAATCACACATGGCTTTACCACTACACCCCTCTATAAAGTAATCACATATGGTTTTAACACTACACCCCTCTATAAAGTAATCGCACATTGTTTAACACTACACCCCTCTATAAAGATTGATGGCGTCACTATTGAGGTCGTCAACAGCTCCACTTATCTGTGGTCTGCCTTCCGAAGGCTGGGAAACGATTGGTCAGGATCGAGTTGTTTGGAGACGCTAGGAAGGGGTATAGTGGCTGCCGAAGCTCGCTGAGGCCTTCTGGCTGCAGAGAAAAGAGAAAGACTGAAGAGATCAAGGAACACCCCGGCAAGCCAGACTACTCAGCATGGGTGTACGATCTATGGAAGGGACTGTCACTCGCGGATCGGCCTTTACAGTCATTGCAGACAGTGTCGAAATACAGGGGACAGAGCTGGACAAAACTGAGAGGCCGCCACGCGTATGGTTTAAATAGCCTGAGACACCGATGTTGATGACGACTACAGTTCTGAATACTTGGGTAATATATGCTGTAGATTATCATTTTGTCTCTTTTTTAAAAGAGGTCCAGTTATTTTCTTGAGACCAGACAGGTTAGGCTATTGTGTTCGATTACTATGAGATAAATATGAGGAAATACGAGAAAGAATTACAGCAACAATATGGCCTTTCGAAGACCTCTTTGCAACGGTCAAAAGACGGAAACTTGCTTGGTACAGCCACATATCGAGGCCAAACGGTCTTGCAAATACGAACCTGCACAGAAAGATGCAATGCGGATGACGAAGAGGTCCCAAAACGAGGTGGGAGGACAACATTGAAGAATTGACCTATCTCCGACCAGAGCAGGCAGCGGACGCTGACACAGAGGGATGGCGTGGGGTTGTGTGGATATTTTCAAAGGCGCCCCAACGACCCCATCGGTTACGTGATGACGTGACCTGAATTTGGGGAGAAAAAAATATACTCTCGGCTTGCTAGGCTAGTCACAGCAACGGTTAGGCTGTTGCTATGCTCCTCCATCCCATTGCCAGCGGACAGACTCACTTAGTCTGCATTTTTCAAGCGACGATCCTAGGCCATAGTAGACCACGCTGATGTCACCAACAAAGAGGTTGAGTGAACCACGATTGCAGAACGTTCTCACGGTAAAAACAATGGTAATATGTTCCTCACAAGGTCTTGTCGTTCACTTATTGGATAGCAATAGTGCAAATTAACAAGACAGCCCCACAAATTAAACCACAGCTGCGAAATTATGTCCGTGCATATCCGTTATGAATGTCTCGGAAGTGACCCGTCTACGGCGATCGGAAGCCGCCGGTGTTTCAAGGAGAGATAGGTTGAGGATCGTGGACATTCGCAAAAGGGTTAGTTCCCACCCATTGGGGCAAATACATGTCCAGACAGAAAGTGGTTCTTCTTTTGTCGCCCCACTTTCTACCGGGTTATAACAAATGAGTTGGTGTGTATTTGTCTCTCGCCTCACTCGTGGCCCGAGTAACATTTTTCACCTTTTCCTCGCCCTTCTTCCTGATATTATCTGGTCCTGCCTTCCGAAGGCTGGGAAACGATTGCTCAGGATCGATCTTTTTGGAGACAGTCGGAAGGGGTATAGTGGCTACCGGCGCTCGGAGAGACATTCTGCAGAGAAAAGAGAAAGACTGAAGGCAAGTCAGACTGTGGAAATTCAGGGGACAGAGCTGGACAAAACTCAGAGAGTGCCAAGCACATGATCCACAGAAACTGAGACACCAATGATGATGTTTACACGGTCTATCCACCTTCTCCTCGGTCTACCTCTTGCTCTTCTTCCTGATGTTCTCCCTTAGAAGGTTGCATGAACAATGTGGTCTGGTTGCATTCTCACAATGTGGCCAAACCAATTCATTCTCTGTTGCTCTATGTACTGCAGGCAGGGAATTGTTCCAACCTTCTCCCGAATACTCATATTTGTAATTCTGTCTCTTCTGGGGTTGGCAGTGACCTTTCACAGGTGACAAATATTCGTTTTTTCCCAGCAGCACAGGTTGACACCATCAGCCATGACGCACTTGACTCAGGAGAGACGGCTTAGGCTCCCCACCTTGCTTGTTCAAGCGGGCTGATAGCTTCCACATAGTCTTTTGGTTGTCTCAGAGCGTCTTGTTTGCCTACTTGATCCTGGTTTTTGACGGTCTACATGTAGCAGTGCTAAAGACAAGCGTATTTAGTCATAATAAAGACACCGATTTAGTTATAATGAAGACATGCTGATTTAGTCGTAATGAAGACATGCTGATTTAGTCATAGTGAAGACAGTCTGATTTAGTCATAACGAAGACATACTGATTTAGTCATAATGAAGACAGCCTGATTTAGTCATAATGAAGAAGTCTGATTTAGTCATAACGAAGACATACTGATTTAGTCATAACGAAGACAGCCTGATTTATGCATACTGAAGACAGGCTGATTTAGTCATAATGAAGACAGGCTGATTTAGTCATAATGAAGACATGGTGATTTATTTATAATGACAACAGGCTGATTTAGCCGGAATGAAGACAAACTGATTTAGCCACAATGATGACTGGTTTATTTAGCCACAATCAAGACTGGTTTATCTAGCCATAATGAAGACTGGTTTATTTAGCCATAATGTAGACGGTTTATTTAGCCATAATGAAGACTGGTTTATTTAGCCATAATGTAGACGGTTTATTTAGCCATAATGAAGACTGGTTTATTTAGCCATAATGAAGACTGGTTTATTTAGCCATAATGAAGACTGGTTTATTTAGCCATAATGAAGACTGGTTTATTTAGCCGTAATGAAGACTGGTTTATTTAGCCGTAATGTAGACTGGTTTATTTAGCCATAATGAAGACTGCCAAGGTACTTGTTATCCTGATCTTCCCAGTGGCATGTCTGTGTTGTCGTATGACCAGCTGCTTGGTGTCTTACACACATCTCTAGTTGTTTTTCCTTAATGGATCGTCTCACTTGAAATAATATCTGCACATACACATTCCAGCACACTACGTCAGTCACAGCCTCTAATATCCAGGGCCAACTCTTCGTAGCTGCCGGAACATTCCCAGTCCACCCAAGTAAATGGTAACGCCACTGTGACACAGACTGGATCGCTCCGTGCCATCCTAATTTAAACGTGCGTACGTGGCACTGGTTAATACGTCCTGAAATCGCCTAAAGGACTGCGGTACGCGGTGGATAGTGCCGTGCCTCCATCAGTAGAATACAGAGAGGCAAACCTTTAACGTAAAAAGGGATCAGTAATGAATTGTTATTGACTACCGTAAACGCATGAACATTCCCTGCCTCGCGTGATCCCTCCCTCACTTGCTACCTCACGTGCACCCATTCTCATTGCCCTTCACTCGTGCATGCACGTGGCCTCTCTGGTACATCGTGATATCTTTTCCTCCTGGTGGAAGGGTGCACATAAGACGTACAGTACATCACATTTTAATATCGCAATATAAGTGCTACTCGCCAGTGTCTTCGATAGCCGTTGGGTGGTAGCGATAGTAACTGGACGCGCCTTTCATTCGCTCAACGTGTCCGCTTTCGTTATAGAAGGTTGTGCACGATATTAACCCTTTACATGCCCTCCAAAATTGATCAGATTTGTGTCTTAACCCTCTACAGTCCCTTCAATCTATTTAGGTTCACGGTTTAACCGGTTACAGTCCGGCCTAATTCATACGATTTATGTCTGGAGAAACAAATCACTTCTGGCCACGCAAAACATGCTGATCAGATGTGATACATATTTCTTCTTCGTTGTTCGTTCTCAAACTGCTAGGCCGTGAAAAGAGCATTGCAAGTATAAGGATGTTGTCCGGAGAACTGAATGCCTTGTCTCGTAGTCTACAGTTTGACTACGATATTTTCACCTTTTCGCCCGACACATCGGACCTCAGCTTACATTTTTGGGTGCCGGGCTAGCCTTCTCTCTTCGATCCCATCTACTTAGCCAGTCTGCTCTATTGCAGCTTGTTATCCAGGATCACCGCGTGGAGGTGTAAAAGGGTCTTGGAAGCTATGGGTCGCTGACAGCTGTAGCACATGAATGTAAGGTGAAACATACTGATTAGGTAATGTTAGGGTTTGACAAAATATACTCATCATATTATATTAGTGAGGGTTTGACAAAATGTACTCATCATATTATATTAGTGAGGGTTTGACAAAATGTACTCATCATATTATGTTAGTGAGGGTTTGGCAAAATGTACTCATCAGATTATATTAGTGAGGGTTTGACAAAATGTACTCATCAGATTATATTAGTGAGGGTTTGACAAAATGTACTCATCAGATTATATTAGTGAGGGTTTGGCAAAACATACTGATTAGATTATGTTAGTGAGGGTTTGACAAAATATACTCAGATTATGTTAGTGAGGGTTTGGCAAAACATGCTGATTAGATTATGTTAGTGAGGGTTTGACAAAATATACTCATCAGATTATGTTAGTGAGTGTTTGGAAAAACACGCTCATCAGATTATGTTAGTAGGGTTTGGAAAAACACGCTCATCAGATTATGTTAGTAGGGTTTGACAAAACATATTGATTAGGTTATGTTAGTAAGGTTTTGACAAAACATACTGGTTAGGTTATGTTAGTGAGGGTGAGGTGAACCATATTGATCAGATTATACTAGTCAGGGTAAGGCGAATTAAACTGGCCAAGACCCCACACCACTTTCATGCAATTCTCCCTGGAAACGGTATGTTTTATGACCGATGGCCAACAAGGTGGGGTATCGACGTGATCCCCTTTGTTAGTGAGCGACACGCAGACGAAGCCATGCATAGCACAACCACCACGGGTCACCTTCATCAGCATGCCCGGGATGTGAGGAAAGCTACTGCGATCCACCACTTAACGCACTTGTCATGGCCCACAGAAGAATAAAGTTACAACAGCAGTTATGTTAGCCATGGTCAGGTGAAACATAATGATCCAAGACCCCCCAACCCAACTACCATGCTGTTCTCCCTCCTGGAAACAGGCTGTTTCGTGGAAGTGTGGATAACAAATTCTGGATCGAAACTGCGATCCCTATGGTGGTGAGCTTGCTGAGAAGTCTCAAATTGCACTACAACCAGGTGGCCCCCGATCCACCTTCTTCAAGTACGCATCGCGATGTTAGGAGAACTACTGTAACCCACCACTAAAGGAAGTCGTCAAGAGTATCTACTAACTCAAGTACAAATCCCGATTGGTCCGCCGGGGTTTATGTAGGACAAGGACAAGAATAGCACCACTGCCCCACAGAGAGCATGTCGTAAGAGCCGGCTAACTGTTTGACGCGGCATAACATCGGCCATGGTTAGAGCAGTATAGACGTCGCCTAACAGCTCTATGGAGATCACGATGGTCTCATGCGAACCACTGCTTGCGTTAGAGGCATTCAAATTGACGCCTGATAGCGAACGAAGAGAGAAAAAAGAATAAAGAACAAGCAAAAGCCATTTACTCCATCCACTTCCAATCTGTAACTGGGTCAACCTGTACATCGATGTAGGGGGAGAGAAATTGGTGCTTATATGCTTCACAGCTCCTTAAATAAATCTTAGTGAAGGGTCTCTCACTTGCTGTCAACTCGTCCACTCTTTCCCAACACCTCTTTCCCTCCTTCCCCACCACCTCTTCCCCACCACCTCTTCCCCTCCTGCCCCTACATACTTTACGTAGACGCTTGCCATAATTGTTTCAATGCGGGGAACAACTGACTACGTTGGAGGCCACATGATTATTAAGTCACCCCCCACGCGAGCTGTTTCGATGCGAATATCTGTAATCAATAGGGCCAGGACATCTTAACTTTGGCCACTATTTTTTACAACGCGCGACACATGCTGTGTGGGATGTTGACATTTGTATGTGTGCATGCTTGTTGGTCCAATTGTCGTTATAAATCCACAGCGGTCCGCCGGGTCTTTGTGTACGACAAGGAGAAGAATAGCACCACTGCCCCACAGAGAGCATGTCGTCAGGGTAGACTCACATCGCATAACACCGGACATGGTTAAGTGGTTTGTAAAGAATATCATAGATGGCTCCTAGCAGCACTATGGAGATCCCGATGACCTCAGGCGGTCCACTGCTTGCTCTAGACACATTCAAACTGACTTCTGAAAGCGAACGAAGAAGAAAGAAAGAAGAAGAAGAATCAATAACAATATAACTACGAGGGTCTAGTCATATAATACATACAATATATTTTTTGTTAAAGTAAGATGACCGTGCCTTAGTGGCTGCGCTCTCGACTCACCTGTGTTTGTGTTGTTTTTTTGGATGTTCTGTGGTTCCTGTCCGGATTATATTTCACAACTCCTTCACCAGGTGGTATCAAGGACTTTATTCTGTGGATTTGATGTGCTTTCGATTGGTTATCCTGTTTGTTGTGCATCATTTCATGCCTGGATCAAGCCGTGGGAAACCAGTCCATGACGAAGTTCAACGTTCCGTTTAACTGCACACCGGAATTCAGTCCAAATTATCACTACTCAAGGACATTTCTGCTCGGACAAGCAGACTTCCTCCTGCCCGCATCTCCCTCCACCGGAGGTTACACGATACCTCTCCTGGCCTCGTAGTACTCCCATCACAGCAAGTGTCATGCTGACCAACAGGCGGACACAGTCAGACGCCTCGGCGGCGGGAAAGGTGGAAACAGGGCATTTGACACGGATAGACATGGAAAGCTTGACACAAACATTGGTCTAACACACTCCTCGCGATCGGTCCTGATCCCGTGGCTGCGAAGTACTCGGCTCCACCTGGGGAGTCTGTAGGGATTTCGGTCGACATGCTTTGCATGGGCACAGCCTCAGCAGTTGTACATGGTAGTGGCCAATCGACGTAAAGGGCATTGCCGCCTACGTGAAAATTATTATTGTTAATGTAATTTATTATGAGTTCAAATGAATGGTTTGGAGTCACGTATGTGCTTTTTTTTCTTGCTCGTCGTTCGTTCTCAATCCCCCGCTACTAAATCCTGAAAAGGGCTTTGCAAGTAGCAGGATGTAGTTTACAGCTTGACTGCGATATTTGCACTTTTCGGTCCGACACATCCGAGTTCAGCAGGCACTTTTAGGTACCGGGTTAGCCTTCCCTCTTCGATCCCTTCTCTTTATCCAATCTGCTCTGTTGTAGTCTGTTTTCCGGAATCACCGCGAGGAGATGTAGAAAGGTCTTGGCAGCTCTGGTTTGCTGGTGCTAAGACTAGCCGTCAGCTATGGGTCGCTGAACGCTGCAACTCATACCGTATATGTACTCGATGTGGACCTCACCTCTGAAATAGCAATATTTTACATTTTAAAATAATATTCTATAGTGTGGTCCGCTGGAATATGCAACGTTTACTGTCCTGCCCGCGCTTTTGAAGAAGTTGCACATGCCTTCTAGATCTTTGGGTGGTCCCTCAGCACATGCCACTGCTGGCGATATAATTCCTGGTATCTGGTCCAATAGCGGCGCTTGCACGACTTAACAAAATCTGGCAAGATAAACAGTTAGCCAAATGAACGAAGATCAGATTAATTCGATCTCTCTCTTAAAGGTGTCCGAGAGGTAAGGCAGACTCTTCTCAAAAGGATGAACGGAAACGGGATGGGTTCGACTCCCGCGGGTTTTAAGCGACCCCTAGTCTTAAACGAGGTGGAACCAGATTGCCTGTATTCTGAATTACCTCCAGTCGTCTTGACTTACGTCTTACCACTGGCCCGAGGTAGCTCGGGACTAGAGAGTGAGGTTGATGACCAGCGCATCACTTACTCACTATAATCCAAATGCAGCGTAAGTTACATCATGACGACAAAACCGTCCGATGTCGCCATCATCGCTTGCGATATTCAACTAACATTCGAGACGTAGTCTAGAAACGAAATGCCGAGGATTCGACACAGACGAAGTCGTACGACAGTAATAACGGAAATGGGGAAACTACTTGAAAAAAAAAAAAGCTGTCACCTGAGTTATCTCCCACTGGTGTCAGCATCTCGGTGTCAAATTGTGATCATAACAGACGACACCGTATGCTAATTTCCACGACCTAATTGTGGAAACGCGTTGTCTTTTACAGTTGTTCTGTCACTTCCAACTTTGAAATACCGCGTCGGGGACTGAGTGGTCTCGTGGTAAGACGTCGACCTAGGGTGCTGGAGGCCACGGGTTGCGGTGGTGACTCGGATTTTTTTCACGTATACTTTCTGGTATTTCCACCTTATCTTGGTTGTAGAGATCGCACGCCCGTGCACAGTGTCGCGCACGTTAAAAATCCCTTTGCAGTTGGAAATCTAAAAGAGTAGACTTAAACAGCCCCTGCATGGGCAAAATTCAAAATTATGTAAACAGATCTACCCAATCTATTACGGGATCCTTGCCGGTGCTACGGAGTCCGTCCATTGTGCTGAAATTCTCCCAAAAATATAGAGAAGAACAGAGCACTTAAGGGTAAAACAGTGGGCATTGACTTTGATTCTTCGACTAAACTAAACCAATGTCGTGTCTTTTGCGTGCTGATGTTCTACATACGGGCTTAAATATTTCGCTCAGCCTGTTTCTATTTCAGGAAAACGCTGGCTTGGCTTCGTTCGTTCTCAATCTCCCGCTAGCAAACCATGAAAGGGCTTAAGTAGCAGAATATAGTCCAGAGAACGCATTGCATTGTGTCGTAGTTTACAACTTGACTGCGATATTTGCACCTTTCTGTCCAACACATCCGACTTCAGCAAGCATTTTTTGAGTACCAGGTTAGCATTCTTTCTTCGATCCCTTCTCCTTAGCCAGTCTGCCCTGCTGCAGCCTGGTATCCAGGATCACCGCGTGGAGGTGTAGAAGGGTCTTGGCAGCTCTGGTTCGCTGGCCCTGACGCTAGCAGTCAGCTATGGGTCACTGACCCCTGCAGGTCATGCGCTGATCAGCATCTTGATCCCATAATAAACTTTTTGGACTCTTCGTAGGTCACACTAGAATCTGGTTGTTGTAACCTTCCACCTTATCTCGTCATTTGTCTGCCTCCTCGTTGCCTTGAATGTTACAATGGGATGGGACCCACTGTGCCAGGACTCTTGTGGGTTTCGACTGCTGGCAAAGTTAACAGAGTACTGATCTTAGGTAATTTAGGTCTATATTTCTCTGGCTCCTTAGCTATATAACCCCAAACAGGGCATCTGTTACAAAAAACAAAAAAAAAACAACTACGGGCTTTCGCCTGTCAGCAGAGCTTCTGAAACAATATTCAAGCTGTGATGGAGAAATAAATGAGTGCATCATTCGTTTTCACTCGGATGTGAAGAAAAGATCACGTGATACCTGTTTGATATCAAAACCCGAGTCTGCATACTGACAGATTGTGTTACACAGTAGACCGTCTTGTAGCTGCTAGCTAGCTCTACTGTGCTCGCAGTGGGATGGCCTGTTTCTAACGATTAGTCAAGTGTGTGTTGTCTGATGATGCAGACCTGTCAGTTTGTAGAAAGTGAGTTTCAAGTGAGGACCCAGTTCTCAGTCAAGTGGACTCTAAATGAGAATGGCAAGGCTGTGGTGTTTTCGAATTGTTTTTAATAACAATGAACCATTTGATACATATATTTAAAAACTATATCTTGTGAACCTTAACTGCATTAAAACTTCACTGTCCTGGTCAGAACTGATTTTTATTTTTTAGCTGATTTATGTAGATCTGGTCAAGTCAGAACTATTTATAGAGAGATTTTATGTAGACCTGGTCAGGTCATAACTGTTTACATAGTTGTTTTATGTAGACCTGGTTAGGTCAGAACTATTTACAGAAATGTCTTATGAAGACCTGATCAGGTCAGAACTATTCACAGAGATGTTTTATGTAGACCTGGTCAGGTCAGAACTATTTACATAGATGTTTTATGTAGACCTGGGGAACTATCTACAGAGATGTTTTATGTAGGTCAGGTTAGAACTATTTACAGAGATGTTTTATGTAGACCTGATAACTATTTACATCAATGTCTTGCGTAGACCCATATTAGCGACTATTTATATCAATGTCTTTTGTAGATCTATATTAGCAACTATTTACATCAATGTCTTATGTAGATCTATATTAGCGACTATTTATATCAATGTCTTTTGTAGATCTATATTAGCAACTATTTACATCAATGTCTTATGTAGATCTATATTAGCAACTATTTACATCAATGTCTTTTGTAGACCTATATTATCAACTATTTACATCAATGCCTTTTGTAGACCTATATTAGCAACTATTTACATCAATGTGTTGCGTAGACCTATATTAGCAACTATTTACATCAATGTGTTGCTTAGACCTATATTAGCAACTATTTACATCAATGTGTTGCGTAGACCTATATTAGCAACTATTTACATCAATGTGTTGCGTAGACCTATATTAGCAACTATTTACATCAATGTGTTGCGTAGACCTATATTAGCAACTATTTACATCAATGTGTTGCGTAGACCTATATTAGCAACTATTTACATGTATATCATTTCATTGCGGTTGAACTTAGATAAAAACAAAAGCAGCCGCCTAGCCTAGTGTTCGTAATTTGGACTTCTGAGACAGGAATACTTTGCCTATACACACGCTGAAGCTGGCGTTCAACTTGCGTGCTTATTTTTGACTTGCCTCGTTGACACAGCAGGTGTCAGAAGATGCTATTGTTTGCTGTTGATTTTCATGCGGTCAGCACCTTGACCACATTTGACGTTAGCTTGGAAGGAGATGGTATCCACGAGATAGAAGGTCAGGACCTACTTTCTAAAACCGCTTATTATCTGTTTCTGCTGATTTAGTGAAGACGAGTTGTGGTTATATTCAACTGAACTTAACGTCTTTATACTGGGTTAGAAGACTACATTGTCTGTATACAACCAGTTTCTTGGAGGATGATTTTTACAGATGTGCTAGTCCCTCTTGTTGTTTTCGAATGCCCACAATTAATAGGTTAATCTTTTGTGCGCCCTGAAAAGAAAGTTAAGTGGCCGGTTGCAGTAGCTTTTCTTACATCCTGAGCGTGCTGACGAAGGTGGACCGGGGTCTTCCAGGCGGCTGTGCTATGCTTGGCTTCATCTGCGTGTCACTCACTACTGCAGGGATAACGGCAATCCAGCGGCTCGTTAGCCAGGCTGCCATGAAAACAGCCCGTTTCCATGGAGGTCTACGAGGGAGCCGAGGTGAGGGTCTTGGCCAGCTCCTTAATAAACTCACTAGTAGCAAAGAACTAACCATGCTGGAGGGAGAGCAGTTGAAGAAGTGGATACTTTTACCTATTTGGAAAGAACAATTGACACATCAGGAGGTCCAGATGCATATGTAAGGACCAGAATTGGAAAGGCTAGAGTGGCATTCCCGACACTAAACAACAAATGAAGGTACAGGAAAATGAAGACTCGCATCGAAGTAAGAATATTCGACGTCAGTTTCAAATCGGCGTTGCTGTATAGAGCCAAAACATGAACGACCAAGGCCATACAACAAAGACTCACAGTCCTTTGTTTTCGTTAACAGATACCTACGAAGGATAATAGGCATAATAAAGTGGCAGGGCATGGGGAAGAATGAAAACCTATGGGAAAGGGACAACAGATTAAGCGAAGGAAATTGAGCTGGATAGGACATACGCTGTGGAAGGCACAGTCTAACATAGCCAGACAGACTCTTTCGCTGTGGAAGGCACAGTCCAACATAGCCAGACAAACTCTTACGCGGTGGAAGGCACAGTCTAACATAGCCAGACAGATTTAGGCTGTGGAAGGCACATTCAAACATAGCCAGACAGACTCTTACGCTGCGGAAGGCACAGTCTAACATAGCCAGACATACTCTTACGCTGTGGAAGGCACAGTCTAACATAGCCAGACATATTCTTACGCGGTGGAAGGCACAGTCCAACATAGCCAGACAGACTCTTACGCTGTGTATGGTACAGTCTAACATAGCCAGATAGACTCTTACATGGAATCCTCAAGGGAAGAGAGAGAGAGAGAGAATGTGAAAAGGAACTCGGATTTATTGATTACACCTGTAATGACTTAAGAGCAGCACTCTGCAAACTGTGCCAGCAGTCCGCACCAAAAAGGGTAGTGGTACAGTGGGTCCCATCACACTGCAACATCCAAGGCAACGAGGAGGCAGACAGACTGGCAAAAGAAGGTGCAAAACTACCACAAACAGATACCAGTATGACGTACGAAGAGTCAAAACGGCTTATCAAAGCCAGATACATGACCAAATGGGAAACCGAACATACTGGTTACACCAAAAACGATGCCTATTTCCAGTTGAACCGAAGAGAGCAGGTCGTTGTCTTCAGACTTCGCACTGGCCACAATAGACTGAGGTACCACCTATTCAACAAATTGAAGATAGGGTGTACCGACGAATGCCCGTGCGGTACTGGGAAAATGACCGCTGAACATCTGCTGCAGAACTGCCCGACATACGAGGATCAGAGAGAGTGGAACTGCAAGACAAGCTCTATGGCAGTGGCGACAGCCTCAGGATGACCGCCGCTTTTTTCGAAAAAATAATGGTTACTGTCTGACTGCGTACGAAGAAGAAGAAGATTACACCTGGAGAGAGACAGTAAGAGCAGACCAGGACTGTACATGCTGACGGGATGTTGTCAATGGTCTATGCACCGAGAGGAGTGACGGACTTTGATCGATTGATTGAAGGATTGGTAAACTGATAAAGACATTCCGTCACTTATTACTGGAGTGGAAATAATTGTTCAAATGTATTTCCATGTATGTCGTGAAAGTCGACTAAAGAGAGTTGTGCATGGAGCTCGGAACTTATATCATGTAAAACAAGCGGCTACATAAATCACCACCAAAAAAGGACGCATTGAGCGTTGGTGCAGGTTTCCTAAAATAAGCCCTACTGTATTGGTTGCCTTACATTCCGACTGGAGGGAAAACGTGACAAGAAACTGATACAGAAAGCAAAATAAGGAAGATAAATTTGGGCAGTACCAAAATAGAGGATACCAAAGTCATGGTCAAGAAGATATACAATGAAGCCCACAAAGGTGCCATAAGTGACACGAGAAGAGACAAACAAAGACATACTGAAAAGTTGACAAGTGAGACGGAAGAAGCTGCTGCAACAGGAAATACAGAAGGACTATGCAGCAGCACACACAAACTAACTGGCAAATATAAGCGATCAGTGTTATACATAAGGGAAATTGGGGTACAAATATGAATGAGCAGTTGATGAGATGGGGTGAACAATGCTGGGGCATTATTTTAAACAGACCAACTCCATTGAGAGAGAGAGAGAGGGGGGGGGGGAGGGGCACAATCTCATCCACTGCATACATTCCACGGACTCAGACTAGGACCATCGAACATTCTCATGGGACCATCATATTGTCAACTGTCCTCATGCTACCTGTAGACCATCTCATGCTATCCTCAACCCATAGAACGGTACTGATCTGACCATCGGGTCATCGAATGCCCTCATGTGACCCTCGGGTCATCGTCTTAACTCATGTGACCCTCGGATTATCGTCCGTCCTCATGTGACCCTCAGACCATCTAACGCCATCACACCATGGTACGCCCTCACGTGATCCTCGGGTCATCGTCCGCCCTCATGTGACCCTCAGGTCATCGATCACCCTCATCTGACCCTCGGGTCATCGATTGCCCTCATGTGACCCTCGGGTCATCGATTGCCCTCATGTGACCCTCGGGTCATTGTCCACCCTCATCTGACCCTTAGACCATTGCACGCCCTTATTTGACCCTCGGATCATCGCCCACCCTCATGTGACCCTCGGGTTATCGTTCGCCCTCATCTGACCCTCGGGTCATCGTCCACCCTCATGTGACCCTCGGGACATCGTCCACCCTCATGTGACCCTCGGGTCATCGATTGCCCTCATGTGACCCTCGGGTCATCGTCCACCCTTATCTGACCCTCGGGTCATCGTACGTCCTCATGTGACACCCAGACCATCGTTCGCTATCATGTGACTCTTGTGTCATTGAACGTCTTTATGTGACCCTCGGGTCTTCGTCCACCCTCATGCTATCTTCAGACCATCGAACGTCCTCATGCTACCCTCGAGATATCGTCCGTCCCTATACAGCCCTCAGATAATCGTCCATCCCCCATGTGACCCTCGGGTCATCGTCCGCCCTCATGTGACCCTTGGGCCATCGCCCGCCCTCATGTGACCCCCCACATCATCATCCGCCCTCACGTGACCCCCCACATCATCATCCGCCCTCACGTGACCTCCAGATCATCGAACGTTCTCATGCTATTCTCAGACCATAGTGCGTCCTTATCCTACGCTCAGAGTATGATACATGTTTTGATTCTACTCTCAGATCATTGAACGTCTTCCTGCAACCGCTGTGCCGTGCTACCCACTGGACTTTGGATTGAATCCTCTCATTATTCGTTCACACTTTCTACTGTCCAGGATGAAGTCATTTTGGTTGTGAAGTGTGTTGTAGTTTTTAAAGACGTGCTTGGGTACATGAAACTGCGACACACATTTTCTTTGCCTTCTTCGTTTGCTCTCAAATCATTTCTTATCGGACCACTTATGTTGGTGTTGAGAAGGGACGGTTTTGTCTTCCATCTTTGTTGCTGTTATTTTCCGGTGTATATAAACCTTAGCTATATAACAAATCAATGCGGAATGTATGAGAACTGTTCGAGAGGAAGAGAACATTGACAGCTTTGATACTTTTACGATTGGTGATTACGAGATTCCAGAGTTACGATACAGTGATACTATCAAGAATTGCAGAAGGACTAGAGCAGCTAATTTCAGCCGTAAATGGACACATCATTTTCATGTAGCATTGTCCTTTATAGAACGTCGCTCCTATCAGATGCTGTCTGAAAAAAACTCTTTCCCTTGCCAAAACTCCAGCCTCCACCACTCATACCCAGGCATTCCTGAATATTTTGGTACCATCGTCTTCTTGGTCTACTCCTGCCGCTTTTGCCTGGCAGCATACCTTCCATCACTGTTCTCTCAAGACCGTTGTGTCTCTTGATGTGACCAAAGTATTTACATTTTCTTTCCATAAATGGAATTGATAAACCAGTTCTCCTCTATGCTCAACTCTTGCCGAATGTCTACATTTGTCTTTTCCTCCGTCCAGGATATTCTGAAGATCTTTCTGTAACATTTTAACTCGAAGGATTTGATTCTTTGTCTAGAAGTTTTGGTAATCGTCTATGATTCCCATCCATAAGCTGCCACATGAAAAACACAGGCTCTCAAAACTTTTACTTTAATCCTGTTGTTGATGCTCTGTCATAATTTCTTCAGGCTGTTCAGTCTCTACATTGCCATAGCTGGTCTTCTTCTGATTTCTTTCGAACAGTCGCCATTTTTGTCGATTCTGGAGCCCACATATTCAAAATGTGTGACCTGATCTATTTTCTCACCACTCACTGTAAATTTATGTTGACATTGTGTTTTGTCAGTGGTCATTATCTTTGTTTTATTTATATTCATAAACAGGTTTTGATCATTACTGTGTCCATTTACGGCTGAAATTAGCTGCTCTAGCTCTTCTGCACTTCTTGATAGTATCGTAACTCTGGAATCTCGTACCCGCCAATCGTAAATGTATGAAAACTGTCAATGTTCTCGTCTTATCGAATATTTCTCATGGTACATTCCGCATTGATGTTATATAGATAAGGTCAGAGGATACATCCCCTTTGTACTGCGAACCAATCTGATGTTTGCCCAGATACTTAGACAACGGCTCGTTGATCTTGGTATAATGTTTCAATGAGATGTATAATATTCACAGGAAACCCCATTTCCTTCATGATGTTTCACGTGTTTAGATGTTTTACCGTATCGAAGGCCTTGGTGTAATCAATGAAATATGGTGTACATGTCTACATTACAGTCTGTACATTTTTCGTAGATATTCCTAATTGAATATCTGGTCCCTCTGTCTTTCCTAAAGCCTGATTAGACTTCGTGAATTTCAGATTCAAGCCTATTCTCTATCCATCTTAATAGGATCCACAATAGTATATTTCTGTCGTGGCTGATTACCGCGATAGTTCGGTAGTTTGTGCACAGCTTTAGATTGTCTTTTTTGGGGAGGGGAATATAAATTGATTTCTTCCATGCTTTTGGCCGCTATGCCATATCTGTTTACACAGCTTACACTGACCTCCCCTCATGCTTGTATTAGCTCTGCTTGGATATCATCACATCCTGGTGACTTTCCCTTTTTGGGCCTTTGATTGCTAAGTGTACTTCCTCCAATGTTGGTTCAGTTTTTTTCTCATACTTTGGTAGGATTGTAACTGAGCGCTTTGTGCTATCTCCATACATGGTTCTGCAGTATTCTCTCCATCTATTCAGTATGTCTTTGGTTTCTCTTAATTTGTTATCCTCTTTGTCATTGATGACATGCGGAAACTGACGGAATTCCCTTGTCAGTGTTCTTATCGCCTTAAACACATTTCTCTCCCTGCCTTGTTGCAGTAGGTTTTATATATACTTACAAGTGTGTATCCAAAACCACTATGTATCTTCTTTTATCTTTCATATTTCTCTTCTAACTTTTCTTGCGCAGTTTTTAATTGACTTCTCAATTGTTTTAATTGTTTGCTTTCTTCAATGAGTTTCAGTGTTTCATCTTATTTATATCTCTGTTTGTTGTGCGACATCATTGGAATCATTTCATTAGCTGTTGATATCAAAATATCCTTTTTTGTGCGAGGTCAACTCCTCAAATGTCATCTGTTCATGTACCGCAAGCAACGCTTCAAATTTGTTTTCTACTTTGATGTTGTATTCAGTCGATATTGCTGTTACATCGAAGCGTTTTGGCTGGAAACCTTTGTTAATCCTTGGAAGTTGTCTTGAAAATTGCAAACAGTAATTCGTGGTCCGTATCGCAGTCCGCTCATGGCAGCGTTCTTGTTGCCACCACATTTGACCTCCATCTTTGTTGCACCAGGGTGTAATCTATTTGATTTCTGCTGTTACCATCATTGGAGATCCACGTGTATAGTCTTCGCGGATGTTGTTTAAATAAGGTGTTGGCAAGAATGCAGAATTCAACCAGTTTTTCTCATTTCTGTGTCCCAAACCAAAATGTCCTCGTACACTTCTCTCTTCTTCGGCTCTTTCCTCTCCGATGCTAACATTAAAATCTCCTTTGATGATCAAGATGTCTCTTTTATCCTTTTTTCATTGTTTCTCGTAAAGTGTTAGAGAAATCTTCCATTTCGCAACCATCAGCTGCTGATATTGGTGCATAAGCTTGAATTATTGTTAAATTTCTTGTGGTCCTCTTTAGTCTGATTACAATTATTCGGTCGTTAACTGGATTGTAACCGAGTAGTGAAGGTGTCGTCTTCTTTGACATAATGAAGCAGATACCGCTTTGTCCACCCTTGTCCATCCCAGAGTATGTGAATGTTTCTCCTGATGTGCTGATACAGTGCCCTTGACCGGCCCATCTGTGTTTCGAGACTACCAGAACATTATCCTTGTTCTCTCCATCTCTTTTCCAATAAAAAAACAAGCTCTGGTATAGGCTCCTCACGTTTCAGGTGCCTATTTATTAGATTTGTTTTTAGTCCCACTTCAGAGTTGCCCACTGTAATGCAGCCGAGCTTTAGGCCGTCATCTCTATTACTTGTACTGGCTCTGAAATCGGCCTCTTCTCCAGCTGGTGTCGATGATCTGCCTGGCATGAGGGCCACACTATCAGATCTTTGCGTTTCGTTTCTATCGACTGTCATATGTTTCTTGGCATCTTACGTCCAGTAGTTTGCCATTGCTGTCTGAACGTTGTTCAAGCCGCTTACCAACTTTGGTCTCTGGTGCGCCTTAGCCCGATACCAGGCGTTTCCAGCTCCCACCTTCAGAGTTGTTGTCGACCAGGTTGATCTTCCTCCTCTTTCACCTGCAGCTGTGTGTACTAGTTAGGTGTGGACCCTGCTTATCGTTTGACTCACGTAGTTTAGCCAACCAGACAAAGCCGTTGCCTGGGGGGTAGCTCTGCCGTACACAGGCAGACTCTAGGAGCCATACGTGAGCTAGACAGAATTGACAGAAATGGCGACTGCTCGAAAGAAATCAGAAGGAGATTAGCCATGGCAATGCAGAGGTTGAACAGCCTGAAGAAATTATGGCAGAACGCCAACAAAGCGACATGAGTGAATGTCTTGAGAGTGTTTTTCTTGTGGCAGCATATGGCTGCGAATCATGGACGATTACCAAAACTTGTAGTCGAGTCCTTCGGGTCGCAATGTGGAGGGGTCTTCGGAGTGCCCTGGAGGGGTAGGGGGACAATTGTCGACATTCAGTGGGAGTTGAACAAAGAGGAGAACTGGTTTATCAATTCCAATTTTACCGGAGAATTTAAAAGCTTTGGTCCCATCGAGAGAACAGTGATGGAAGGTATGGTGCCAGGCAAGGGTGGGCCAAGAAGACGATGGCACCAAGATATCCAGGAATGACTGGGTATGAATGTGCCGGAGTGGCAAGAAAAAAGAGTTCCTTTAAGACAGACAGTGATGGGCGCCTAGTTCTATAAAGAACATGCTACATGATGGTATAAATCAATCGGTCATACCTCCCCCTCCCTCCCCCAACGCAGTGCGGAGCATAGGTCCTTAAGTTATGCCTTACCTGCCATGTTTCGGTTTGTTTCGACTTACCTTCCCCGTGAGCGTTTTGATCTGCCCCTACTTCTCTTGTATTGAGGATTCCAGAACAGTGACTGCCTTGTAGGTGGTTTCCGTAATGTGTGTCCTATCCATCGCTCGCCAACGTCCTCTCTTTAGGTCAAGACCCACTAGCATATGTCTGGATCTTTTCAAGAGTTCTATATTTGTGACTTTCTCTTGCCATTTTATTCCCTCAATTTGGTGCAAGTATCGGTTGATGAAAGCTTGTACCTTTGTACTTTTGTTTCTTCCGTATCAGACCCGTTCTTCTTCTTCTGCGATCAGCTGATGCTACGCTTCTAGCCCGGTGAGGTTTATGGATACTGCGAGTTTCAGACCCGTACAATATGACAGACGTGGCATTGAAGTTGAAGATATGTATTTTTGTGACGTCATTTCTTTCAATTTCTACAAATTCCCAAAACCAATAAAAAAACCTGTCGCCTCTTGCATTTATAATTTGATATCGCTATCAGTACCTCTGACCTGGTCTATATTAGTACTAAGATACATGCATGTTGATAAACTAAAAGCAAAGGTAATGGTAAACGATGAAAGCATAATTAATTTTGCTAGCGCTATTTTTAGTAATAATTAACCGCGCTACTTTTTATCCTCACTCTCTCGTCTCGTGCCGCCCGACCCAAGTGGCAAGTAAAGGACAAGACGACTAGGGGGCGACTACGAGATGCAGGGAACTCCGCATCAAGCACCCGTGAAAAGACGACGGAGTCGAACCCACACAAACTGATCACGAGGCCGACGGCTTAACCACTTCGTCAGAGAATCTCCAAACTAAATACAACATGTAAAGAATACAACATTAAAATCAACGTAGAAAAAAGACTGAGGTTATGCAAATATCAAGAAAAGCCGTAGACATCAATATTGCCTTTGAAAATCAGCAAACCAAACAAGTGAAAGATTCCACATACTTAGGGAGCACGTTATCAGCAGACGGAAGAATTATAGCAGAAATCCAACAAAGATGCAATAAGGCAAATCAGATCATTGGGCAATGAACTCCAATACTTAATTGCAAGCACGTGACAATAACTACCAAAATAGCTTTATACAACCCGATTATCGTCCCGTCAGTATGCTACCAATGTCACAACTGGATACTAACATCAAATAAACAACAACAAATCCTAACAGCAGAATTTGTGTTTTGTCGTTCTCCTTATTCCTCTATTTCCCAAGGCTTTGTCCGTTGCACTGTGGTTTTTATTTTGCGCCTGTCGGCCCAGTGCATCCGACTCCAGCATGCATTTTATGTAAGGGTCTGCTTCCTCCTGCATTTTCTAAGGGTTTGCTTCCCCGGGTTAACGGCCGGTGCTGTGATGGGGATCGAACCCATCACCTTCGTCTTGTGGACTGTGTCACTTAACCACTTGCCCACGCCGTTCCCTACAGCAGAAATGAAATGCCTGGGAAACATATTGGGTGTAATAAACAAGGAGAGACATGATCAGAAACCATGACATCAGGAGACTAGTGTAAACAACACCAGTACTGGACCACATCAAAAGACAGCAACTAAAAGGGTTCGGTCACATAACAAGCCTACCACCACACAGCGCCCATCAACAAGAAATGCTATTTAGATACAACGGATTCATCAAGGACAAATAAAGACCACAAAAAAGACGGCTTTCGGAAATATCTAAGGCACTAAATGCTAGTGCCTGAGGCACACAAGACGGGTTCGTTCCAGAGATCTGTTCATAATCTGACGCTGAAAGGCATAACAGGATAAGCGAAAAGAAGAAATATAGATATATAAATGAATTTACCTTTTGTATTACCGCGTCATTACTGTTTGATGTTAGGTGCTTTTATTGTCGTTATGTGATTTTATTGTCGTTAGGTGCTTTTATTGTCGTTAGGTGATTTTATTGTCCGTTAGGTGACTTTATTGTCATAATCTGCCTTTTTTATTTCCTCTGCACGAATTCGTTTTTATTTCATTCTTCAGTTTCTCAAATACAATTTTAAATGTCACCGGCGGTCTGTCATGCCAGTCTCTGCTTCCTGTTGAGCTCCGTTGGCCAACTTTTCATGGTGACCTAGGATCACATTCAAGACTACCGTATCGACAAGGCAACATAAAGCTACGCCATATTTCATTTAACCTATCAACCCCCCCCCCCCCCACCACCCCCCCCCCCCCCCCCCCCCCCCCCGCTTTAAAAAAAAATTACGTCTCCATTCCTCACAAGGAGGTATTGTAATAACCCACAAAAATGTCCCCTCATAAACATGGTGGTTCAACCTATGCTTCTCTCGTCGCCATGACAACTGGGTTGGATAGGGTAAGGATGTCTACTCTCCTCGTTTCGTGACGTCGACAGGCGTGAAGATACGTTTCGCTGTGTGTTTGTCCTGCTCTATACTGGCTCATCTGTCTCACAACCAAATACAAAATAAAATAAAAAAGAATAAAATAACTGGATAATCACAGATATCAGACCCGAGAGCGCACAGAAAAAACAAAACACAAACACAGATTATGAGAATATTGTACTGGGAGGACGTAGTACTACGCTAGGTTGTTGTTGTTTCCAATGCCCATAGTAAGTAGGTCTACTCTTTTGTGCGCTCTGAAAAGGGCTTTAGTGGCGGTTTGCAGTAGCTTTCCTCACATCCCGAGCTTTTTGATGAAGGTGGACCGGGGTCCTCCAGGCGGTTGTGCTATGCTTGGCTTCAACTGCGTGTCACTCACTACTACGAGGATCACGTCGATCCCTCACATCGTTATCCAGGCTGCCATGGAAACAGCCCGTTTTCAGGGAGGGCTACTAGGAAAGTGAGGGTCTTGGCCAGTATATTTTGTCTGACCCTGGCTGACATGTCTGATCAGTATATTTTGCCTGACCCTGGCTGACATGTCTGATCAGTATATTTTGCCTGACCCTGGCTGACATGTCTGATCAGTATATTTTGTCTGACCCTGGCTGACATGTCTGATCAGTATATTTTGCCTGACCCTGGCTGACATGTCTGATCAGTATGTTTTGCCTGACCCTGGCTGACATGTCTGATCAGTATATTTTGCCTGACCCTGGCTGACATGTCTGATCAGTATATTTTGTCTGACCCTGGCTGACATGTCTGATCAGTATATTTTGCCTGACCCTGGCTGACATGTCTGATCAGTATGTTTTGCCTGACCCTGGCTGACATGTCTGATCAGTATGTTTTGCCTGACCCTGGCTGACATGTCTGAATCAGTATATTTTGCCTGACCCTGGCTGACATGTCTGATCAGTATATTTTGCCTGACCCTGGCTGACATGTCTGATTAGTATATTTTGCCAGACTTAGGCGCTAGTCTTCCTCCTAGATTTAGTCATATATCGGCAGAAATCTAGTACGATCGGAAGTACTGCTAGAGATATCAATTAAGAAAGGAAAATGCGAGAGAGCGGCTGTTTATTGCTTTAGGGAATTTGGTGGAAACAGGAAGATATCAAGACCGCCACAAAAATACAGATCTTCAAGTTCGTCATACTGTATGACTGTTACGAGAGAAACACAGAAAAGGAACACTTCTTCGTCTTCCTCCTTCCTTGTTCCTCCTTCCTCCCTCCTCCTTCCTTCTATCTTCTTCCTCCTTTCTTCCTCTTTCTTCCTTCTTCCTTTCTTCCTCCTCCTCCCTACTTCTTCTTCCTCTTCCTCTCTCTTCATCCTCCGTCCTCCTTCCTCTTCCTTCCTCTTCCTCTTCCTCCTGCCTCCTTCTTCTTGCTCCTTCTTCCTCCTTGCTCCTTCTTCCTTCATCGTCGGTCTATCGTGAAAGCACTTTAGGTCGTAATATACAGCAAGGCTGCGATATCTACACCTTTCGATTCAACACATCCGGTTTGTTCTCGGCATGTGTAGGACCCAATTTACTTTTCCTCTTCGATCCTTATTTTCTGTGCCTGTTTCCAGGGCCGTCACATGGAGGCGTAATGGGATCTTGGTCAGATGTGGGTCGCTGATTCTGATGCAGGCAGCCGGCTATTTGTCGCTGTCAGCTGTTTCTGTCTCTAATAATCGACATCACTGCACCCATAGGTGCTCAAGTCTCTCTCAGCAAATGGCTCAGGGTCTGGATGCTGACTGACTGTAGCTCGCTGGTTGTACATTATCTTGCTCTGTCCTCTCATGCGCCCTACTCCGCTCGAACCTCGTTTAATGTCGAAACTTTGCAGCCTGTGGATTGTCGCTTAATCTATTTCTGTGTCCTCGTCCAGCAGGCGGTCGTTGATTAATTTCAAAATGTAATTCATATCCATCAGTAACGTGCACACGATGGGAGCTTGTGAAGCCAAGATGTCAACTATTTCGTTGCCCGGAACCTCAGTATGACCAGGCCAGCAGATTCATGTCAACCCCTGGAGGTTTGAGGCCACAACAGCTGCTATCCACTCGTACCTTAGCCATCCCTTCTGTACCTTCTGAAATACGGTCTGCCCTTGTTAAAGAGGTCTCAGATATCCATCTCAGCGCTGAGGTCACTGCTTCCATCTCCATTCTTAAACTGGAGGATGTTTGTATGCCATAATGCGCTCTAGCCGAGAAACCCCAGCCTGGTGTACCACTGCGCAGCACTGATCCGTCGGTGTATATGACAGCATCACTCGTCTGCGTGTTCTCAGTTATCAGCTGACCACCACGTGCTCGGCTCTCCCGTTGTCCCACTCTCTGCATTCCTTGCCTAAGGTTATGATGACAGTGTGGACTCATTCTTCCCACTTGGCTACCGTCTGAGCTGGAGTGACGTGTCATGATTGTTGTCTCTGCCTGTGCCATCCGCGACACCTCTCTCTTTATTCTTGCTCCTTGATGTTGGAGATACCACTGTACAAATGGATGCCGCGTGTCTGTGGTGACAAACTGCAGGATGTTGACATGTATGCCCTACTGCCTGTCAGCTCATTAAAGGCTGCACCTAGCCGCCTTTCCCCCTCCACTAGCGCATCCGAATACACGCACAGTCATTTCTCCTGTGAGAGACACTCTCTAATCTCCTTGCTAGTCTAACGGTTCCTTCTTTGAGCAGAAAGCACACGTGACACACTGTCGTCGTGGATGAAGTGTTAGAGGCTATTTATTGTCTCTACCTTTTCTGGTTTGGGGTGACCAACCTTTTCCTCGCCGCTTTGCTATTCCTATCTGAAAGTCAGGTACCAGTCTGCATCACGGTATGTTTGAATGTGTCCAAACTAAGGACCCAATGTGTGCCATTCCATCGATAGCTCTTATCTTGAGTTTGTTAAATGTGTACTTGTACTGCAAGCTATTTGCGATAACAGATTCATTGACACTTGAGATTGCTCTTTGTTGACTGGGGAATGGAAAGCAAACTGATAACTGGTGTGATGATCACAGTTTCAGCGCCGATATCAGCGGTTTGGAATGTCACAGTGTACATATATCATCAATTAATGTGCATAGTTCGGAGTATCTTCAACCAACTGCTAGACATCGTATTGCAATTGGAGGCAGACAGACTGGCAAAAGAAGGTGCAAAACTACCACAGCCAGATACTAGTATGACATACGAAGAGTCAAAACGGCTTATTAGAGCTAGATACATGACCAAATGGGAAACAGAACGAACATACTGGCTACACAAATAACGATGCCTATTACCAGTTGAACAGAAGAGAGCAGGTCGTGGTTTTCAGACTGCGCATAGGCCACAATAGACTGAGGTACCACCTGTTCAATAAATTGAAGATAGGTGGCACTGACGAATGCTCGTGTGGTACCGGGAAAATGACCGCTGAACATTTGCTGCAAAACTGCCCGACATACGAGGATCAGAGAAAGCAGATGTGGCCATCACCAGTGGCAACACTAGACAAGCTCTATGGCAGTGTCGACAGCCTCCGGATGACCGCTGCTTTTTTCGAAAAAAATACAGGTTGACGTCTGACAGCGGAAGAAGAAGAAGTATTGCTATTGTTAGTATAGTCGACATCACTGCACTGCGAGCAGAAGGGTAGGTGATCGGTGTTTTCCGGAATATGCATAATTACGGGTTCGTGTCTCCCTGCTTATACACAGTTGGGGGGAAAAACCCCCCCCCCCCCCCCCCACTTCCATATTTTGTATGCTTAATTGGGGTCTTGCAGGGTCATTACAACACTTTGTGAATCTTGTCGAATATATTTATCGTATGTCGTAATGATCCTTCTTCGCTTCTGTTTTTCTGTGATCATGATAATTCCTGCAGAGTCTTGCATATTGGGGACGGTCTGGCTTTTTTCTACTTCTTCGTCGTTTCTGTAGGAAACTATCAACGTCTACATAAGTTGCGAAGGCTTCCCACACCTCATCTTGGCTCACATGGTCATGTATTTAAATACATTCGTGGCACTGTCTTTCTTTGTTATCAGCTACGTTTTTTCCACTTCAAATGGGTTTCAACCACTCACTTGTATCCGTCTTCCCCTCTCCCATGTCTTTTCTTAGTTTTTCGTTCCACGATGTTGTGAAGGGCGCTATACCGGTTGTTTTGTGTGTGACGTTCTGGTGCAGTATGTACTTTAACCTACCGTGATAGGGCCCTCACCAGAGAAGCGAATATCAACCCATAACAGGATTGCCAAGGCAAGAGTTGCTTTTGGAAGACTGCCAATATTTGTGATCGGCAAGGAATCGTACCACGAAGATCAAGGCATATCGTGGTGGAGGCTAACCACCCTTCTATACGCATGCGAAACATGGACACTCTATAGCCAGACATGTCATGAAACAAAAATATAAACGTGGGTTGTCTCCGCAAGCTGATCAGTATCGGGTGGCGGAATATAGTGCCCAACTCTGTAGTCTTGAGCAGGGATAGGCACTTGTACATCCCTATGCTGCCGTAGAGTTAGCCCAGATACGATGGATCGGACATGTTCTTGCATGCCAAATGAACGTCTCCCTAAGCATGTGTTGAATGGGAAGCTCATGGCAGGCATGCAGTCTTCTTGGGGACAGAAGCAATGATACAAGGTCTCCTGAAATTACCTGTGAATAGTCCCCTCATTGATGTCGTCTCCCGTGAGCTGCTTGCTCCGAACCGCTCAACTTCACGCACTGCCATCACACATAGTGCTCGCTTGACTTATTATACTCGCGGTTGTTGTAGTCCTATTATCATTCATAACATTTGAAGTCCTGTTCGATCTGTCCTGTATTTTTTGGTATTTCCCTTCACATTAATAACGGTTTACTGAGACACGTTAACACCTTTAAATACCAGGGCACATACATAACACCGATGGAAGATGCAATTACGAAATAAAATGCAAAACAGCCCAAGCAACATAGGTCGTCCAGACCATGAAAGGAATATTGTGCAACAAAACCTTGTCGTTGAAACTGAGAAAGAGAGTCCTTGGATGCTACGTGGAAACAGTACTGACATATAGCAGTGAATCATGGACAATTAGTAAGTAAGCGCATAGATCTTTGGAAGCAATGGATATGTCGTTTTACATCAGTGGATCACAGGGACTGCGAAGAAGACTAATGATACAGTACTCGAAGAGGCACAGACATGAAGAAGACTAATGATACAGTACTTGAAGAGGCACAGACATGAAGAAGACTAATGATACAGTACTCGAAGAGGCACAGACATGAAGAAGACTAATGATACAGTACTCGAAGAGGCACAGACATGAAGAAGACTAATGATACAGTACTCGAAGAGGCACAGACATGAAGAAGACTAATGATACAGTACTCGAAGAGGCACAGACATGAAGAAGACTAATGATACAGTACTCGAAGAGGCACAGCCATGAAGAAGACTGATACAGTACTCGAAGAGGCACAGACACAATGTATTGCAAAGATCATAACAAGGCAGTCATCACTTTTCGGACATGTTATAAGAAGAGGCTGATTAGAGCACGTCGTGACAACGGAGAAAATAGTAGGAAAATGGAGACAGAGGAAGGCAGAGAGAGAAAATGTTGGACATCCTGAGAGAATAACGTGGGCGACAATCAACAACAGAGTTGGTAAACGACACACGTGATAGACGCGGATGGAGATCCATGTTCTCCAACGCCAACCGGCAAGGCACCTGATGATGATGATGATATCGTAGATTGTAACTTTCTTATGCCCTCGATGTATTCCTTAACGTAACGAGGACGACACTAGATGATGAGTAGATCCTATATTCCGTCCGTCTGTCTTTCTATCTATCTATCTATCTGTCTATCTATCTATCTATCTATCTATCTATCTATCTATCTATCTATCTATCTATCTATCTATCTGTCTGTCTGTCTGTCTGTCTGTCTCTGTCTGTCTGTCTGTCTGTATATCTATCTATTCGTACCAAAACATGATATAATAACCACACATCCCCCTTTTTTGCGACATATTCTCTGTGGGGCGAGAATTCCTAGAATAATTTTAGAAGATTTTTAACTGTAATTTTGCCCAAGCAGCTGTCGTTAAGCCTGCTCTTTTCGATTATCAACTGCCGATTTACTTTTAATGTGCGTGTCACTGCACACTAATGTCTGATCTCAGTACTCGAAGGTCAGGGAAAATATTGTACCGGATATGATGATCGTGAAAAAAAATGTCGGTCTCCATCGTGATTTGTACCGCTACCTACAGCACCCGAGGCGAACACCTTATCTAGACACAGCTGAGTCTTTTTATGTTCCCGGACAAAGGAACTACTGACTTTTGTCAAATGTATGTACCCTATGTATGTACCCTATGTATGTACCCTGTATGTACCCTATGTGGGATATTGTTTCTATAATTGCCTGTAAAGCCAAGACGAATGCCAAACAGCAGAAGGCGTGTGGATTGTATGGGTGGTTTGTGGTGGACTGTGGAATGATTTCAGTTGGTTTCTTCCATAGAAGAGTGGCCCATTACCACATGATGTCAGTGTGGGAGTGGCCGTGTTCTTGTGTGTACCAATATAGCCGTCCTCTTTATCTCTCTCTCTCTCTCTCTCTCTCTCTCTCTCTCTCTCTCGCCCACCAACAACGCTGGCAACCTCAACATGGATTTACAACCAGTATCCTCTGAAATGAATGTTTTAACGACTCTCCCTGATGATTCATTTATATTATGTGAGGTATTCTAATATTTTAGTCCATGTCGGATTCTCTGTCTCTCACAAATACAAATTTACTCCCTCTCTCTCACATACACACACATACTCTCTCACTCACACACACTTTTTCTCATACTTGTTCTCTCAAGCTCTCTCAGGCATTCTCTCTCACGCGTTCTCTTTCTCATACACGTTCTCTTTCTCACACAGGTACATACATTCTCACGTACACTCTGTCTCATACATGTACATACATTCTCACATTCACTCTGTCTCACACAGGTAAATACATTCTCACATATACTCTGTCTCACACATGTACATACATTCTCACGTACACTCTGTCTCACACATGTACATACATTCTCACATTCACTCTGTCTCACACATGTACATACATTCTCACATACACTCTGTCTCACACATGTAAATACATTCTCACATACACTCTGTCTCACACAGGTAAATACATTCTCACATACACTCTGTCTCACACAGGTAAATACATTCTCACATACACTCTGTCTCACACATGTACATACATTCTCACATACACTCTGTCTCATACAGGTAAATACATTCTCACATACACTCTGTCTCATACAGGTAAATACATTCTCACATACACTCTGTCTCACACAGGTAAATACATTCTCACATACACTCTGTCTTACACAGGTAAATACATTCTAACATACACTCTGTCTCACATTTATTCTGTCAAGCTCTCTCACGCTTCCTTTTTCTCACACACCTTCGGGTGGTCTCTCTCACCGTTGTCATATAACACACTTAAACACACTCTCATTTGCGAACACACACACTCTCTCTCTCACTCACTGTCTGCATATAATACACACCAAAACACACTCTATCATATACGAACACACACACATACTCTCTCACTATCTGCATATAACACACACCTATACACACTATCATTTGCGAACACACACACAAACACTCTCTGCATAAAATACACACATATACACACTCTCTCATATGCGAACACCCACACACACACTCTCTCTCTCTCACCGTTGTCATATAACACACACTTACTTATACACACTCATTTTGCATACAAACACACTCTCTCTCTCTCTCTCTCACACACCGTCTTCGTATAACACACTTATTCACACTCTCATAAGTGATCACACCCACTCTCTCCTCACGCTTTCTCGCTCTCTGTACGTTTAAAACAAGGAGGAGGAGTTAGTAGCTGAGAACAAATAACTCCGAACGACAACACATGCCGTAACCCCGGTAGTTTATATATTTGAGGTTCAGATCCGACGGTATAATGGACGCTGAACACCACCAGTGATTCAAACGCCGTGTGTGTTCAAGCATAATCTCACATGCTACACTCGTTTCTCGTGCCCCATGTGTTTGAGAGATGTGGCAGAGATTCATAGTTATTAGCGTCGTCGTGGTTGTTTGAGACATATCTAAAACAAAAAATAAAAAAAAAATAAAATCTTTGAGTCGATGTGTTTTAAGGCCGAGGACTACATGCCGCTTCTCCACTGCTGTCGCCACGTCGTGTGCTGGCTATGTTTGTTTATTTCACCCTCAATAGAAAAACATTTGCCGTACCAGGGATTCGAACCACTGTCCCCTTGTCGGCAAGCATGCATAGAAACCATTCGGCGAGGCGCACTTGGTGAGACATATTATCAACTACATCAGCTACATATTATCAACTTCAAATTTTATCATGACAGCAGCCTACTATCAGTATTACAGATTATAGTATAATCGCCCGTATGAAACAGTCAGTGCAGTACTTACAAATGGTCGCTCTGCTGCGATGAGAAGGCAACTCTTTCTGATCATCAGTTATCTTCCCTTCCTTTGCATATTGTTTTCTGAAACACAAAAATGTTCAGTTACAAAAACATGCCCTAGTATTCTCATTGTTTGAATGCGACTTGAATCACACCACCAAAGTCGTGTCACTCAGACAATATGCCTCGAGGACTTCCTACTTGCCAACTTTTGGGTAACAATTGAGCTCATTGTTGAGCGACTAACATGACCTTTTCGTGAACTCGGACAAACCTATTTTAAGCTGATTTATTGCACCAGCTAATAATGACTGTCGTTTCCCCAGTACAAACAATATTTGTAATGATTTTATTAGGTTGAAATCTTGATATAGAACTAGATCTTTAGGACCTGACTTCGCCCGGTAAATAACGTATTTGTTTAAAACACACAATTCAGTAGTGGCCTGCACTTGACAGTGGATTAAAACAAGTTGGCTTAATTCATCATAATTTCACGTTCTTGAGAGTTTTTGAAAATGTTATTAGCATTTCAATCGGGGGTATCACGAAAATATCTTCATTTCCTTTTCCTCTTCCTTTTTCCTTCTTCCTTTCTCCTTCTTTATCTTTTTCGTTCGTTCTCAATCTCTCGCTACTAAACCCTGAAAAGAGCTTTGCGAATAGCGGGATGTAGTCCAGGGAACGGAATGCGCTGTGTCGTGGTTTACAGCTTGACTGCGATATTTGCACCTTTCGCTCCGTCACATCCGACTTCAGCAGGTTATTTTTGAATACCGGTTAGCCTTCCCTCTTCGGTGCCCTCTACTTAGCCAGCCTGCTCTGTTGCAGCCTGTTTATCTAGGATTACCAGGTGGAGGTGTAGAAGGGTCTTGGCAGCTCTGGTTCGCTGGCCCTGGCGCTAGCTGAGTCGCTGACCGCTGCAGCTCATGCGCCTCTCAGTGTCCTGATCCCACAAAGATCACTGTATACGAATAGTCGAGCGTGTAAACTAGTCGACAGTGAATTAGCTTACTAGACTGTGATTACAGCGATCCAGGGGTCCGCGTTCACGGGCGACAGAACAAAATCCGGGCCGTGGTTCGTGCCTGATACAACCTGCTCAGCAGTTGACTCAGTTGTAAATGGGTTCCTGACATATGAGTTTGGAAAGGTTACAAACAGCAAGGAGGGGAACTGGCCACCCCACCTCACATATGCCGCGACTGCGTACATGAAGAGTTATCTTCATCACCGACGGCATTTGTTGCTATGGGACTGACCTTTAAATACGAATATTCGCTTCACAGAAAACTCCACTGCACTCAAACAAAACTCAAAACAGCACTGCACTCAATTGAGGGAACGAATGTTACGAAACGGAAAGCTCGCGGGAATCTGCGGCATTACAATAATCACTTTGTGCGAAATATTCATTTGAAAAAGAAAACTCCGCCATAATATTACTGCACGCAAGTTAATTCTGGAATATACTTTGTTGCCTAATCCAAACTCGCGCGTTGTCCAGGGTATAATGACTGATCTTCGCACATGCAGATTAGTTCCAAACGTGGACTGGTCCTGATGTTTCGAATATCTGACCTTGGGCGGGCATGCTAATAAAAAAAAATCGCACTATTCAGTATACCAAAAAAAATACATTCGCTGTAAATAATTTAACTTCGTTAATGTAAATTCAACCGGGAAGGGAACGATGTGGCAGTGACTTTAAAATTCCAGACAGAATAAGCTTTGTAAACTTCACGTCGCTAGTTTTTGGCACGACGGCAAACAGAAACATGTATTTTCTGAATTATAGTTAAGACTACATGCACATATTTTTTGCTGGTTACTTCCTAACTGGAAAACGCAATTTGTCTTCTTTGTCGGTCGTCTCCAAAATAAAATGTATCCTTTAACCACAACTGTCTTGACACATTTCATTTCAAAAGATGTATTGGGCGGTGCTTTATCGTCTTAGTCAGAGTTTTACTCTCGCTTGGTTTTTTTCTCTCCCATCCGCGTTTCGGAGACCCGTCTTTGGGGCATCGGTCACTATTGCACTTTGGTTGGGCTAGCTTCTGAGGGCGCACAAACCTAGCATAGGTACATACAGACGCATACATGCATCCAAGCACTGGTTTATGCGTCCTGATATCGCCCAATGGACTACGGTCTGGGGTGGAAAATGGCGCGCCTCCGCTAGTAAAAACTAGTGAGGCAAACATCTAAGCAAAAAAAAAAAAAAAGTAGTATTGGCTCTGTCGTATCTATCGCTATACAGCTTGTCAGTCAAATGAGTTGGATAAGGTCACATTGAAGTGGGCAAGCTTGGTTGCTTTAGATCCAGCGCGTTGTTGTGGCATCTCCATGTCAGTATTGTTAGTTGTTGTTTAGTTCTAGAAAATGTTTTCCATATTGAGTGTTCCATTATCTAGCCTCGGCGGAAGACACGTTCTTGTGAGCTGGACACTCAATGATTTGAGATGCAACGATTTAGTGTGCTTGTATGTACAGCTGGTACTATGTCCGCGTTTGTCATTAGGTTATGTCCCTACGGTTGTTCAGTTCCCAGTCCGTGTAAAACTCGTAATTTGTAATTCGATTTTGTTCTGACGGTTGTTCAGTCCGTGTAAAACTCGTAATTTGTAATTAGATTATGTTCTGACGGCTGTTCATTCCGTGAAAAACTAGTAATTTGTAATTATATTCTGTTCGGACGGTTGTTCAGTCCGTGAAAAACTAGTAATTTGTTATTAGATTTTGTACCGACGGTTGCTCAGTTCGCGTAAAGCTTTCCTGATTTGTAATTAGATTTTGTACCGACGGTTGCTCAGTCGCGTAAAGCTTTCCTGATTTGTAATTAGATTTTGTACCGACGGTTGCTCAGTTCCCAGTCCGTATAAAGCTTTCCTGATCTGTAATTAGATTTTGCACCGACGGTTGCCCAGTTCGCGTAAAGCTTTCCTGATCTGTAATTAGATTTTGTACCGACGGTTGCCCAGTTCGCGTAAAGCTTTCCTGATTTGTAATTAGATTTTGTACCGACGGTTGCTCAGTTTGCGTAAAGCTTTCCTGATTTGTAATTAGATTTTGTACCGACAGTTGCTCAGTTCCCAGTCTGTGTGAAGCTGTACTGATGTGTAATTAGATTTTGTACCGACGGTTGCTAAGTTCCCAGTCCGTGTAAAGGTTTCCTGATTTGTAATCAGATTTTGTACCGACGGTTGCTAAGTTCCCAGTCTGTGTGAAGCTGTACTGTGTAATTAGATTTTGTACCGACGGTTGCTAAGTAACCAGTCTGTGGGAAGCTGTTCTGATGTGTAATTAAATTTTGTACCGATGGCTGCTCAGTTCCCAGTCTGTGTGAAGCTGTTCTGATGTGTAAAAAGATTGTGTACCGACGGTTGCTAAGTTCCCAGTCTGTGTAAAGCTTTCCTGATTTGTAATTAGATTTTGTACCGATGGTTGCTCAGTCCGTGTAAAATCTTACTTTACATTTTAAAGAAGAAAACAAGTGTAAAGGTCATGAAGCAGGATACGACATCGTATTACGTAAACTGTTTACAAGCATTAAGTTCTGTGATATGCTTTACGATATATCGCTAATGGCTCGCAGTGAATGTTGCGGTGGTATCAGAGTCCGTTTTTCTAGACCAGTGCTCTTCAACCTGGGCAGTAGTGCCATCACTAGGTGGCGGTTGTAGCTTTCAGGTAAGAATAATTACATTCTGTATTAAACACATTATGACAATGTATCAGGCTACACGACTTGAGGAAACAATCGCAGAATACCCACAAATATGAGAACCGACGTTTTCCCATATTCAGCTTACGGCTGTGAAACATGGACAGTTACCAAAACCTCGAGAAAGTAGTGTTCGAGTCCTTCAAATCGAAATGTTATGAAAATGTTGTCAGAATATCGCGAACCGAAATAAAGAAGAATGCAGGCATTCGATAAGAGTTGGGCATAGCGAAAAACTGGTTCATTAAGAGTTGAGCATAGAGAAAAACTGGTTCATTAAGAGTTGTGCATAGAGAAGAACTGGTTCATTAAGAGTTGAGCATAGAGAAGAACTGGTTCATTAAGAGTTGAGGATAGAGAAGAACTGGTTCATAAAGAGTTGAGCATAGAGAAGAACTGGTTCATTAAGAGTTGAGCATAGAGAAGAACTGGTTCATTAAGAGTTGAGCATAGAGAAGAACTGGTTCATTAAGAGTTGAGCATAGAGAAGAACTGGTTCATTAAGAGTTGAGCATAGAGAAGAACTGGTTCATTAAGAGTTGAGCATAGAGAAGAACTGGTTCATTAAGAGTTGAGCATAGAGAAGAACTGGTTCATTAAGAGTTGAGCATAGAGAAGAACTGGTTCATAAATTCCACCATGAACAGAAAATTGAAATACTTTGGCTACACCAAAAGACACAACTATTTTGAGAGAACGGTAATGGGTGGTATGGTGCGGGAAAGAGAATCAGAAGGCGATGTTATCAAGATGTCAAGAAATACTTGGACATGACTCTGGAGCAGGCTGGAGATTTGGCAAGAGATGAAGTTTCTGTCAGACGGGCTGTAATGGAAGCGACGTTCTGCAAAGAAAATGCTACATGATGATTAAAAACATCCAAAATACACAATCAGTGAGCGATCGCGGAGTTATCTTCAGTTTAGGTTTCAGTGGGCGTTAAGGAGAATTTTAGCCTCAGGAAAGTTATACAAGTGGGCTCCAGGTATGAGAAGGTTGACGAGCCCCGGTCTAGGCGATTATATCTAAATATGTTGTCTTTAGATTACGTCCTTGTGGTACAGGCCGATTGATGACTTAAACCTCAATTATAATATTGTTGTTGCATGCCCACAATTGGTAGGATTGCTCTTTTGCGTGTCCTGATAAGGGCGTTAGGTGGCGAAGCTTTCCTCATTTTCCGAGCGTGCTGATGAAGGTGTTGATAAGTTTGGCTTCATCTACGTGTCGCTCACACTACCGGGATCACGTCGATCCCCCACCTCGTCAGCCAGGCTGCCTTGACAACAGCCCGTTTACAGGGAGAACTGCGAGGAAGTCGAAATGAAAGTAGTATCTTCAAGGGAGCCAATATGCTGGTAAATGTGTAACTTGGGGTTACTATCTCGCTACAGAGTTCAGCACGCTTCGCCAGGGTCACAGTCTCTCCACCTCCGATGTGCGGTTAAGGAACATCATGTGAATGGACATTCGGAATCCGTTAGAAATAATATGTTAGGTTGAAGGTTCGGGTCAGTCAAGTCAATGAATCAACCAAAGCCCGTCGCTCCTCTACAGGGATAGGACATTGACAACATCTATGAAATGATTTAGTCACCCCGCTTAACAATCACTGAGAGCTAGCATAATGACATCTCTAGCACTTTTATCTTTATGAGCAGTATATCCGAAGACTTTTAAACCTCACTTACAACGATCGAGTTACAGATGAGGAAATGCGAGATAGAATTACAACAGCAGTAGGGCCTTTTGAAAATCTTGGCAACTATCAAAAGAAGGAAACTCGCTTGGTACGGTCACATATCGAGATCAAATGGTCTTGCAAATACGATCCTCTACGGAAAGGTGCAAGGCAGACGACGAAGAGGCGAGCCCAACAAGAGGCGGGAAAACAACATAAAAGAATGGACCAATCTCCGACCAGAAGAGGCACAGGTAGCGGCCGCTGACAGAGAAGGGTGGCGTGGGTTTGTGAGGATGTCTTCATGTGTGCCCCAACGACCTCACCGGTTACGGGATGACCTGACATGTATGGGTACAAAGACACCTTTCCCTTTTTTCATCAACTGATTCACTAGGCAGAGCAGATATATTGGCTGTAAAACTTTCTGGCAATACCATAAATCTGATCATTTGGCTTGAACAATTGTCATGGTGGTGGGGAGCGGGAGGATCGGGGTTCCAGTGGTCTCGAGATAAGGTGTTCACCTCGGGTGCTGGAGGTTCAAGGTTCAAATCACGGTGAAGACCATGATTTTTTTTCACGTGGATCATTCAGTAAAAATTTACTGTGATATCCGAGTACTGAGTACACCCGATTATTATTCTAGGGATTCTTGCCCCACAGAGAATATGTCGCAAAAAGCGGACTGTGTGGCTATAAACATCAGGTCTTGGTTATGTGGTTAGCTGAGCGGCATAGATGACGCCTGACAGGCTACGGGTCTACCTTGCTCTAATTTTCGCTTCCACCTCCACCAGTCCCCAAGATAGGCGATCGTATATTCCAGAGGCTACTAACCTAACGGTTGATAACAGATACTGGGATTGACCTGGCAAGTCACCAGATGATTTTCGTATGCCAAAAATATGAAACAAAAAGTCACACCTCCTAACGACCTTTAACAACACAAGTGGACTGAAGATAGACAGCCAGTTGTCATAAATACACATACAAGTTTCTAATACCAAGTTTTCCCAAATTTATAAATATACCTGAACTTCATAGTAGCAGTTTTACATTGTAAGAATAAATGCTTGCAGAGGTCCAAGATATTCAGCATTTAAATAGTTAACAATAACTTTCATCCCTTTTAATTATGGCCCGTGTCATGGCAGAGGGATAACTTCTTTATTTTTCTCCCTTCTTCTTATCGACCCTAACGTCTCTAGGAGATAACTCTTTGCTCTTTTGCTACATTGGCTGTCAAGAACAAGCTTCCACTTGTTTTTTAAAGTCTTAAAGTGTTTTTGTTTGAAATAACATTTTTGTTTCATTGATGGAGGTTTCAAGACTATAAATTACAATTAGTTTGTTGTGAAGTGCTGTCTAGGTGATTTGGAACCTCATTCATCATTCAGTTCCCCAGTGGCAGTTATGTCAAATCTCCAACAGCGCCTCATCTGACTAGGAAAGCCACATGGAAAAGTTTGTCATTATACTTGAGCGCTGCACTCCATAGTTGTATACATTGCTAATGCACATCTCATGTCTCCACTACCAATTTATAATATCCCCAATATTCGTACCTCATGTCCACAATATCTAATGTCTCTAATATCCCCAATATGTCAGGTCAGGTCATCCCGTAACCGGTGAGGTCGTTGGGGCACACATGAAGACATCCTCACAACTCCACGCCATCCCTCTCTGTCAGATGCCGCTGGCCGTGACTCTTCTGGTCGGAGATTGGTCCATTCTTTTATGTTGTCCTCCCATCTCTTCTTGGGCCGGCCTCTTCGTCGTCTGCCATGCACCTTCCCGTGGAGGATTGTGTTTGCAAGACCCCTTGATCTCGATATGTGACCGTACCAAGTGAGTTTCCTTCTTTTGACAGTTGCCAAGAGATCTTCGAAAGGCCCTATTGCTGTTGTAATTCTATCTCGTATTTCCTCTTTTGTAACTCGATCTTTGTACGTGACGTTTAAAAGTTTTCGGAAACATCTCATCTCCAAGGCCTGTATCCTTCGTTGAAGGTCAGCTGTAACTGTCCATGTCTCACACGCATAGAGGAATATTGACAGGACCAGTGTACGCATTAATCTGATTTTCGTGCTTAGTGCTAACTGTTTATCTTGCCAGATTTTGTTAAGCTGTGCAAGCGCCGCTATTGTCTGTGCTATTCTGGCCAACACTTCACATTTTGATCCTTCATCACTGACAATCGACTCAATATGTAATGTCCCCAATATCCATACATCATGTCACCAATATCTAATGTTCCCAATATATAATGTCCCCAATATATAATGTCCCCAATATCCGTATCTCATGTCCCCAATATAGAATGTCCCCAATATAGAATGTCCCCAATATCCGTACCTAATGTTCCCAATATCCATAACTCATGTCCCCAATATCCATGCCTCATATTGCCAATATCTAATGTCCCCAATATCCTTACCTCATGTCCCCAATATCCGTACCTCATGTCCCCAATATCCATACCTCATATCCCCAATATCTGTACCTCATGTCTCCAGTATCCATACCTCATGTTCCCAAATATATATACCTAAAGTCCCCACTATCCATATCTAATGTCCTCACCCACTTACAGTTGGGATAGACTTGATCTGTAATGTGTGGTAAGAAAGCTGATTGGCGATTGTAACAACATGGTTAATGATGAGCTATTCCTGCATAAGCTTGCCTCTCCAAACAGACCTAAGCTTTAAGTAAGAACAAGATTTGCGCTCGTGTATGTTGGTCATGTGATTATCATTCATTCATAAGCATTACAATTGTAGCAGCTGCATTTTAATGATGTAACAAATATTCCCTCCTTAGGCTTGACCTTAACCCATCGTCATGAAGAAGCAAGAGAAAGGTGCTCAGGAGATCTCATCCATCAATTCTGGACCTGGTACTGCATCAGCTTCATCAGTGAACACTTCTGCTAGCTCAGCTTCGTCATTCCATAAGACCACCGCTACTACCACTGTTGTTGTTGTTGGTACCTCCAACTCCACAGCTGCAGGAACCGTTCCTGCGAAACATTCAGACACATCCGTCATCCCTGTAGATAGAGAACTCAAGGGGGGGCTAACAATGGGGATGAAACATTCAAAGTCTGACCACTCTGGTCTAAGTCGCAAAGAAAAACACAAAGAGAAACACAAAGACAAGTCCTCCTTTGGGACAAAGTTTATCAGCAAAAGTCAGGAAAACCTGAGTAGTCACAAGAACAATAAACCATTAGCAGCAGTTGCAGAGTCCCCTCGGACTTGTGACAGTGAATCTTATCTAGCTGGGGCTGAAGCAGCACATGCTGAGAGGAATAAGGAGAACATGGCTCTCAGAGAGAGGGAGAAAAACTTGGTTCTCATCAAGCCAAAACTAGTTAAACCCAACAGCCTGCCAGCCAACATGCGCAAAGCATCTAGTACACAGTCCATTGACAGAACAAGCTTCACCTCTTCCAGCTTCAAGTCAGCATCCTCCAAATCTTCCAACAACCTGGCCATCAAACGAGCCCAGAGTACACAGAATATTTGTAAAGACAGGTTTATGAAGAAGAGAACTTCAGCTCCTGCTGATGTCATGGCTTATAATGCCGAGCTTTTGGCCAATTTTGAGAAAGAGAAGAAGATTCTGGAAGTTAGAATTTCAGAGTTAACGAAAGTGGCTGAAAGCAGAAAGGGGGAGATTGAGAAGCTCAAGTATGAAATAAAGAGACTCAAAGATCATTTGTCGTGCAGCAGAGACAAGGAAGAAATGGAGGTGCTGAGAAACCAGAATAAACAACTTCACGATAGGCTTCAGGAGCTTGGGTTTCCAGCAGAGCAGATCACTGACTCTGAAAAACTGTTGATGAAGATTTCATATTCTGACACTGCTCGGAGTCATGGCAGTAGCTCTGACATCTGCCTGCAAGCTAGTTTGAGCTGTGACAGCTTGTCCACTGATGGAGGCCGACCAAAGGCTGAGTCTCAGCCTATCCCCATCCCTTGCGCTGGAAATGCTGATAAGATCTTGCTAGGGGGCGCTGTGGGCTCAGATCTCCAAAGATCCACATCTCTGTCTGTCTCAGAGCCAGGCATGTCACTACCCGACCTCTGTGGTACCCCAGACCACCCATCTGTACTTTCTCTGGACACAACCAACTGGGACAAGCAGAGCAACAAGTCGGCCAACAGTGATGGGGCTATCAGCGAAGCCTCTGTGGCTTGCCTAACAGAGAAGATACTGCAGATGGAAGAGACAAACTACTCAACCGCGGAGGAGCTGCAAGCAACTCTTCAGGTTTCTTTTTTATTGTTGTTGTAAAGATTAAATTCTGTAGACAAATTAGTAATCATGTTGTTATTATGTTCCTTTTTGAATTCATCCTCTTACAGCATGTCCTTTGTAGAATGTCGCTTTCATGACAGCCATCTGTAAGACACTCGATATAAGGCCAGCTCTCCCGCCTCTGTCACTAGTAACCCCAAAACTTCTATAATGCCCCTTGTCCGTCTTCTCCTTGGTCTGCGTCTGCCTTTTTTGCCAGGTAACATACCCTCTAGTATTGTTTTTTTCTAGTCTAATTTGATGTAGTCGAAGTATGTTAATTTCCAAGACATAATGTTGCTTACTAGCTAGTTTTGTTCTAATCTAGCTTCTGTGGGATTTCTGCATTTAACATTTTGCTATCAATGGTATTTTGAACCCACTCCCGTAACATTTTAGCTCAAAGTATTCTTCTTCGGTGATCATCATCAAAAGAACCCTATGACCGGTCGTAGTTTACAGCAAAGCTTCCATTTTTCATCCGGTACATTTGATTTCAGTTAGGTTTCTTTTAGTACCAGGTTAGCCTCCACACAGTGATTCCTATCCCTTGGCCAGATTACACTAGTGGCTTGGTCAGCTATGGGTTGCAGACACTGATTCAAGCAGCCAGCTATGATCAGCTGATTGCTGTCAACTGATTCACTGCTGCATTGGTCTCGCTCAGAGGATTCAATCATCTTCCGTAGGACTTGTGTGGTTGACGATGTCTCGTATCCGTGCGTTACCACAAGGAAGATGTACATCCTCAGGAGTTTTATTTTTGTAATTTTGTTTGTGTTCTGCATTACATTTTTCATTTTTAGCTAACCTTAGTTTTTGATTAAGATTAAGAAATTGAATACTTAAGCCATTTCTGTTATCTAGCTGAGCAGATAAGTAATCAAATTCTTATTTTTATTCATCATTGCTGTGATTAGCTTGATAACTTAACGTCTTTATACTGGTTTAGAAGACTATGCAGAGTCTGTAAACAACCAGTTTCGTTTACATTTCCCTGCTCTAAAAGCTATGTGCATCCAATCTATTCTTAAATGCATTAATTGTCCCTGCCTCCACTACTTTCTGAAGCAATGCATTCCAAGCATTCACCACTCTCTGACTAAAAAATATTTTCTTATATCTCTTATTTTCATTTGTGTTGTTTGTGTCTGACTAAGACTTGTTGGTTGTAACATAAGTTTAGTTTCTTGTATCTGTGCCCACACAGTCATTTACTCATACTTGTACACACTTGGGGACGGCGTGGGCTAGTGGCTAAGTGATACAGCTCACAAACCTAAGTGCTGGGTTCGATCCCCATCACAGCACTGGCCGTTATGTCACAGCACCAGCCGTTACCCCGGGGAAGCAAATCCTTAGAAGATGCAGCAGGAAGCAGACCCTTACATAAAATGCATGCTGAAGTCGGATGCACTGGGCCGACAGGCGCAAAATAAAAACCGTAGTGCAACGCACACCGCCTTAGGGAATAAAGAAATTAGGCGAATGAAAAAAATAATTAAAAGAAACTTGTTCATGGGATTATCAATATCTTATACAGAATCAGTGTCATTGCACTCCGAGCAGCTCCATAGGTGCTCGGTCAATCTCAGCACATGGTGAAGGGTCATGGTCAGTGTCATTGCACTCGGAGCAGCTCCATAGGTGCTCGGTCAATCTCAGCACATGGTGAAGGGTCATGGTCAGTGTCATTGCACTCCGAGCAGCTCCATAGGTGCTCGGTCAATCTCAGCACATGGTGAAGGGTCATGGTCAGTGTCATTGCACTCTGAGCAGCTCCATAGGTGCTCGGTCAATCTCAGCACATGGTGAAGCGTCATGGTCAGTGTCATTGCACTCCGAGCAGCTCCATAGGTGCTCGGTCAATCTCAGCACATGGTGAAGCGTCATGGTGCTAATTGTCCCTGTAGCTAACTGGTTGTATACACTCCTGCTCTGTTGTCTCTCCTTGCCTGATGTCAAAATCTGCAGTCTGTAGAATGCCAATCCACCGATTTCAGTTTCATCATCCAACATGCAGTCATTTGTTGATTTCAGTATGTAACCCCAATATCCCTATCTAATGCCTCCACAATTTATATCCAATGTCCCACTATCCATATCTAATGTCCCCACTACACATATTTAATGTCCCCATTAGCAATATCTAATGTCCCCACAATCCATATCGCCACTACACATAGCTAATGTCCCCATTGACCATATCTAATGTCCCCACTATCCACATCTAATGTCCCCATTAGCCATATCTAATGTCCCCACTATCCACATCTAATGTCCCCATTAGCCATATCTAATGTCCCCACTATCCATATCTAATGATATAATGTCCCCACTATCCATACCTAATGTCCCCGCTATTCATATCTAATGTCCCCACTGTCCATATCTAATGTCCCCACTATCCACATATAATATCCACATTAGCCATATTTAATGTCCCCATTAGCCATGTCTAATGTCTCCCTTAGCCACATCTAATGTCCCCATTAGCCATATCTAATGTCCCCACTATCCACATCTAATATCCCCATTAGCCATATCTAATGTCTCCACTATCCATATATAATGTCCCCACTATCCACATCTAATATCCCCATTAGCCATATCTAATGTCCCCATTAGCCATATCTAATGATATAATGTCCCCACTATCCATATCTAATGTCCCCGCTATCCATATCTAATGTCCTCACTGTCCATATCTAATGTCCCCATTAGCCATATCTAATGTCTCCATTAGCCACATCTAATGTCCCCATTAGCCATATCTAATGTCCCCACTATCCACATCTAATATCCCCATTAGCCATATCTAATGTCCCCATTAGCCAAATCTAATGATATAATGTCCCCACTATCCATATCTAATGTCCCCGCTATCCATATCTAATGTCCTCACTGTCCATATCTAATGTCCCCACTATCCACATATAATATCCCCATTAGCCATATCTAATGTCCCCATTAGCCATATCTAATGTCCCCATTAGCCATATCTAATGTCTCCATTAGCCACATCTGATGTCCCCATTAGCCATATCTAATGTCCCCACTATCCACATCTAATATCCCCATTAGCCATATCTAATGTCCCCACTATCCATATATAATGTCCCCACTATCCACATCTAATGTCCGCATTAGCCATATCTAATGTCCTCACTATCCACATCTAATGTCCCCATTAGCCATATCTAATGTCCCCACTATCCACATCTAATGTCCCCATTATCCATATCTAATGTCCTCACTATCTTTATCTAATGCGCCCCCCCCCCCCCCCTCCCAATTCATATATAATGTCCTAATCTACTCATTTGGAATGTCCACATTATCCATATCTAATATCCCCCCAATTCATATATACTGCCCCCCACCCCCACTATTCATATATAATATCCATACTATCCATACCTAATGTTTCCCACTATCTATATCTAATGTCCATACTATCCAGATCTGTCCCCATTATTCGTATCTGATGTTCCCACTGTCCATATTGGATATCCTCTTAATTCATTTGTGATGTTCCCACTATCCACATCTAATGTCCCTGCTATCTACATCTAATGTTCCCACAACCTACAACTGATGTCCTCCAATTCATCTCTAAAATCCCTACTATCCATGTCAGTGTTCTCATTCTCCATATCTAATATCCATATTATCCATATCTAATGGCGGTGCTCCCCCCTCCACACCACACTATTGGTGCTGTTCAGGATTATTAATCGTTGCATGACTAAGACATGACCATGAATGTATAACGTTCAGGATGTGTTGTAACTGATGGCTGATCTTGCATGGTCAGAATAATACAAGAATTTATAGTCAGTATTTCTTTTTATTCTCGCACCCACACACACACACACACACACACACACATAATCACACACAATGAGTTCAGTTCAAGTGCTATCTCTGCATCAAAGGTCGGCTACAATGGATCTCCAGTGTGCAATCAGTGTCATTGATTGATTTCAGTATGTAAACCTGTTTTAAGTCATCTCAAATTCTTCTTTTTTCTAGACATTGTAGGCCGGTTTTTCTTAGTCTTTCCTCATAACTGTAATTCTGGAATCCCACTATCAGCTTTGTCGCTCTTTTTTGTATTCTTTCCAGCATATTTATATCCCCTCTATGATAATTACTCCACACCTGTACACAGTACTCCAAACTAGGTCTAACTAATGCTTTATACAGTTTGACTATGAAGAAGTTTGCTTCTAAATACTGGAGACTCTTGCCATAATGTTGCAATCTAACAGGCTTTTTCCAGTCCATCTTCTGATGTTATTTGCCCATTTATAGCGTTGTCTGGCTATTGGATGACTGCCTTTTCTAGTATCGTCTTGAACAAGGAAATAGGAAGGAAGACTAACGTCTGCTCAGGCAAAATATTCTGGCCAATACCCTTATCTTGGCTTCTTCGTAGCCCTTCCTGGAAATGGGTTGTTTTTGTGACTGCCTGGCTACCAAGGTGAGGGATTGATGTGATTCCCGTAGTAGAGAGTGACACGCAGATGAAGCCAAGCACATTCACCTGGAGGACCCTGGTCCACTTTCATCAGCGCGCACGGGATGGGAGAAAAGCCAGTGTGGTCCTTTTTAGGGCGCACCAAAGAGTAAACCTACTCATTATGGGCATTCAACAACAAGGAAGCATGTCTTGTTATATGACCAGAATATCTTAACTGTCTAACCTTGATTTCGGTCATTCTCTCACCTGCAACGTTTTCAATACCTCTACATTTTTCTTCTCTTTCCACGAAATGAGACTCAATCTTCTATATACCCACATTTCAAAGGTTTCCACACTTCGATAACACACATACTCGCACATATATTCACATACATACACACTGGCTTGCACATACTACTCTGACACAAACATACTCGCACACACACACACACACACACACACAAATTTTTCACTAGAGTGCTTAATTTCCAGGCTAATTTCCTTTTAAACATATCCTTTAACACAACAAAAACAGGCGAGTGTTCGGACACACACTAAAGCCTCGTTTTATCTGTCTGTTGTCTGTCATTTCAATTATTGTGATGAATTAGCTTCATAAGAACATGTTGTGAATTAATGTTAGCACATTGTGTGAATCAATTTTAGTACATTGTGAGTTAATGTTAGCACATTGTGTGAGTACATTGGGAATTAATGTTAGCACATTATGTGACTTCGTTAATACATTTAGCACATTATGTGACTTCGTTAATACATTGTGGGACTTCGTTAATACATTGTATGACTTCGTTAATACATTGTGTGACTTCATGAATACATTGTGTGACTCCATTAATACATTGTATGACTCCATAAATACTATGAGTGACTTCATTAATACATTGTTTGACTTCATGAATACATTGTGTGACTTCATGAATACGTTGTTTGACTTTATTAATACATTATTTGATCTCATTAATATTAGTATGTTAAGGACTTTGTAATACAATGTATCTTGATAAACACCTCGAGTTTCTTCCTATATGCTGCTCTTTCAGGAACTTGGAGATCTGCAAGATGCAGTGAATGAGTTGACAGAGGACAACACAAAGCTGACAGATGAGAAGGCTGTCCTTCTAGAGTCCTTGTGTACGCAGACTGAAAAATTGGAAACTGCCAGGGTACAGGTAGGCATGGAATCCGCTTTTCTTCTAATTCTTATACTTTGAGATGTCAACTTGGTCTTCTAATTCTTACACTTTCAGATGTCAACTTGGTCTTTTAATTCTTACACTTTCAGATGTCAACTTGGTCTTCTAATTCTTACACTTTCAGATGTCAACTTGGTCTTCTAATTCAACATGGGTGTCTGATCTCACTACTCAGAGATCAGGGGACATTTATACCAGATGATTCACATGAAAAAATCCAGTCTCCACCGTGATTTGAACCCGTGATCTCTAGCACCTGAGGCAAACACCTTTCCTTGAGACCACTGGGTCCTCCAAACAGTTGGATAGACCTAGTGAACAATAACTTGAGAGTTTTGTCCATTCTGTTCACTAGGGCATACAATAGTGCCATAATAGATATGGTTGTAAGCGATGAAGTGTTATAGACTTGATCTTCTTACAAACTCCAGAAGCTTACTCCAAGCCATCTCAAGTCCCAAACAAGATACTCTCACACGTAATAAAATATATCATCAGGTTGCTGTCAGAAAAAAAAGGTCCTAGTCATACAATGGATTCCCGCCAACTTGTGAGATCCTTGGAAACGAGAAGGCAGGTGAGCTAGCAATAACCAGAAGTGGCGGCATGCAGACTTGCCATCTGCATAGCTATAAAGAAGCAAAGGCACTCATCAAACAATCCATGAAGATGAAATGGAGAGGCCAGCACAAAGAATACAAGCCAGAAAATGACAGCATAGACAAACTTGGCATAGATGGACAGACAAAGATCAGGGCCCACCTCCACAGATTGGGTCTTAGAGACACACATGTGATTGTGGAGCACCCAAGCAAACACCAGAACATATCTTGCCAGACTGCCCCACTTATGCAGAACAGAGATACAGTCTGATCCGGGGGAATAGAAAAACTGGGTGACCGTGAAGACCTCAAACGCATAGTCTCCTTCATGAACCTCACTACGCTAGAAGCATAGCATCATTTGATTGAATAGGAAGATGGACTTGTTCATGTTAGATCTTCAGTTTTAAAAGGTTAAGTGACTGATTCCTTCTGTCATTACCCTGTCTTCTCAAAATCAGAAAAGAGTCAGTATTAATTTTTACAACTGGGCATCTTGAGTGTGCCCTGATTAGATCACCAACCTGATTCCTTTCCTGCAAGAGACGAGTGTTTTAACCTCTCTGCCAATGATTCCTTTCAGCTATCACAGCTGAAGTGTCTGCTGATCTCGGGAGACCTTCCAGATAAGTCTGACAGAGATGGCCATCTCCTTGGCCTCCTCAAATCTGCCCAGGAGGAGAGAGAAGAGCTGATGAGAAAGCAGACTGAGTGGTCTAATGCTTTGCAGTGCTTGGAGACTGAGTGTAAGGAAGCACATGAAGCTGGCGAGGCACTGAGGGAGAAGTACAGGTCAGTATCACTAGCATGTGCCATGCAACATGGGCTGGTCATAGATATGTTGAACCTTTCTGTTCCTGGTGCTGTATATTTGCTCTATTGTTAATGTAGCAGGCCCTCTCATACAACACCTCTGGCAACTTTTTTTGGCGTTTGCCTGATTGCATTTCCTGAATTCCCCAAGGCGGTGTACGTTATGTTTTTATTTTGTGCACATCGGCCCAGTGCATCCGACTTCCACATGCAATTTATGTAAGGGTCTGCTTCCTCCTGCATTATCTAAGTGTTTGCTTCTCCGGGGTAATGGCAGGTGCTGTGATGGGGAGTGAGCCCAGCACCTTCTGGTTGTGAGCCGTGTCACTTAACCACTAGCCCATGCTGTCCCCTAGCCTGCTCTTGTTGATCCTAGACTTCTTAGGCCACGAACCATTCATTATTTAGGAATGTTAATGCCTGTTGCCAGGTAGCCGAAGTAGGTATTGTTAAGCTTTGTGCGGCTTACTAGGCCTGGGTATGTACAAATAATTTGGGTAGATTTCTAGAATTGTGAATTTTGTTCGAGCAACAGCCGCCGTTAAGCTTACTCTTTTCGATTTGTAACTGCAGTGGGATTTTTGAATTGCTCAACACTGCACACAGGAGTACGATCTCACTACCCAGAGATCAGAGGAATTTTTACCAGAAGATCCACGTGAAAAAAACCCACGTGATTCGAACCTCCAGCATCCGAGGCGGACACCTTAACTCGAGACCACTGAACAACGCCTATATCCTTATCCAACTCACTGTCGTCACACATTTAACTGTCCAGATCGTGAGATTCCACCTGGTACATTTGTGATGAGAAGCAACCACTCGAACCACACAAACTGAAGCCATTGTGTATTTTTGTGGGTTATTTCTTTCAGCAGATTTCTTTTCTGAACTTTTTAGAAGCTTTTGTTTAATTTTGTATTGACATTGTAATCATCTTCTTCCTTTCCCCTTCTTCCTCCTCTTTCTTCCCTCTTCCTCCTCTTTCTTCCTTCTTCCTCCTCTTTCTTCCATGTTCCTTCTCTTTCTTGCTTGTTCCTCTTTTCTTCCTTATTCCGACTCTTTCTTCCTTGTTCCTCCTCTTCCTTTCTTCTTTCTTCTCTTTCTTCCTTCTTTCTCCTCTTTCCTCCTTCTTCTTCCTTCTTCTTCCTTTTTCTTCCTTCTTCCTTTTTCTTCCTTCTTCCTTCTTCTTCTTGCTTCCTCCTTTTTCTTCTTTCTTCTTCCTGTTTTTTAATTCTTCCTCCTATTTCCTTTTTCTTCCTTTTCTTCTTCCTTTTTTCTTTTTCCTTCCTCCTCCTTTCTTTCTTCTTTTGTCCTGTTTTTTCTTCTTCCTTCTACTTCCTTCTCTTTCCTCTTCCTCTTCTTTATTCTCTATTTCTTTGTGCGCAATACATCTCACAGGCCTCAGTCTTACATATATAGGTATCTAATATATTCAACATCATTACATGGTGCAGAAACATGGACTATAAAAAAATTTTGAAAACAAAATAGAGACCCTTGAAATGTGGTTATACAGAAGAATGTGTCGCAATTTGTGTGAAGAGAAACAAGCAAATAGCGGTGTCCTGTCGAGAGTAGGCATGGGTAAAGAACTTTTGACAGACATTAAAATTAGTCAAGTCAAATATTATTTCAAATAAAAAGACACAATACTTTATTGAAAACAATACAGGAGTGGGGAAGATTGAAGGTCGGCGGCAAGTTAACGAGCTGTTTTGTAAGTGGGAGAGCAAGATCAAAAGATGGACTAATGTTAGTCTGGCAGAGTGTACCGCCAAGACAAGGCACCGAGGATTTTGAAGGCCCATTGCAGTCAATCTTCTTTGCGGAAGCAGCATTTGAATTAAATGAAATAGGGTCCAAGTCTGACACTTATAACATAACTTAGGGATATCCAACTTCCCCATAACCTAAAAGAGCAGAATTTGTGTACACAGCCTCTACTAGTGCGACCTGCTAATCTATCCAAATGACACTAATCTAGACCCCAAAAAAACAAACATATTGTAGTGTAAATGAACATTTGTGCCGCAAAAACATAGTTTAAAGAAATATATTTACTTGTTTTAATATTCTGAAAGTTTCCTTCGGCATTTGTTAACCTTCTGCTTTTCAGTTTACAAAATTGCGTCTATTTCCTGTATGTGCATAATACTTCAGCACATTATGTCCCGATATGGTTTTAATTTTATTAAGTTAAAAAAAGGTTGTTGGTATATGTCAAGAGATATATTAATAAAGATCTTGTTGGTGTTATTGTTGTTACTGTGTGTATGTTAGTTTCTGAGATACAAGAAGACGAAGGTGATAGTGATGAAAAATAGCACAAATATATAGAGTCACCCGGTAGCGACGTCCCTTGGTTAGGGAAAAAGAAAAAAAATTCGCTGAAAAACCTTACTAATACTACTATTGATTTTTACCGTAATGGCTACGTTTGTCACTTGGACTATAAACTTAATTATTGTATCTACATAAACAAACTAAATGCATCTATCTCAGAAACATCAATTGCAGAAACTCCCTCTTTCTCAATAATGTGCAAATCTTCAAATCCAAACGAAAAAGCAGAAGAAATCCTTTCCAAAACCCAAAACAAATGAAAAAATCGCCATTGTTTTCGTCTAACAACCGTACATGGCGGAAGTTGGAACTCTCTACAATCAAAAGAGCAGTATGTTCAGCCATTACTGTAGCATTAACCCCATAGTTTATATACGATAAATCGTTGACCCTAGAAATGGTGGCGTGCAGCCCCAGAGAAACGGGGCCAAGTCGTCGTAATCTCACGCACTATTGGACAGGCAAAAGTTAACTTTGTCTGTGATTTTCTTTTGATTATATTTGTTTCAGTTTCCTTAAAGATTCCAATACGTCGATTAGGGCAGAACGAGATACCTTAGATAAGCAGCTGTTGGGGCTGAAGGAGGCCCAGACGGCAGAACAGATTGAAGTTACAAGGCTGAGAACTTTGTTGGAAAATGAAAGAAGCAAAGTGAGTTATTACATCTTTAGAGATGAGTAAATTATTGTTAGAGGCTAGAGGTACATCTTTAGAGATGAGTAAATTGTTGTTAGAGGCTAGAGGTACATCTTTAGAGATGAGTAAATTATTGTTAGAGACTAGAGATACATCTTTAGAGATGAGTAAATTATTGTTAGAGACTAGAGGTACATCTTTAGAGATGAGTAAATTATTGTTAGAGACTAAAGGTACATCTTTAGAGATGAGTAAATTGTTGTTAGAGACTAGAGGTACATCTTTAGAGATGAGTAAATTATTGTTAGAGACTAGAGGTACATCCTTAGAGATGAGTAAATTATTGTTAGAGACTAGAGGTACATCTTTAGAGATGAGTAAATTGTTGTTAGAGACTAGAGGTACATCTTTAGAGATGAGTAAATTGTTGTTAGAGACTAGAGGTACATCGTTAGAGATGAGTAAATTATTGTTAGAGACTAGAGGTACATCTTTAGAGATGAGTAAATTGTTGTTAGAGACTAGAGGTACATCTTTAGAGATGAGTAAATTATTGTTAGAGACTAGAGATACATCATTTAATTTTCATATAGTACAGTGCTCTGATATTTCTTAATAATTTACGACTGATGACTATATAGGCAAATATCCTAGATCATAATATATCTATTAGATCAACTGTAACCTGCTTCACATTAAAAATTGAAGCAATTTCCCCTGCAGCTGCATTATTTTTCAGGTTTTACTATAGTTGCTGACTTTGAGAGCCTGTAACCTTTTTTGTATTTGTTGGTCTATAGATATTATTTTGTTATGTGTAGAAACATAGAGGAATAAAAAAAACTTGTTGGTGTTAATTGTTTTTGTTGTGTGTGTGTTAGTTTCTGAGATATAAGAAAATGAAGGTGAAAATGTTGAAAAACAGCAAAAACATTTTAGACAACCAATTTTTAATTCGGTCCAGTCGATTTTTCAAATTGTCACAGAGCACCGATAGTAAACTATAAACTAGCGACACAACACATTCCGTTCTCTTTACTGCATCCTGCTACTTGTAAAGCCCTGCTCATGGCTTGGTAGCGAGAGATTGAGAATGAACGCAGAAGAAGAAGTAGTGTTTCTTTTTAAAGATGGGCGTGTCTGTTAGTTTCTACTACAAATGTATTAATTACATAAACAAACTAAACAGATTTACCTAACAAAAATCAGTTGCAACGTCTTAACTTCATCGCCCTCAATAATTGAATTAATCTTCAAATCTGAGTGAAAAAATGCAAGAAGCCATTTTCCTGGTTGAAACTCGAGCAGACTGAAGTTAAGCCTGTTTCTGATTCAAATACTTGTACGTTCAGCCGTTTGTATAGCATTAACCCAGATGCATTTACACGATAACCTGATAACCCTATGACTATCGGTAGCATCACCATTCAGTGACACTGAACATAAGGTGTTGTCCCTCACAGAGCCGAAATGCTGGTGCGGTAAAGGTTAAGTGATCAAATATTTGTTGTGACAGTATATTAAGTATTTTTTAGTTAATAATCAAGTATTTGTTACAGTCTATAATCGAGTATTTGTTACAGTCTATAATCAAGTATTTGTTACAATCTATAATCGAGTATTTGCTACAGTCTATATAATCAAGCATTTTTTACAGTCTATAATCAAGCATTTTTTAGTCTAAATCAAGCATTTGTTACAGTCTATAATCGAGCATTCGTTACAATCTATAATAAATTATTTGTTACGGTCTATAATCAAGCATTTGTTACACTCTATAATCAAGTATTTGTTACAGTCTATAATCAAGTATTTGTTACAGTCTATAATCAAGTATTTGTTAGTCTAGTATGGAGATTAATACAGCAGGATGGTTTCTCCCAAGGTGACTGAGCTGGAGACAGCCAGACGAGCTCATGATAAGACTGACCTTGAAGCCCTTCTGGATTCAGCCAGGCAGGACAAGGATAGGGCCGAACAGAAAGTGGCAGATCTGATGGAGTCCCTGGCCTTGTCTCAGTGTGAGGTGACCAGGATAAAAGAGTGTCTGTCTAGCAAGGAGCAGGAGCTTATAGGTAAAAAGGATGGTCCCATAGCTGTTATTGTCACTAGCGATCTGTTGTTAGACACTTCATTGTACCAGGTCTCAGCTCTACGTAGTGTGACCAGCAAGCCTCTAGCCCCGTGGGTTCAAATCCAGTGCCTTTTGAATCATTTTAACCTTTACCACACTTAATACGCAATTTCCCCTGCCAGTGGTCTCAAGGTAGGGTGGTGGCCTCGGGTGCTGGAAACCAGGGTTTTTTCATGTGGATCATCCGGTAATAATTTCCTTTGATCCCTGAGTAGTGAGATCAGACACCCGTGTGCAGTGACGTGCACGTTAAATATCTCTTGGCAGTTGGAAATTGACAAGAGTAGGCCTAACATCTGCTGCTCTGGCAAATTTCAGGTTAAAAATCTACTCAAATTATTCTAGGGATTCTCGCTCCACAGAGAAAATGTTGCAAAAATGGACTGTGTGGCTATAACATCTGGTCTTGGTTATGTGGTTAGCGGAGCAGCATGGATGGCGCTTGACATGCTGCGGGTCTACCTTGCTCTAATTTACGCTTCCTCCACTACGTCCCAAAAATAGGTGATCGGATAGCATATTCCAGGGGCTATAACGGTTGGTTACAGATACTGAGATTGAACTGGCAAGTCACCAGCGAATTTTCACCTGCCACAAATATGAAACAAATGAGGTCACATCGCCCCACGACGTCCAACAGCACAAGTGGACTGACAATAGATAGATAGACCGTATTATTTTTCAGCGCATCACATTGAGCCTGTATCTTTTTTATTTGAACTGTCTACAGATACAATTTGTTTTGTATGTAGAGACATAAAAAAAATAAAGAACTTGTTGTGTTATTGTTTTTCTTGTGTGTGCTAGTTTCTGAGATACAAGAAGACAAAGGTGAAACATGTCACAAGCATTTAGACTCACCTATTGGGTATGTCAGGTGTCACAAAATTATTTAGAATTTCTACAGAGCACTAATGGTGTTTACTTACAAGACCGGCATATCTGTTACTTTTCACTACAAAAGTATTTATAACATCTACATAAACAAACTGAACAGATCTACCATCCAAAAAATTCGTCTCAACAACCTAAACTTCATCTTCAATAATGGAATAATCTCCTGTAATTCGTGTGGAAAATAAAATAAATCATTTCAAGACTCAAAACGGCCATTTTTCTAGTTCAAATGAGCAGGATGGAAGTGGCGTCATTTCCGATTCAAAATCCCAAGTGATAAACCGGTGTAAATACCAAGACAATGCTCCCAGGTAATTTTCAAACCATCCTGTGAGTTTTCATGCCTCGTTTGACAAAAATGAACTTCTCAAGCGGAAAAGTCAACATAAGTCACTGCGAGTGTAAAGGTAACTTGACTGAAATTCCTGTATGGTGAACTGAGTGAAGGAGGACGATCACAGGGACCTCCAAATAAGCATTTCACTGGCGGTCTGAAAGACTCCTTTAAGTGCTGTCAAATAGACATTAACACCTGGGAGAACCTGCCTCAAAATCATTCAACCATGAAGGGTGCAGTCACAAATGGTGTTGCAATCAGCGAGTGCTTCCGTGTTCAGGCGGCCTAGGGATGATGCACAATCAGGAAGTCTAGAGCAGAGGAAATAGCAGTGGCAGCTGCAGATTATGTTTGCCAGTCCCAGTCATGCCATAGATTCCCATGCCCACATTGACTGGATCACAAGCACACTCACATACTCAAGGACGCAGTATGGGGATGATGATGGTGGTCCTCATCGGTGATGATGGATGAATTTATTATTATTGTATATATGTCTGTATGTATGTATGTGATATGATGTTCATATATGTATATTTTTGTATGGGTAAGATAAACAGCAAGAGCCAGCAATGTGGGCTCGAAATCAACATTAAAAAAAGGAAGATAAAGATGAAGAAGGAGGAGGAAGAAGGAAGATGAAAAAGGAGGAGGAAGATGGAAGAGGAAAAGGAAAATGACAGAGGCAGATGAAGGAAGAGGAAGATGATGGATGCAGAGGAGGAGGAAGATGGAGAAGGAAGAGGGAGAAGAAGAAAGAGAAGGAGGAAGATGAAGGAGGAGGAGAAAGATGGAGAAGGGGGATGAGGAAGATTAAGGAGGAAGATGGAGACAGAGGGAAATGGAGGAAGATGGAAAAGGAGAAAGATGTGGGACGATGAAGGAGGGGTGGATGAAGAAGGAGGAAGAAGATAGAGGAGAGAGAAGGAGGAAGATGGAGTAGGAGGAAAAAGGAGAAGAAAGAAGATGGAGAAGAGGAAGTTGGAAGATGGGGAAGGACGAAGATAGAGGAGGATGATGGAGAAGGAGGAATATGTAGACGGAGGAGGAAGATGGAGAAGAAAGAGGAGGTGGAGGAAGAGAGGAAGATGGAGAATGAGGAGGAAGAGGAAGAAGATGGAGGAGGAGGAGGAAGATGAGGGAGGAGGAAGAAGATGGTGAATGAAGGGGGAGGAAGACGATAGAGAAGAAGGAGGAGGAAGATGAGAGACGAAGAGGAAGAGGAAGGAGGAAGATAGGTGAGGAAGGAGCATGATGAAGATGGAGGAGGAGGAATATGTAGAAGAAGGAGGAGGTGGAGGAAGACAGGAAGATGGAGAATTAGGAGGAAGATAGACGAGGAGGAAGAGGAAGAAGATTGAGGAGGAGGAAGATGGAGGATGAAGAGGATAAAATGGAGGAATATGGTAGATGGGGAAGGAGTAGGAGGAAGATGGAGGTGGAGGGAGATTGAGGATGAGGGAGATGAATGAGGAAGAAGAAGGTGGAGGAAAGAGATGGAGAAGGAGGAGGAAAATGGATAAGGAGGAGGAGGGGGAAGATTTAGAAGGAGTAAGATGAAGAAGAAAGAGGGAGGAGGAGAAAGGAAGTGAAGAAGATAGAGGAGGAGAAAGGAAGCGGAAGAAGGAAGAGGAGGAGGAGAAAGGAAAAGAATGAAGAAGAAGTATATTGATGTCTCTAGTCAAACACGTTAAGCAACAATGTCTGTTCAAATTCCCAGTTGTCCGCAACAATGCAAAGTCCCAGCTGGCGGATCTGCAGTACAGGCTGGATACAGTGGAGAAGGATAAGCTGGATTACGAGAGAGAAGGAGAGATTCTCAGAAAGCACGCCGATCAGCTGGAATCAGACTGTACCAGGTGAGTGCTGCCTGCCGAGTTGACTTATCAATCAGGCTCGACTTTCAGATTGAGCGGATGTTACCAGCAGCTCAGTATTAGTTGTTTATCTTAGGCAGGATTACATTTTCTTGTTAGGCTTAATGTCGTGTGTTGTGTATGTCCGTTTAGAGTCTCTGCAAGTCAACATACACTTGTGTATTGCAGTATGTGTGGCATGTGAGGTCATTCCTAGTTGTCATACGTGGAATGAAAGTTTGATCGGTTAGTCAGGCGGGACTCAAAGTGGTCGCGGGACTCGAGGTGATCACGGGAGTCCAGGTGATCACGGGAGTCCAGGTGATCATGAGAACACAGGTGGTCATGGTACTCCAGGTGATCATGGTACTCCAGGTGATCATGGTACTCCAGGTGATCAGGGTACACCAGGTGGTCATGAGACTCCAGGTGGTCATGAGACTCCAGGTGATCAGGGTACACCAGGTGGTCATGAGACTTCCGGTGATCATGGTACTCCAGGTGATCAGGGTACACCAGGTGGTCATGAGACTCCAGGTGATCATGGTACTCCAGGTGATCATGGTACTCCAGGCGGTCATGGTACTCCAGGTGATCATGGTACTCCAGGTGGTCATGGTACTCCAGGTGATCATGGTACTCCAGGCGGTCATGGTACTCCAGGTGATCATGGTACTCCAGGTGATCAGGGTACACCAGATGGTCACGAGACTCCAGGTGGTCATGGTACTCAAGGTGGTCATGAGACTCCAGGTGGTCACGAGACTCCAGGTGATCATGGTACTCCAGGTGATCAGGGTACACCAGGTGGTCACGAGACTCCAGGTGATCATGGTACTCCAGGTGATCAGGGTACACCAGGTGGTCACGAGACTCCAGGTGATCATGGTACTCCAGGTGATCAGGGTACACCAGGTGGTCACGAGACTCCAGGTGATCATGGTACTCCAGGTGGTCATGGTACTCCAGGTGGTCATGAGACTCCAGGTGGTCACGAGACTCCAGGTGATCATGGTACTCCAGGTGGTCACGAGACTCCAGGTGATCATGGTACTCCAGGTGGTCATGGTACTCCAGGTGGTCATGAGACTCCAGGTGGTCACGAGACTCCAGGTGATCATGGTTCTCCAGGTGGTCATGAAACTCCAGGATAGACAGCTACGGAAGAGAGTTGGAAATGGCTCTTTGTAGGACGTGGTGGTTCACTAGGAGAGTTCAGAACCAGAGCTTAGTAATAGCACTGGGCATGGGGAACTAAGATGTAGTCCAATCAGGCACAACATACTGACCAGGACGTAGCTTCAGGGTCAGGCACAATACACTGACCAAGACCACAATATCTCTTCCATATAGCATTCCCTGGAAACGGGTTGATGTCAAGATAGCCTGGCTAACGAGATGTGGATCGATGTGTTCCCTGTAGTAGTGAGCGCCACGCAGATAAAACCAAGCATAACACAGTTGCCTGGAGGGCCGCAGTCCACTTTCACCAGCATGCTCGTGATATGAGGAAAACTACCACAACCCGCTACCTAACGCCCTTTTCAGGGCGCACAAAAGAGTAAATTTACTCATTGTGGGCATTAAATAACACAACAACAACACTGGGCATTGGGATAGGTCACGGATGACAGAGAATGTACACTAAACTACATCCCTTCTCCATTTGACACCAGGAAAGACCACTCGAGCATATGTATGTTGAAACAGATTGCCAGTGGAATAGGGCTCACGACAACTGCCTATAAAGTGAAAGAATGGCAGGGAAATCACTTAATGATGTTACGGAATACTTGGATTCTTGATTCTAGGAACCAACATCCTCACACAGGGGACATTCCCATAAGTGCTCCGTTCTTCGTCTACACAGCCAGACAAGTCCCAGTCAGGTGTTGATTTTGGGTTATTCTGATCTTTCCAGTAGACAGAACACATTTTCTCCCCTCTCTCCTAGTCAATCCCAAAACTATAATCCTCTGCACATATGAATTTTTCCGTCCTTCTGTCTCTTCATCATTTTGTAGAGTGTCCATAACTGTCCTTATCAACTCAACCCTGTCTCTAATCGTCACCGTATCTTTATCAACTCAACCCTATCTCTCGTCATCACTGCATTGTTCACCACAGCGTGTTCCGCCACTGCATCAGCTCCTTTATTGCCCCAGACACCTGCATGTCCCGGGCAGTAGATCCATATGACACCTTTTACACCAGAGTTGCTCAGAAGAGAGGCCCATTCCCTTCTTAGCATGCACCTTTCTATCTTAAGGAGCATGCTCTGCTAGTCTGACAGTATCACTGTTGCGTTACCAACCAAGCTAGGGTCGCTGTTACTGCCTCAATCTCCATCCTCATACTCGATGTGACAGTGAAGTAGGCAGCTGATTTCTCCACCACCTCCTTGCCATTTTGCTAGCCGACAAAACCCCAACCGCACTTGTTTGCATCTTTGCCGGTGGAGCCATCTGTGTACAGAATTGGGTCTTGTGGTCCTGAGTGTTGCTGGATCAGCTCCTGTATTGAAGCCTCTGTCCTAGTGCCTCCCCACTCGTGACACTCTCTACTCAGTTGTATCAACACCCTTGTCAGGGGGCTCTCATTGCCCACTTCTACCCATTCACTACTTCTTCCCACTTCTTCCAATGCACAGACCCTCATCAGGGAGTCTTCTGCCTCTGCCATTCATGACCTTCCTCGCTTAATGCATCTGCCCTTGACTCTATCCAAGTCTTGGTGCAAAGGGTGGTGTTCATTGAAAGCAACATTGGCATATGCCTTCATCTGTGCTACTTGATGTTGCACCTTGATGCTTGGCAAATCAAGCAGGACTCACATGGAATACTTGGAATTGGCAAGCAAAGAGCCAGGATATTGGTAGTTCTAGTATTTAACTCTTTAAACCCTGGCTTCTCAGTTCGTAAAACCCATTTCCCTGTGCTCCTGAGAAAATACGCACAATGTTGACAATGTAGACATTTGAGTAAAGCTATTTACTATGACAAAACTATGTGCTCTAATTTAGTTATTCTATCTAAAATTGACTTACCTGCTAATCTCTAATGTTCCTACTTCAGTAGAGTGTGGAGTATATTCATCAAATTTACTTGATACATTATGTAAGATAACCACCCACGACCGTAGTCTGATCCTTCGAGGAATAGATCTAACTTGATCCTAATCAATGGACGATTGGCAATTCGAAGCACACACATGTTGTCGCTCAAATAACAACTGATCCTTTTCAGAATAATCACCATCTAACTCCGGTTGATCACAATCAAATCCTTGAAATTACTTTCAACTGTTGTTAGTCTTTCAGAACTGCCATTTCCTGAATTTCAAAACCCCTTTTCATCACGAAAATCATCAAAATTGTCGCGATGACATGCTTCGATATTTGCGCTGCCTGGTGGCTGCGTTATGCTTGGCTTCTTCTGCGCGGTTCATACTACTAATGGGATCACATCGATCCACATCTCGTCAGCCAGGCTGCCTTGAAAATAGCCTGTTTTCACTGAACGCTACATGGAAGAGAGATTGTGGTCTTGGTCAGTGTATTGGGCCTGAACCTGATGTGACGTCCTAGTCAGTATGTTGTCTCTGACTCTCCTAGCGTCTCAGTTCCCCATTTACTATGTGAAAGCACGCAAGATCACATGGTATGAGCATGTTTCAAGATCGTCTGGGTTGACCAAGCTCACATGGTATGAGCATGTTTCAAGATCGTCTGGGTTGACCAAGCTCACATGGTATGAGCATGTTTCAAGATTGTCTGGGTTGACCAAGCTCACATGGTATGAGCATGTTTCAAGATTGTCTGGGTTGTCCAAGCTCACATGGTATGAGCATGTTTCAAGTTTGTCTGGGTTGACCAAGCTCACATGGTATGAGCATGTTTCAAGATTGTCTGGGTTGACTAAGATCACATGGTATGAGCATGTTTCAATATTGTCTTGGTTGACTAAGATGATCCTGAAAGGTACTGTGTCTCGGAAGCTTAAGATAGGGATGCAGAAAAAGAGATGGGAAGACATTAGAGAGTGGACGGGAAGGTCCATAGCTCGAACAAATATCCTGGCACAAAACTGAGTGGAGTATTGGGAACTGGTTAAACAATCTGCAGTATTGGTGCCCCAGCGATCTCTCAGGTTATGGGACTGATGATGATGATGATAATCCTTGCTAATGATTGATGAGATGTATCAGCCGTGTGCTTGTTATTGCAAGGTTTGTTGTCACTCTCACAAGACAATGTCCTGACTCTGCAGACATAAGGAGGACAAGAAGAGCTTGACTGGCAAATTGCAGGAGGCACAGGCTGAACTGAGGAGTATCCGACAACAGAAGCAAATAATGGAGGCAGAGTTGCAGGAGGTACTTACATACATCATCCATCATCAATCACTCATTATTATCATCATAATCCACCATACTCATCAATCATTCATCATCAATCATTCATTATCCATCATCATAATCCCCCATCATCATCTATCATCATCCTTATCATCAAATAGATTCTTCTATCTGAGATCTTAAACATCAAAGCTTTCTACTCACTTCTGATTTCTATTGCCACATGTATCATAGTTTGAATATTCCTATTTAAATCTCGCGTTTAATATGCACAACTCTTAATAATTTTGGCCAGCTGAAACTTGGGTGCATGTATTATACGCAGGTACCAAAAAATACTTTATTTTTGCCACTGAAAGTAACATACATTTGAATGTTTGTTGCAATTTGATAGTGAAAAATGGTGTGAAATTGAATTGTGTCATTATGTGTTGGACATAATTGAATTGACTCCACAACACTGGATGAACTTCTTTTTAGTAGGAGTGAGGACGAGGGAGTTCAGAGTACTTGAAATGTAGATGTTGCACACCTAATTCTGCTTGTTATTTACCCATAATCTAAGTTTTTTTTAACGAATCTCACATTAGGATGTGATACAAGTTTTCATTTTACCAGACAATTTAGGCTCAATCAAACATATATATTATTCAAAATTGTGTATTATATGCAAGATTTTATGGTATGCTTTTTATGGTTCTGTCGTCATATTTTTGTCTTCCTTCATGGCTGATTGATTGACCTAGTGGTAGGACACTTACTATTCAAGGCAAAGATATGAGGTTCAACTCCCGATATTGGTTAGACGAGTGAATAGTGTATCTTGGGCAAACTCATAGGTGCTCAGTTTCTCAGCATATAACTTAACATATGTATACTGGTTCAGAAGACTCCTCAAGGTCTGAATACAACCAGTTTCTTGAACCAATGTGCGAGTCCATCTTAATAGACTTAAACACTAGAGCTAAGTAGACCCGCAGCCAGTTAGGCGCCATCTATAGCTGCTTTTAACAAACCTCATGGGGAATGGTACAAATAACTTGGGTAAATTTTTAATTTGAATTTTGTCCGGGCAGCGGCCGTCAAGCCTACTCTTTTCGATTTCCAACTGCCAAGGAATGTTTAACGTGCTCAACACTGAACACGGAAGTCCGACCTGCCGAAGATGGATGTGTCGGACCAAAAGGTGCAAATCTCGCAGTCAGGCTGTAAACTAGCGACACAACGCATTCCGTTCTCTGGACTACATACTGCTTCTTGCAAAGCCCTGTTCAGGACTTGGTAGTGGGAGATTGAAAATGAATGCATAAGAAGAAGAAGACGGAAGTCCAATCTCACTACTCAGAGATCAGGGGAATTTTTACCAGAAGATCCACGTGACAAAAATCTTGGTCTTCATTGTGAAGGGCGCTGCTTATCATCCTTCATATATGAAAAGTGGAGCTACCGCGCGCCAAAAAACCTTATCAATAGCTCCATCTAGCAATCCTGTGTCAGAGCACTTTGTGTGTTCTTGTAGATGAGGTACCTATGAAGTTAAGGTTGTCCTTCAAAAAGTGATTCACTTTCTCACTGCCTTTTCCTTACCTAGCTGTAGGTCAGGTATCTATTTACAGCTGGGTTGACTGGAGCGTGATGGACTGCAGGAGTTGAACCCATTCCATTGCAGTGAAAACTAAGTGCTCTACCACTGTACTAATCAGGTGGTCGTGGTATCTGTAGTAGTTTGTTTTACATTATAAGGTTAAGCCCATGAGCATAGTGGTAGAGTACTCGCTTTTCATGGCAAAGGTATAGAGTTCAGCTCCCATGGCTGTCATGCTCCAGTTGACCCAGATGTAAATGGGTACCTGGCATAAGATTAGGGAAGTAACAGGCAGCGAAAAAGAATCTGGCCACCCTACCTCATACAATCTGTGACTTAGTATACTGAAGTCTCTAACAACTTCATTCCCCGACAGTAGTGTAACTACTATGGGACAAACCTTGACTTTACTTTAAGCCCATGCACAACCCTCTTAGGTTGGCTTTTGTGTGCCACAGGTAGATGCAGTAGCTTATTATTCCCTCCCCACTAAGGAGTCTCTAGACCTCCACGGGAAAGTGTTTGTCATACTTACTTACAATCCTGGTTTTCAAACAGACAGTTGAACACCTGCTGCCAGGTAGCCAAAGGCAATCCGTAGTTTATTCTTTTTTGCAGTTTTTACTTTGTTAGGCTGACTAGCCCTTTGGGACAAAGATTACATATTAGGTAGGAATTTCGCTATGTTCAAATTTTTGACCGGACAGCAACTGCGAAGGGATCTCAAAGTTTATCATCCATCTCCGATTGGACTACATCTTGATCACACCTTTCTTGAGAACAGGGGATGCTTGAAATTTGCAGGACTTGAAGCCCCACTATTTTGCACCGTCATTAAATTTCTTGAGAGGCTAGTTCTCTCACCTCCCTTGAGATCAGGGGCTGCATGAAACTTCCTGGATTTAAAACTGTTCGCATTTATTTGGGGCTTCTTTTGAGTCTTCCCTCTCAGCTATAGGGACATTAGCTTATTTGAATGTACCCTTGTTGCTCTTGCTTTTCAGATCAGCTCCAAACATGATATGGAGTCTGAGGAATGGAAACAGTTCCAGAAAGACCTGCAGACAGCTGTCGTCATCGCAAACAATTTTAGCCAGGAGACGCAGGATAAGATGGATAGCCTGACAGATGAAAACGCACAGCTGAATGAGCAGGTGATCTCCATGCAGAGGGACATTGACAGGCTGCGGCAGGAAATTGTTAAACATGCACAAGAGGATGCCTCGTCTATCAAACAGTCTATATTGACCAATGCGGAGCTTAAGGGGAAGGTAGGTGAAAGGTTATGGCAGGATACACGGCAACCCCATCTCCCCCGGTTATGGCAGGATATAAGGCCCCATATCCCCCGGTTATGGCAGGATATAAGGCCCCATATCCCCCGGTTATGGCAGGATATAAGGCCCCATATCCCCCGGTAAGGCAGGATATAAGGCCCCATCTCCGCTGTTATGGCAGGATACACTGCCCCCATCTCCCCCGGTTATGGCAGGATACACGGTCCCAATCTCCCCCAGTTATGGCAGAATACACGGCTCCCATCTCCCCCGGTTATGGCAGGATACACGGCCCATCTCCCCCGGTTATGACAGGATACACAGCCCCATCTCTGCTGTTATTGCAGGATACACGGCCCAATCTTCGCTGTTATGACAGGATACACGGCCCCCATCTCCCCCGGTTATGACAGGATACACGGCTTTCATCTCCCCTGGTTATGGCAGGATACATGGCACCATCTCCCCCGGTTATGACAGGATATATACGGCTCCCATCTCCGCTGTTATGACAGGATACACGGCCCCCATCTCCGCTGTTATGGCAGGATACACGGCCCACATCTCCCCCGGTTATGGCAGGATACACGGCCCCATCTCCCCCGGTTATGACAGGATACATAGCTCCCATCTCCGCTATTTAATCTTCACCACGCCAGGGTCTAGACTGGTTGGACAAAAATCGGAATTCCTGAAAAAATGTATTATTTCAAAGCTTTTAACTTTTCTGTTTGTTGGTCAATAAATGTGATTTTCTTGTGTGTAGAGGCATACATGAATAACAAACTTGTTGGTATTATTGTTTTTGGTGTGTTTTTTTTAGTTTCTGAGATACAAGAAGATAAGGGTGAAAATTTATTTAAAAAAAGACATTTGGACTCGACAGCTAGGCCTAGTTGCTCCTATAGAAATCCATGAAAACCACAAGAATGTATCGACACTGTGTTTATAATATTGACACAACTGTTAGTTTCCAATTCAAACGTAGTTATTCCATCTAAGCAAACACAATAAACTATTCTACCCCATAAAAATCTTTCCCAACAACCTACTTTGTCTTTTTAAAAAAAATCACCCGACTCCAATCGACCGATATTAGAAGATAAGTCATCAAAAATCCATTTGTAATTTAACATACAATACTTTTACCAGCAAAAAAACACCTGTATAGAAGAACGTGACGTATTCAGCATTTAAAAAATGGCTATTTGTAGGGTCTCCATCCCCCCAATTTTTTTTTTCTCTCCAATTTGTAGGACGAGTGTGTCAAAATTATTTTGACCAGGGCTTGCTAAAGGATAAACAAACTAAACAGATCTGCCTTTGATAAATCCGTTGCAGAAACTTAACTCCCCCATTCTCAATAATAGGTGAATCTTTAAATCCAAGCGAAAAACAGAAGACATCCTTTCGAGGATCTAAAACAAATTTTACAATCGGTACTTTCTTCGTCTAACCGTACATGATGGAAGTTGGGACTCTGCAATCGAACGGAGGAGCAGGAGCATTTCTGAACCTACCAAATGACAGAAAAATAACACTCGCTACTGGTAAGTACACAAGCAATTTCAGAGCGGAGGCAGAGGCACTGAGGGCGGCAGTGGAAGAAATGGTGACAGGTAAAAGGAATGAGAGCCATATAGTCCTGCTTACAGATGCCTTGGCCGTAGTCACAGCACTAAAAAGCCAGAAAAATACTGAACTTAATGATTTAAGAGCAGTACTCTGTCAACTATGCCAGCAGTCCGCACCAAAGAGGTTAGTGGTACAGTGGGTCCCATCCCACTGCAACATCCAAGGCAACAAGGAGGCAGACAGACTGGCAAAAGAAGGTACAAGACTACCACAACCAGATACTAGTGTGACATACGAAGAGTCAAAAAGGCTTATTAGAGCTAGATACATGACCAAATGGGAAACAGAACATACTGGCTACACAAAAAACGATGCCTATTACCAGTTGAACAGAAGAGAGCAGGTCGTAGTCTTCAGACTTCGCACTGGCCACAATAGACTGAGGTACCACCTATTCAACAAATTGAAGATAGGTGGCACTGACGAATGCTCGTGTGGTACCGGGAAAATGACCCCTGAACATTTGCTGCAAAACTGCCCGACATACGAGAATCAGAGAGAGCAGATGTGGCCATCACCAGTAGCAACATTAGACAAGCTCTATGGCAGTGTCGACAGCCTCAGGATGACCGCTGCTTTTTTCTAAAAAATTAAGGTTGATGTCTGACTGTACGATGAAGAAGAAGAAGAAGGAACTCTCTGCAATCAAAAGAGCAGTATGTTCAACCGTTATTCTAGCATTAACCCCGTAGTTTATATACGATAAAGCGATGGCGCTAAAGCTGACAGTGTGCAACGCCAGTGGAACGGGGTCAAGTGATCGTAATCTCACGCTGTTGGGGCGGAAAAAGTTGATTGACTGGCCGTTTTCTTCATTGACTTTTGTCGTTTGCTCTCAGATAATTGCATCTATTTCCCTCTCTTCTGCAAGTGTTTCTTGGTCTACCTCTCCTCCCCTGTGGATTCCATTTCAGAGCCTATCTGGCCACGTTTGTTGGTGCTGTCCGTAGCGTTTGTCCTATTTCCTTTCCTATGTTTCATCTGTTGCTCCACTGGTGGTTGTTGGCTACTTTGCCAAAGGTCTTCGTTCCCAACTATCTCCTGGCAGTCTATACCCATTATCCTCCGTAGACATTTGTCGACGAACGACTGGAGTTTCCTCTGTATTGCCTTTTTCTTTCTACCAAGTTTTTTCTTCATACAGAAGTTCTGACTTGACAGTGGAATTAAACAATCTTAACTTGAAACAGGAGAGAGAGAAAGAAAGAGGAAAGAGAGGGAGAGAGAGAAAGAAAGAAGAGAGAAAGGGAGAGAGAAAAAGGAGGGAGAGAAAGAGAAAGGAGAGAGGGAGAGAGAAATATGAGGAGAGAGATAAGAGAGGAAGGGAAAGATAGAGGAGAGGGAGAAGAGAGAACAGTGAGAGAAAGAAGAGAGGGGGGATGGAGAGAGGAGAGGGAAAGATAAAAAAAGTAGGGACAAAGTCTCCTGCATATAAGGGAGAGAGAGAAAGAAGGAAGAGAGGAGAGAGCAAAAAGGAGGTAGGGAGAAAGGAGAGAGAAAGATGTAGAGGGAGAAGAGAGAGAAGAAGAGGATAGGGGAGAGAGGAAAGGAAAAGCGGAGGGGGCGAAATAAAGAGCTTAATAGGCAGAAAGGGAGATGGATGTAGAGAGGATAGAGAGAAAAAGAAGAGGGAGAAAGAGAAAGAGGTAGAGAAACAAAGAGAAGAATATGAGGAGGGGAAGAGGAGGGGGAAAGAGAGTGGAAAAGAGGTAAGAGAAAAAGTGGAGAGAGATAGAGAGGAAAAGAGGAGAGAGAAAATAGGAGAGAGAGAAAGAGGAGAGAGAGAGAGAGAAACTTGTATGTGTTAAGGGAATAACATAAATCCTAATAGAAACAAGTATGGCATACAGTTTGAGCATATCTCATATGTTTAAACCATAATATCTCTTGTTTCTTAGGTCTTTACTTCAATGGATAAGGAATTTACTGTTTTAAGGGAAGGTCGTCCACATCTAGACCAGCGGAGTCAGAGCATCTCAGTCAAGTCTCTTATCCGCTCTATTGAAGAGCAGGTTAAATCTGGATGCTCTTCTATCCATTCGAGCCATTCCGAGTCTCGGCGCAGCTCTGCTTCCTCCGATATATCACTTGCATCTTTGAAAGAACTGATCAAGTCAGCGGAATCTCCGCTGCCGGCACCAGACAGTCCAGGCTCTCCAACTAAAGACGTAACTTTCCGAGCGTCTGGATTCAAAACCAACTCTACGGAGAAGTCCCCGCAGTCTTGGCATGCTCAGGACGGCACCACTGGGGCAGCGGTCCCAATTCCAGATGGGCCAGGGAAAGAGTTGCAAGTGTCCAGGACTGATGCTTGTGAGCCTTCTACTGGAGGTGGAGGAGGGAAGGTTGTCCCTCAGATCGCTTCGATTCTCAAGGACAGGAATGCACCCAGGAGAAGCAGTGGTATTGTGTAAGTTATGTGGTGTTTTATAATCACTCCTACTTCACACCATCTCTCATCTCCTCTCTCATCTCAATCGTCTTGTTGTCCCGTCTCGTCTGTCTGCTCATCTGTTGTCGGCTCTCCTCCTCATCGCCTCCTCGTCTTCTCCTCATCTCCTCCATGTCTCCTCTCATCTGCTCTCCTCTCTCATTTCTGGTCTCTCATTTCTCTCCTCTGTTCATTTGTCGTCATCTCTCATTTCTTCTCTCCACATCTCTCATTTCTTATCTCTCTCCTCTCATCTCATCTCTCCAATCCACTTATCTATCCACATCTCATCAATCCATATCACATCTATCCATATCACATCCTATCCATATCACATCTATCCACATCTCATCTCATCTATCCACATCTCATCTCATCTATCCACATCTCATCTCATCTATCCACATCTCATCACATCTATCCACATCTTAGCTCATCTATCTATATCACATCTATCCACATCTCATCTAATCCACATCTCATTTATTCATTTCTCATCTCATCTATCCAAATCACATCTCATTTATCCACATCTCATCTCATCTATCCACGTCACATCTCATCTATCCACATCTCATCTCATCCATCCACGTCACATCTCATCTATCCACATCTCATCTCATCTATACACACATAAATATATATGTGTATAAAAATATGATCAACAGCTGTAATGAAACAGACATTTCCAAGAAAGAAACATCAGGCAAGGACCCTCTAGCCTCCCTGGCCAAGCTGATGAAGGGATCCAAACGCAACGCTCTTCTCAAGTGGTGTCAACTGAAAACCATTCCATATTCAGTAAGTGATGGCTAAATCAGTTTTCTAACCAAGCAAAAAAATTTTATATATAGGTAGTTTTTCCCGCAGCCCTTAAGTAAGCTGCAGAAAGTATTTGGATGTTCTTGGAATATCTGGTAGCAGGCATTACTCCTGCCTGTTGAATACTAGTGTTTCAAGTATTGAAAATAGTTTTTTCTATAAATATTAATGCTCAGATATTTGAAGTTGTGCATAAACTGTTTGACAGGATTAACTTAGCGGATAAACTGTTTGACAGGATTAACTTAGTGGATACATTGTTTGACAGGATTAACTTAGTGGATACATTGTTTGACAGGATTAATTTAGTGGATAAACTGTTTGACAGGATTAACTTAGTGGATAAACTGTTTGACAGGATTAACTTAGTGAATAAACTGTTTGACAGGATTAACTTACTGGATAAACTGTTTGACAGGATTAACTTAGTGGATAAACTGTTTGACAGGATTAACTTAGTGGATAAACTGTTTGACAGGATTAACTTAGTGGATAAACTGTTTGACAGGATTAACTTAGTGGATAAACTGGTTTGACAGGATTAACTTAGTGGATACATTGTTTGACAGGATTAACTTAGTGGATAAACTGGTTTGACAGGATTAACTTAGTGGATAAACTGGTTTGACAGGATTAACTTAGTGGATAAACTGGTTTGACAGGATTAACCTATTCAGATTTTCTGTCTGCAGTTTTTGTCCAGTATTCTTTCTTCTTCTGCATTCGTCTGGAAAAGGACGTTGTGTTGTAGTTTATAGTGAGGCTGCGATATCAGCACCTTTTGGTCTGGCACATCCTGTTTTAGCTGGCTGTTTTTTAGTACAAGATTTGCCTTCCTGCTGCGATCCCTATATGTTGGTCAGCCTACACTAGTGACTAGTTCAGCTTGTTTCTAGGCCTGCCACGTAGAAGCGGAATACAGCCTTGGTCAGCTGTGATTCGCTGACCCTGATGCAAGTAGCCAGCTATGAGTCACTGGCTGCTGTCAGCTCATTCACTGCTGCATCTTGGTTTCTGTCCAGCTGTGGTTCGCTAACCCTGATGCAAGCAGCCAGCTATGAGTCACTGGCTGCTGTCAGCTCATTCACTGCTGCATCTTGGTTTCTGTCCAGTGTTCAACTTGATAGCAATCGCCCCTCGAAATCAATATTAGACTGTTTCATGACAGACGATGATGATGTTGATAATGGCACTTGAATTCTACTCTAGGCAATTTTCTTGGGTGGTGGGTTACAGTGGCTTTCTTCACATCTTGAGACATATTTGAGAAGGGGGTAGTTTTTTGCATTTCACTTTATTTCACTATTCCCCAAAGCGAGGTGCGTTGCACTATGTTTTTATTTTGCGCCTGTTGGCCCAGTGCATCCGACTTCAGCATGCATTTTATGTAAAGGTCTGCTTCCTCTTACATTTTCTAAGGGTTTGTTTCCCCCAGGGTAACAGCCGGTGCTGTGATGGGGATCGAACTCAGCACCTTCGGGGTGTGAGTCGTGTCACTTAACCACTAGCCCACGCCGTCCCTGAAGGTGGTAGTGTTGTGTGGGCAGCCAATTTGGTCTGCAGGTGGTGTTGTGTGGGCAGCCAATTTGGAGTTTTAGTGGTTCTTGTGTGGGCAGGTAATTTGGACTGTGGGTGGTGTTGACATTTTGTAGACTGTCACAAGTTGAAGTGTGTGGGTAGACATTTTGTAGACTGTAAATGGTTGAGGTGTGTGGGTAGATATTTTGTAGACTGTAAAGGGTTGAGGTGTGTGGGTAGACATTTTGTAGATTGTAAAGGGTTGAGGTGTGTGGTGTAGACATTTTGTAGACTAAAGGTTTGAGGTGTGTGGGTAGACATTTTGTAGACTGTAAAGGGTTGAGGTGTGTGGGTAGACATTTTGTAGACTGTAAAGGGTTGAGGTGTGTGGGTAGACATTTTGTAGACTGTAAAGGTTTGAGTTGTGTGGGTAGACATTTTGTAGATTGTAAAGGGTTGAGGTGTGTGGGTAGACATTTTGGAAACTATAAAGGGATGAGATGTGTGGGCAGGCAATTTGAGACTGTAACAGGTTGAGATGTTTGAAAATACCCCTTCTGGGCTATAGTTTGTCTGAACAAACTATGGCTGATCTGAACTTTGACCATTCTGTTTATAGAATATTGACATCACCAACTTTAGCAGCAGCTGGAATGATGGACTTGGCTTCTGTGCTTTGTTGAATAGTTACGTGCCTGAGAAGATTCCATACTCTGAGCTCACTACTGAAGATAAGGTGAAACCTAGTTAGAGAAGCCATGTTTTCTAGTTTGTGTTATTTTTTTTGTTTAACCTTTACCACACCACACAAAAAGATGTATTTTTCCTGTAACCGCTTTAATTTTTCAGCACTTCATGGTAATGGACTTTGAGAGAGTCTAACCTGTTTCTTTTTTAAAGTAATTTATATGTATGTGTGATTGTCGTGTATAGAGACATATATTAATAAATGAATGTGTTGGTGTTATTGTTTTTATTGTGTGTGTGTGTTAGTTTATGAGATACAAGAATATGAAAATGAAAAACGGCAACAACATTTAGATTTACCAATTTCGGGGGTGGAGGGTCTGGACCTTCGGAATTTGAAAATCTTCACTGATGGTCATCATATTTGTTATTTTACTTAACCTTTAGCACGCTAGCAGTTTTTTTGAAAAATTTGACCTAATTAATTTTCTTAATTTCTCGCTTTGGTAGTCATCTTAGAAAATTTTTAATTTTTATGTTTGTTTGTCAATAAATATGATTTTCTGGCGTGTAGACACACAATAGCATAACGAACATGTTGGTGTTGTTGTTTTTGTTGTGTGTTTGTTAGTTTTTGAGATTCAAAAAGATGAAGTTAAATATTTATGTAAATCTAAAAAAAAATTTGACTCGACGGATAGGACTAGTCGCTCCGATAGAAATCCATGGAAACCATAACAATGTATCGATACTGTGTTTACAATATGGACACAACTGTTAGTTTCCAATTCAAACGTAGTTCTTTCATCTAAACAAACAAAATAAACAGATCTACTCGATAAAGATCTTTCCCAACAACCTACTTCCCCTTTCGCAAAAAGTCGACTTGCTCCAAACGGCGTATACAAAATTAAAACTGTTCTAAAGCCATTTGTAATCGAACATACGATACTTTAACCGGCAAAATATCGTGTATATATGGAGGGCATATTCAGCAGTAAAAAATGGCTGTCGGGAGTGACTCTCGTTCAAAAAAAAAATTTTTTTCCCGTGCACCGTTTTTGTAGGCCGAGTTGGTTAGAAGGGATCGGACAAAGCGTGCTAAAGGTTAATAAACAAATTAAACAGATATATCTCCCAGAAATGTTGCAATAACTAACCTTCATCACCTGCAATATTGGGATAATCTTCCAGTCGTCCAGAAAAAGAGAATAAATTGTTTCAAAATTCTCTTTCAAAGTAAACTGGCCATTTTTTTTGTTTACATCTACAATGACGGCATTGTCTATTTGTAGATTCAAATACCCGGGTGTTCAACCGGTGGAAATATAAGGCAACGCTCTAGAATAGCTTTCTTATCGCCAGCCGCATTTACTAGCCATTAGTATGAAAGCGGACATTTTTGTGGGTGAAAAAACTAGCGGGGCATGTGACAAAGGTTAAATGTCACTAATTTGGAGGTGAAAATACGGCTATTAAAAATATATTGTACTTCTGATGGCGGTGTATTTCATTATGGATGCTGTCAGGCCACGGATTTGACTAGAATTTACACTAGTTGGCGACTTACACTGGTGTCCATGGAAACGTGTTGCAGATTTCCATTTGGATTAGTGTGTTCATTTTGTGGTGTTTTTCCCTCTGTTCTGGCATGGTCATCGGCTGTTTGAAAGTGTTTCAGTTGCCCTGTGTCGTATTTCCACGGTACAGTGACACAGTTGAATTTCATGAGATAGCACACTTTGTTCTGTTTGATGACAGGTGCCGTTGGGGGTGGGGCAAGGAAATGTACATGCGGGCCCATAATGGACTAACACGTTGCCAGGGAGAGATTGCTCACAAGTTGAGTGATGCCCCTACAACCTCTTGTAGTTACATGGAAGACAAGTAGTTTTAGAGTTATGATAACCGATTCTGCTCATTGGTCAACAATAGATGACTGAGTGGTCTCGAGGTAAGACGTCAACCTCGGGTGCTGGAGGTTGCGGATTCAAATCAGTGGAGACAGGGATTTTTTTCACTTTCTAGTATTTCCTCCGAATATCTGGGTAGTAGAGATTGGAGGCCCGTGTGCAGTGACATTAAAAATTCCTCGGCAGTTGGAAATTGAAAAGAGTAGGCTTAATGGCCACTGCTCGAATTATGTTAAAAATCAACCTAATTTATTGCGGGATCTTCACTGGTGCTACAGAGTTCGTGCACTGTGCTGAGATTCTCCAAAACATATGGAGAACAGAGCTCTTATGGGTTTAACCGTGTGCAATGACGTTGATTCTTCGACTAATCTAAACCAGTAAGTTTCAGTGTTCTAAGCCAGTATAATAACATTAAGTATACAAATAAGCCAACCTTTCAGCCCTGACTGCCCAGTCTGTAAAAACCCATTTTCCTGTGCTCCTGAGAAAATATGCACAATGTTGACAATGTAGACATTTGAGTAAAGCTATTTACTATGACAAAACTGTGCTCTAATTTAGTTATTCTACCTAAAATTGACTTACCTACTAATCTCTAATGTTCCTACTTCAGTAGAGTGGAATATATTAATCAAATTTACTTGATACATTATGTGGGATCACATCATCTATAAACATGGTCCTGGGTGGTGTCATGACCAAGACTTTCGAGCCTTCCTCTTCAATGTCACTGTACTCCATGTGATGTGTTATGGTGCCGAGACGTGGACACTAACAAAATCACTAGAGGACAAATTGAGAGTTTCCAGGCCTCCCTTGAGAGATACTTGGTTGGAATCACTCTCCGGAACCAACGTTTGCAAGGTCTCCACAATTTTGACATAAGACTATTGTCTCTGTTGAAGGGTGCTGTAATCCATGCAGACAAGGTAAAACATAGATGGGCAGGTCACATGTTGCGACAAAATGATGTTCGATAGAGAACAGCGACAGCAGTCTGGTACCGCCGAGGTAAGAAGAGATTGCTGGGAAGACCTCCTTTGCTGTATGCTGCAACATCCGAGATTCCTCTAGAAAAGCACTTAGCACGCACTGGACTTCTGTGGCCTAAGACAGGGTCCGCTGGAGACGGTGGCCCAAGACAGGGTCCGCTGGAGACGAAGTTGGGACCCGCAGCTACGCTGAGGAACGAGTCATCAAGATTATATGGGATACCCCCCAGGACCATAGTTTGATACTCCGAAGAATAGATCTAGCTAGATCCTAATCCAATGAATGGATGATTGGTAATCTGAATCACACACATGTCGCTCAAATAACAACGGATCCTTTTCAGAATAACGACCATCTAAATCCAATTTATCAGTCTCAAAATACTTAAAATACATTCAACGACCTGTTCTGTTAGCCTTTTAGAATGGCCATTTCCTGAAATTTTCAAAACCATTTTCATTCCGAAAATCATTGTGAAGACATGCTTTGAAATTTGTGCAACCATATTTGTCATTTCCGGAAATGTGTGTACTGTGTAGACATCACTATATTATGGCCAAAATCTGAGCAGTACAGCCAAATATACGAGCCTTTAGCACACTCCAGGCCGTCTGATACAGCCAAACTCGTCACGCTGTTCAAAAATAATTTTTTGAAATTTGTTTTCTCTAAGTACGGAGATCCTACCAATAGCCATTTTTAAACTGCTGGATTCGTCACATTTTTTTTGCCGATTGGAGCAGGCCGACTTTTTGGGGAAAGGTGAAGTAGGTTGTTGGGAAGGATCTTTATCTGGTAGATCTGTTTATTTTATTTGTTTAGATGAAAGAACTACGCTTGAATTGGAAACTCACAGTTGTGTTGATATTGTAAACACAGTATCGATTCTTTGTTATGGTTTTCTATCGGAACGACTAGGCCTAGCCGGGAAAGTCCAAATATTAAAATTTAAAAAAAAAATTTCACATTCATCTTCTTGCATCTCAGAAACTAACAAACACACAACAAGAACAACAACATCAACAACTTCTTTATTCATTTATGTCTCTAAACACAAGAAAATCATATTTATTGACCAACAAACAGAACAGTTACAATTTTTGAAAGTTGAAAAATGCGAAAATTTGCTAAAAATTATGGAAGCGTGCTAAATGTTAAAATAATGGTCCACTCGGCACACCGGCAAACGGGTTGGCTCAGGGAATGGGATATTTACACACACCCTGATTTATGGGTGTCACGGTTCAAAAAGTCAACCTCTACCACAAACACTTTTCAATATTATATTTATTTGATGTTTATATTCTGTACTCTAAAACATGTTTTTTTTTTCTCACTCCTTTGACAGAGAAGAAATTTCACACTTGCCTTTAATGCAGGAGAAAGTGTAGGAATCAAAGCCACTTTGGTAGGTCTGATTTCATCTTAAAATCGACTTGGGGGGGGGGGGGGGGGTGGGGGGTCATACTTAGCTCTACTTTGACTCTTCTGTGGAACCCCAAAAAAACTTAGCGGCTCCTTCTGTGGTCACGATCCACCAGTTGAAAACCACTGAGATAGATTACATAGACGTTACTGCACTTGAGATTAAGGTCTTGGAAGACTGAACATAGACCTTACTGCACTTGAGATTAAGGTCCTGGTAGACTGAACATAGACCTTACTGCACTTGAGCTTAAGGTCTTGGAAGACTGAACATAGCCCTTACATCACTTGAGATTAAGGTCCGTGTAGACTGAACAAAGACCTTACTGCACTTGAGATTAAGGTCCGTGTAGACTGAACAAAGACCTTACTGCACTTGAGATTAAGGTCTTGGAAGACTGAATATAGCCCTTACTGCACTTGAGATTAAGGTCTTGGAAGACTGAACATAGACCTTACTGCACTTGAGATTAAGGTCCTTGTAGACGGAACAAAGACCTTACTGCACTTGAGATTAAGGTCCATGTAGACTGAACAAAGACCTTACTGCACTTGAGATTAAGGTCTTGGAAGACTGAACATAGACCTTACAGCACTTGAGATTAAGGTCCTGGAAGACTGAACATAGCCCTTACAGCACTTGAGATTAAGGTCCTGGTAGACTGAACGTAGACCTTACTGCACTTGAGATTAAGGTCCTGGCAGACTGAACATAGCCCTTACTGCACTTGAGATTAAGGTCCTTGTAGACTGAACATAGACCTTACTGCACTTGAGATTAAGGTCCTTGTAGACTGAACATAGACCTTACTGCACTTGAGATTAAGGTCCGTGTAGACTGAACAAAGACCTTACTGCACTTGAGATTAAGGTCTTGGAAGACTGAACATAGACCTTACTGCACCTTTCAATATTTGTACCTTTCTCCTATGGTGGAAAGCCTAATCAAAGCAATAATGCAAGCTGCCACTGAAACCATCCCAAGAGGGGCAAGGAAAAACTACAAGCCCAATTGGAATGATGAATTGCAGAAAGCGGAAGACGAAGTCTCAAATGCTAGGGACATGGCAGAGAGAGAACAATCTATGGAGGCAAATATCGCCCTCAAAGCCACCACGGCGAAATACAAATACACTCTAAACCAAATAACAAGAGAAAGCTGGAAAAACAAAACAGGAAGCCTCAATTAAAATAAAGATGGGAACTTCTTCTTCGTATGCAGTCAGACAGTAACCATTATTTTTCGAAAAAAGTGGCGGTCATCCTGAGGCTGTCGACACTGCCATAGAGCTTGTCTTGCAGTTCCACTGGTGATGGCCACATCTGCTCTCTCTGATCCTCGTATGTCGGGCAGTTCTGCAGCAGATGTTCAGCAGTCATTTTACCGGTACCGCGCGGGCATTCGTCGGTACCACCTATCTTTAATTTGTTGAATAGGTGGTACCTCAGTCTATTGTGGCCAGTGCGAAGTCTGAAGACAACGACCTGCTCTCTTCTGTTCAACTGGTAATAGGCATCGTTTTTGGTGTAACCAGTATGTTCGGTTTCCCATTTGGTCATGTATCTGGCTTTGATAAGCCGTGTTGACTCTTCGTACGTCATACTAGTATCTGTTTGTGGTAGTCTTGCACCTTCTTTTGCCAGTCTGTCTGCCTCCTCGTTGCCTTGGATGTTGCAGTGTGATGGGACCCACTGTACCACTACCCTTTTTGGTGCGGACTGCTGGCACAGTTTGCAGAGTGCTGCTCTTAAGTCATTAAGCTCAGTGTTTTTCTGGCTTTTTAGCGCTGTGACTACGGCGAGAGCATCTGTAAGCAGGACTATATGGCTTTCATTTTCTTTGTGTGTCACCATTTCTTCCACTGCCGCCCTCAGTGCCTCTGCCTCCGCTCTGAAATTGCTCTGAAATCAGTAGCGAATGACAGTGTTATTTTTCTGCCATTTGGTAGGTTCAGGAATGCTCCTGCCCCTCCGTTCTGTGTAGTGTTTGTTACAGAACCGTCGGTGTATGCATGGGTCCAGTCCATGCTTGGGTAGCTTTTCGATATAAAGCTTAGGGTAGTATCTCTCCTTTCTTTTTCAGTCTGGCAGTTTTTGTTTCCAATACCTGGTATATTTTCTACCACCTCTGGAAATATATCCTGCCTCCAGGTAGGTTTTCGAACAGTAGTGATGGGTTTTGGTGTTGTTAGTGCGCTTATGGGATCTTCGTGCATCTTTGCTTTGGCTATTTCTGCAAAGTTTCTCCGCTTTAGTTTCCCATTTCCCAAATTGTTTAGTCTCTGGTGCATTGGATGGTCAGTCAGTCTTCGGAGTTTCTCTGACTGCAGCTGGGCTCTGCAGTCTCTTCTATCGGTCATGGATTGCAGTTTTGTAATCTTTTCAAGTTCTACAATTGGCGTTGACTTCATGCCTCCTGTTATAACTCTCATGACTTGGTTTTGAAGTTTGCTAACTTTATCGAAGTTCGCCTTTGCTGCTGTTGTCCATGCCGCGATGCCATACTCGAGAACTGGTCTCACTCTTCCAGTGTACAGTTTCTTTAGTATGCTTTCGTCTGCTCCCCAGCTTGTGCCAGCAAGTTTCCTCATGATTGCCATTCTTTCTCTGGCTCTCATTCGGTTTCTCTCGATCTGACTTTTCCATGTCATGCGCCGATTAAATGTGACTCCCAGATAGTTTGGGTTGTCGTTTGGCTGCAGGAATTTGCCATTTAGACTTATTTTGGGGTTTTATTTTGACCAGCCATGAGTTCGCCCACTCTTCCAGCGATGTTAGGGCCTGCTGCATCCGATTTCTTGCTATGGTGAGATTCTTTTCAGAGGTCCACATAGCCAGATCGTCTGCAAACATTGAGCTATGGACTCTTCTTGGTATATTCTCTGTAATGTCGTTTATATACACCAGGAAGAGTGTGGGTGACAGTACTCCCCCTTGGGGTACTCCCTGCTCGAGTGTCACCTTTTTGCTCATCTGCCCTTGTACTTGGACTCTGGCCGTTCTTTGTGTGAGGTAGTGGTTGATCCACTTGTACATTTTCCCACAAACATCACTTCTTCTTAGCTTGACTCTAAGTCCATCTTTCCAGACTTTGTCAAATGCCTTTTCCAGATCCACCCAAACAGCTACTGTGTGTTTCTGTGCCTGGTAGGCATCTTCTATTTCCTGGGCTATGAGGATGACCTGGTCCTCAGTGGATCTGTGCTGTCTAAAGCTGGCTTGCTGTGGAATTAGTATTCGTTTTTCTTCCAGATGCCACATCAGTCTGGTGTTTATCATACGTTCCATCAGCTTGCCGACACAGCTCAGTAGGCTGATGGGCCTGTATCCATTTGGATCTGTTTTGTCCTTTCCTGTTTTTGGTACTGGTACAAGTACTGCGTCTTTCCATGCCTGGGGTACAATTCCCCTTTTCCAGCTTTGGTTCAGGACCGATAGCAGTTTCCTCTTCGCTGTTTGGCCCAGCCCCATCAGCATTTCGTTTGTTATCCCGTCTTTTCCGGGAGATTTCCTTTTCTTTAATGTTCTCATGGCCTCTTCCATTTCGCTCATTGTTAATTTGGCCATCATATGCTCTTTAGGTGCCGTATTGATGTTGTCGTGCCCCTTTTGCTCTTCACTAATGTCTGTATGCCTATCTGCAGGGACCTCGATGTGGTTTGCTCTGGCATAGTGATCGACAAAAGCGTTTGCGGCTTTCTTACCAGTGAGCAAGTTTTCGCCCTGCTTGATGGTAATTTGTTTGTTTGACGGGGTTTCGTCGTTCATGGCTCTGACTAGCTTCCATAGCTTGTTCCCTTCTTTGTCCAGGTTTAGGCTTTCCATTTTGTTTTTCCAGCTCTCTCTTGCTGTTTGCTTGAGAGTGTATTTGTATTTCGGGCGAACTCAGGGCTGGTCAAAATATATGAGGAAAAAACATGTACGATATTCTCGCTTTCAAACAAACCCAAAAACACCAAAATATGTCTTAACGGCAAATACCTGCGGCCAAACGACAACCCAAACTACCTGGGAGTCACATTTGATCGGCGCATGACATGGAAAAGTCAGATCGAGAGAAACCGAATGAGAGCTATTCAACAAATTGAAGATAGGTGGCACTGACGAATGCTCGTGTGGTACCGGGAAAATGACCGCTGAACATTTGCTCCAAAACTGCCCAACATACTAAGGATCAGAGAAAGCAGATGTGGCCATCACCAGTGCCGACACTAGACAAGCTCTATGGCAGTGTCGACAGCCTCAGGATGACCGCTGCTTTTTAAAAAAAAATACAGGTTGACGTCTGACAGCGTACGAAGGAGAAGAAGAAGTACCTTTCGGTCCGACACATCCGTCTTCGGCAGGACAATCAACTCCCAATACTTAATTGCAAGCACATGATGATAACTACCAAAAGAGATTACGCTATTTACATTCCGACACTATGTTATCAATGTCAAAACTGGACACTAACATCAATTGAAAAACGACAGCAGAAATGAAATGGGAGAGAGACATGATCAGAAACATCAGAATACTGGTGGGAACAACTCCAGTATTAGACTATATTAATCTGCCAAAGACTGTGTCAGACCAAAAGGTGCAAATATCGCAGTCTAGCTGTAAACTAGTGATACAATGCATTCCGTTCTCCGGACTATATCCTGCTACTTGCAAAGTCCTGTTCAGGGCTTGGTAGCGGGAGATTGAGAACAAACGCAGAAGAAGAAAGAAGACTACATTAAAAGACAGCAATTAAAATGGTTTGGTCACATAACAAGCCTACCACCACACAACACCTCCCAACTAGCAATCCTACTTAGATACATGGAATTTAAGGCAAGAGGCTGCTCACGAAAAAGGTGGCTTGCAGAAATATCTGAGGTGTTGAATGCCACTGTGCATGAAGTACACATTCGGACTCCATTGAGAGATCTCTTCATAACCTGACACTGAAAGGCGTAACATGATAAGCGAATACGAGAAGAAAGTCTTAGGTATCTGTAGAAATGTATGGTTTATAATAATAATTGCTTGATAAAACTCATACATCTCTGGCCATTGAAGATCTTGCTTCCTCTTTACAGAACATCAATGACATGGTGTCCATGGAGCGACCAGACTGGCAGGCCGTCATGAACTATGTCACATCTATATATAGACACTTTGAGGTTGACAAGCCATGATAGAGTATGTGTAACTGAGGTTGACAAGCCATGATAGAGTATGTGTAACTGAGGTTGACAAGCCATAATAGAGTATGTGTAACTGAGGTTGACAAACCATGATGGAGTATGTGTAACTGAGGTTGACAAGCCATGATAGAGTATGTGTAAGTGAGGTTAACAAGCCATGATGGAGTATGTGTAACTGAGGTTGACAAACCATGATGGAGTATGTGTAACAAGTCCTTGTATGCATCTACTATCTTGGTCATGGTGGTGCTCATGGCAGTTAAAGAGCTTTGGCTTCTAAAGTGTTCATAATGAGGGACATTAGATATTGGTAGAGAAGTCGCTCAATCACTCTCTTGCATGGTGGCATTCCAGAATCAGAAATATTGAGAGATGGTCTTAATAAAAGTAATCAATAACATAAGTTAACCCTTAACCCTTTCGCTGCCACGGACGACTAAAGTCGTCCAAACTCAAATATCCTTTACAGTGCCACGGGCGACTAATGTCGGCAAGCGGTATGAGGTTTTTTTTCCACTGATTTTCACTACACAACTCTGGTTTTACTTTACCCGAATGTTACCTCCATAAGTTAGAGAGGTCTACAAAATGGCTAAGCATGTGTTTTGATTATTTTAATGCAGACAGTCGGAAACATAACATTTTTGTTGCATTTTTTCAATACGGAAACAAATATTCGCAATGAGTGATGTAGCCGATGATACCCAGGTCCATAAAATGACCCTGATTCAGACTTTTTAGCTAGTTCTAGGGATATAACGGACTCAGAATGTGATATAGAACTAAACTGTGATTCAAGTAATGTTGATAATAGGAGATAGTCCTTGTAAAACTGATCATGTCCAAAAAATGCGATGGCACGGTGCTAGACTTGGCTGAAAAAGTAAGGCAGCGAAAGAGTTAAAGTCCTATATCGCTGGTGCCCTCAAATCCTATATCGCTGAAAACCATTTGTTCTCTTTGCGTTCATTTCTGTGTTACACCTTTCATTGCCTTCTGTTTTGAATTTGTATGCAAGAAAAAAAGTATTGATAAAGTATCGAAAACAGCTTGGACGTTAAAACCAGTTCATTTTCACCAAAAAATTAGTGATCTATCTGATAATGAGCACGTGGGGTCTGTCAGGACGGAATTTGTTCGATCTATTTGACAAGCTAGACTTTGATTATGGTGATAATCAATCAGATATTGGGATAGAGAGTGATAAATCAATCAGATATTGAGATAGAGAGTGATAAATCAATCAGATATTGAGATAAAGAGTGATAAGATGAGCTATTGTATCGTCGATGGTCGGGCCAGTTTACAATGGTCATATGCCTAGTGACACTAGTGTAAACGGCACAGGGGATGCACGTTCAGCGTGAACTGCTCCTGATCTGTGGAACTTCTATTGTAGCAGGTGCACAAATACGTCAATTTCTACTTTTTTTGCACACTAGCATTACATTTCAGACACTCCTCCATTCATACACATCGTACTCAAAATTCATTCCAATATTATAATTTAAAAAAATTACAGATAAAATAAGACAAGTACCCATTTCTCATTGGTTTGGTTGATTTAATTCAGGATTCTATAGACCATAAACAAATATGACTTTAAGAGTTAAACACAGAGTCTACAGAAAAATGGAATGTTAATCCCTTCAAAACCTGCATAATTTTGCAGATCTGTGTCTTTCAGTCCAGGCCAAGTGCCAGAATTCCATTGGCCAAAGTTTTATTCAAAATAAAATGAATTAATATTGAACAAATTCAGCTAAAATTACAATCTAAACATCGTAAGACATGATTAAACTGTCTATGATTTTAAATATTGATAATAAAAATGAAATATTGTTAAATGACATTAATGAGGAAGTGAAAACAACATATGTGCTCTCTTCTCCATGTGAATTTTGCTGTTAATCCATTAAATTCCATTTCCACCTACGGTTTTTCGGTGTCCCAGACAAAGTTTAAATCAGGTTTGTATTGAAAACTTGGAATCCTGGTATTCAAACAGGCATGTGAATGTCTGTTGCCAGGTAGTCGAAGGCTAACCATAGTAGGTATTTTAAACTTCCTGCTGCGGCTTACTAGGCCTAGGGAAAAGTACACATAGTTTCGGTAGATTTTTAACTGTTTATATTTTGTTTGGGTCGTGGCTGTTAAGCCTACTCTTTTTGATTTCTAGCTGCCAAGGGATTTTTAACGTACTGGACACTGAAAACGGGAGTCTGATCTCACTACCCAGAGATCAGGGGAATTTTTATCAGAAGATCCACGTGAAAAAATCCTGACCTCCGCCGTGATTCGAACCCTTGACCCCTGGCACCCGAGACGGACACCTTACCTCGAGACCGTTGAGTCCCGCTCTTGTATTGAATATCAACAAGTAATCCAGATGCGATAATTGGTCTGATCAAATATAATAAATCGTTTCTTTAGTCTTGATATCCCAAATTAAATCGGATGGAAAGACCGACTTCAAAACATTCACCACAAGTGTAAATCTGAATGAAATATGAATTATACATTAAATGGAATGAGCTGAACGTCTGGTTATAATTTAGGTTGCCTAACCAATGAGAGTTCGTTGCTATGTCACAATAGCCAGCTGACTACCTCATTAGAAAAAGAGTGTTTTTTAAATTTATATTTAGCCTCAGACAAACTGATGTTTTACTCGTATTCTGAACAGGAAATGGTATGATAATTTATGGTTACACATTCCGCAGTATCCAGTTTGGCAGACACAGGTGTTTTTTTTTCTTGATACAATCACTTCTCCACGTATGGAAAGTAATGGCATCCTACTGTACTGCACGCACACCTGCCAAGAAATATATAACAGCAACATTCTGCAAAGGACACGCTACTTACTTGTACTGTGCTGTCAGTGTCAAACTTAGTCCCTATCCAAGATGCAGGAGAGAAAAATTCAAGCAACGTGCGAAATGAAATGTATTCGAAAGGCCGTTTGTGTCAGCAAGGGTGAGAAATGAGGACAGATATTTGGTAGGAACTTACCCTTGTGTTGAGTATATATTAGCAGACAGAAATTCAAATGGTTCGGTCATCTCATGAGAATGCATTCTGATCAACTACCTCTGCTTGCTTGCAATACAGGATAATCTGGCTGCAGGGCATGAGGCAGGTTGATATTTGACCTACCAGTAATCCTACAACAATATGAGCTTACTACAACATAGTTAGTTAGTTGCCCATCGCAAGCGAAGATGGCAACAGCCTCAGACATGTTTATTCAGATGTGACTGTACAGTTCGATCTAACCGTGATAAACTAAACTGCATGTAGGGCACACATGAACAGCATTTCAATGGAGAAACTTATAGAGTGTCTTTGTATCATTTCTTTTGTCCCCCCTGTCCTGTTCTGTCATGAGCGCACCGTACAGCAGTTGTTTAGGGGGCGCTCATCTGTCAATACGAACAACATGCTCTGTCCATCTGATCTGGGCTCTCTGTAGCAGTGTATGGATGCCAGTGAGTCTAGCCCTGCTGAGGACATCATAGTTGGACACTCTGTCCTACAAACCAATCCTGAGCAGTCTGCGGAGACAGTTTACATGGAAATGATTAAGTTTCCTGACATGCCTGCTATAGACTGCATGTTTCGCATGCGTACAAAAGCCTAGTCAGCACGATACAACCTAATTTTGGTGACAACACTGATTCCCTGCCGATCCCAAACATTTTCTCGTAGTCTTCCGAAGCCAGCATTCGCCTTGGAAATCCTGTTGTGGACCTCAGAGTCAATATTTCCTTCTCTGGTGAGGGTACTGTCAAGGTAGGTAAAGCTATCAACTGCCTTTAGGCGTTGTCCCTGTACAGTGAAGTTTGGTTCGTGGTAGGGCTTTCCAGGCGCAGGTAGAAACATTACCTCCGTTTTCTTGGTGCTTACAGTTGAGAACTCATTCATGATTGCCTGCATGTTCTGTTCTATGCACGTGTTAATTGCACTGTCGTTGGCAAAGAGGAGATCTAAGATACTTGCTTCTTTCACCTTTGTGAGGGCCTTTAAGTGCCTCAGAGTGAACAGCTGCCCATCTGTCCGGTATCTGATCTGTATGCCAGTGTAACAGTCATGTGTTGCATCAGAAAGCATGGCTGCAAATACCACGCTAAAAAGTGTTGGGGAAACATACTAACTACAACATATGTAACACACATAGCCCAGGAAAGATGACTTAAGCTCTTCATGGCACAAGTGGATGGAAATTCAACTTAAAAGCACCAGGCTATGTAAACCTCTCTAGCCCCTGTTGAAGACCTTTTGATCACAGCATAGTTTTTATGTTTTTTTTGTTGCCAATACAACACTGGCACACACTTGTTTGTTAAGTGTGTATATCTACTTACTTGAATAATACTTAATTGCACATTTTACAATTCAGTTTGACCAGACACCCTCATTTTAAAATGCTTTTATTTACAACTTCACTCATTAGTTAGGGTTAAATCTTGTATCTGAAAGCTCTAGACACTTTCCAATAAGCTAGAGAGCTGAAACTTACAGGACAGGTAAAATTTGATGACAATACACTTCACTTATATTTTTGGAACAATTTTTGCAAATTGCCTAAATTTGGTTGATTTGTGTATTGAATTGCAAATGGATGTATATATATGCATGCGTATGTGTGTTTGTTTTATAAAATTACAGTGTTTTATAAAATTACAGATGCATGTAAGCGAGTCCCATAATAATTTTATATTTATAATATTACATCATAATTTTACATAGAAAGATTTCACATTTCCAAAAGACCATAAAGATAAAATTATGTAAATAAATATTGAAGGGGGAAAACATTTGTTTCAAAATGCACAAAAAAATATATACAGGAACTCAGTTTTATTAACTTTGCTTTGCTTTACTTTTAGAACTTATGCTCAATCACTCATTATGGTTCATCACAAATATGAAACAAAAGTTGGGTGCAAAATGCTTATAACATAAAAAGGTCTAGGTGGTACAATGTTAAAGCATATTTTAGTAAAAACTGTTAGAAAATATATTTGACATAATTAAAGAAAGCATTCAGTGCCCCAGGATTTTATTTCATACTAGTTGTAGTATCCAGCACTGCTCAGGAAAATTATTAAAGTCCCATCACTTGCCTCATGTCAAATCTTATGGCAAACAGTGACAAGTATTTTTTTGTCTTATAGTATAGATTTGGGATGAAACATAAGTGATAATGGCATAAGATGTAAAAAATAAAGCTAATTAAGTTAATAACACTGAATTATTTGGTCTATTTCAGCATATCAGGAAAATTAATGTTGAGTATGTTTATCCTGCCGAATGGTAGAACAGATAGGATATTCGTCTCTTTGGTGCATTATGCTCCCATCTACCCAGGTGTATAAATGTTTTCAGTTCTGCCACAGCCAGCACTTATAAGTTTTACCTGTGTAAATGGGTATTGGATATGCTACTGTGGAAGGAAGGCACAACAGTAGGGAGGGAACTAGTCATGCGACTGGCTACCTCTTGTACCTCACTAGATGTTCGCTTCTTTTGTGAGGCAGGGGGACTAGCTTCCCTGCCATGTCTTTTTCCAACTCAGAGAGACAATCATTCTCAGACTTGAGCATAGTGCCCCTGTTGCGCACCCTATCAGCTATGTAGTGTGAAGCTAGTTCTCTAACCTCTCTGCCACTTGAACTCAGCAGGAGCGTGACCGACTAGAATGTGTATCTATTCAGTTTTTATGTAATGAGCAAGTGGCCTCTCTGCCACTCAGACTTGCTGCTATCAGTGTCTGTTTGTATCCCTATTGATTGCATGTTTTTTTTGGTTTTTTGTTTGTGACTTCACACATTTTGAATATCTGGGCTCCAGAATTGACAAAAATGATGACTGCTCGAAAGAAATCAGAAGACTAGCCATGGCAATGCAGAGACTGAACAGCCTGAAGAAATTATGGCAGAGCACCAACAAAATGATAAAAGTAAAAGTCTTGAGAGCCTGTATTTTTCCTGTGGCAGCTTATGGCTGCGAATCATGGATGATTACCAAAACTTCTAGACAAAGAATCAAATCCTTCGAGTCAAAATGTTACTGAAAGATGCTCAAAATACCCTGGACAGAGAAAAAGACAAATGTAGACATTCGGCAAGAGTTGAGCATAGAGGTGAACTAGTTTATCAATTCCATTTTGGCTAGAAAATGCAAATACTTGGTCACATCAAGAGAGACAACTGTCTCGAGAGAACAGTGATGGAAGATATGGTGCCAGGCAAAAGAGGAAGGGGTAGACCAAGAAGATGATGGCACCAAGATATCCAGGAATGCCTGGGTATGACTGTGGCGGAGGCTAGAGTTTTGGCAAGGGAACAAGTTTCTTTCAGACAGACTGTGATGGGAGCGACGTTATATAAAGGACATGCTACATAATGATATGCGGTCGCCTTATTTCTCTATTCCCCAAGCCTGTGTGTGTTGTACTATGGTTTTTATTTTTGCGCCTGTCGGCCCAGTGCATCTGACTTCGGCATGCATTTTATGTTAGGGTCTGCTTACTCCTGCATTTTCTTAGGGTTTGCTTCCCTGGAGTAACGGCCGGTGCTGTGATGGGGATTGAACCCAGCACCTTTGGCTTGTGAGCCATATCACTTAACCACTAGCCCACGCAGTCCCCTCTGATTGCAAGATCACATTTTATTATGGTTGTTGACTTTGAGAGCTGGTATCCTTTTTATTTGTTGGTCTAAAGAAATAATTTTGTTCTGTATAGAGACATAGATGAATAAACAACTTGTTGGTGTTATTGTTTTTGTTGTGTGTGTGCGTGTGTGTTAGTTTCTGAGATACAAGAAAATGAAAGTGAACATTTATAAAAACAAAGCACAGACATTTGAACTTACAGATTCGGGAACGAAGAGTGACTCCTCATATAACCCATTGAAATCACAGCAAAGTATCGATACTGTGTTTATAATATCAGCACAAGTGTTAACATTTTAAGTTTTATCTAAATAAACAAACTAAACCGATCAACCTCACAAATATCTTTTGCAACAACTCAACTTCACCATTTTCAATAATAGGCTGTCCCCAATTCACGTAAAAGAATAGGAAAAATCATTTCAAATCCATTTGTAATCAGAATTGTAAACAGAAAATACCGGTTAAAAACTTGTGTAGATAGATGTGACGTATTCATCACAATAAACTATTTCTATGGTAGCCCGGTTTGGTCATTATGAAAATTTTCGTGACATAGGTACGCAAGCGATCATAGGTAAAGTAAAGGTTAAGAAAACTTGTTAATATAAACTTGTCTAAGATGAAAACAAGATACATTTTCTATGCACTAGAGGGGGCGAAACAACTGCACATGATCAAGTGGCCGGCTGTGTGTGTGTGTGTTTGTGGAATGGAGTAACTATGTCAACATATAAAACATGCATTCTCCTAAAAAAAAAAAAAAAAGCATGCAAGTGACAAAGTGGATTTGTGGAAATCTGTAAGCTGAGTGGGTCACATATTTGGCTCAAGTAACCAATCAAATCATCCGTTGGGATATTATAGCAGGGAAAGAAGTAAACATAAACAGGCGAACATACGACTACTCTAAGGCAGATATTAAGAGGATGAAAGAGGCAGCTAGCCACGTAATCTGGAAAGATATTGTTGGAGGAACAGATGTTGAACAAGAGTGGGAGAGTTTCAAAACAGTTCTAGAGAAAAGCTAAAAGAGGAATGTGTTCCATGTAGGGAAGTAAACCCCAATCGTAAAAAGTAGATAACTAGATTTGTAGTTAAATGTGGAAGAGCTAAAAATAAAGCATGAAACAAATATATAGATGCAGGCAAATCAAAAGAAACATATTTAAAATATTTGGACAAGCAGAACATATCTCAGAAAGTGAGTAAAGCAGCTAAAATATTCGGGAGAAAAATGCTCATAGAATCAAAACTAATAGTAAAAGCTTCTTCTCTTATGTTAGAAATAAAGAAAGAATGAAAGACAAGGTAGGCCCTATCATAGATAGCACAAGAAAAATAATAAGTGAGAACAGGGAAGCAACAAATCTATTCAATCAGTACTTTGGCACAGTCTACACAATAGAGGACTGCTCCAAGATCCCAGAGCCTATAGATATTTTTTAAAGAGACATGGATACAGCGGGATTAAGATCAATCTGTAGTACAGAGGAAATTGTTTTTAAAAAATTGAAGGGGTTGAAAGTGGATACATGTCCAGGGCAAGATGGTATTCATCCAAAATTGCTGTTTTGAATTAGAGACAACTAGCAAAACCATTGGCTATATTATGTTTTCAGTCACTTGCAAAAGGGATTGTTTCAGGGGATTGGAAAGATGCAGGACTGATCTCCTTATTCAAAAAGGGTAAAATATCAGACCCAGCTAATAATAGACCGGTGAGTTTAACGAACATAGTCTGTAAATTGTTAGTCAGTCATTGTAATGCATTTAGACAAGTTTAATCTAATCAGAAATAGTCAGCATGGGTTTACCAGAGGAAGATCATGCTTAACAAATATATTATGGGAAATCTAAGCTGAGTGGGTCATGTGTGTGGAAATCTGTAAGCTGAGTGGGTCATGTGTGTGGAAATCTGTAAGCTGAGTGGGTCACATTGTATCAGCTACCTATATTCAATAGTGAAACTACAGCAAACGTTTTCTACCATTGAAGATATGAGGCTATCAGGAAGCACATGTTTGATCGAGTTTGGTTGGTTATTGATCCAGCAGACTGTGGGCTCCTGCCCTTTGGCTCAGTGCCATAAAGTGGTGTCTACAAGCGTTTGTGAGCTGTTGTTTAGTTCCGCGTGTCTGGCCTCAGAGAAAGAACTCTTTCCTAACACTGTCAAGTGCCAGACACTAGAAAAGATGGTTTTCAACAGTTTCAGTGGGATGTTAGCACTCTTGAGTATGTTGTGGTTGGATTCTGTTCAAGTGACTGTTAAGTTGTATGTGATGAGTACGAAGTTGAAAAGTGGTGCTTTGATCTAACCTTTTCAGGTGGCTGGTGTTGATTTTTTTTTTAAAAATTGTTTTGAGACCCTAGTAATTGAAGAATGTCATCCAGCCACCCAGGATCTTAAGAAGAGAGCCAATCTATTTACATAATCTGTAATTACAGAAACGTGTACATGTTAACCGGAAGCTTGTAAATTTTGTGATTATTCTGTATAACTTATGGGTAGCCCGTACATGTTGTGAACAGTGAAACATGGCATGAGAGGACTGAGTGTTAGTTTAAACACCAATCATATCATAACTTGTCTTTAATTTGTAACTTTCTAACCGTGTTTAATGACTTGCAACAGAAAAGCGGCATGGACTTATTTATCTGTGACATGATGTTAGCCAGGTGATATGACTCAGTATTATAAGCTTAAATAGATTTATGTGAACCAATAAATGCAAGATAATGACCCTGATAAACCACGAATCAGAAGCATTAACAGAAACCAGCTGCAAATTCAACAGAATGATAAGCGAAGAATTTCTCCCGACTGAAGAATTTATGAAATGAGGAGGCAGATAAGAAAACTGTCACCAGGGCTACATATGAAGAAATATAGACGAGGATAGAGAATATAGACAAGGATAGAGAATATAGACAAGGATAGAGAGCTTCTTCAGAGACAAACGACTGGAAGAACATATAGGGTCTGATATAACAGAAAGCCCTTGTCTTTGACCAGAAGAGATGAAATGACACTATTCAGACTGAACGGGCCACTGATATAACAGAAAGCCCTTGTCCTTGACCAGAAGAGATGAAATGACACTATTCAGACTGAACGGGCCACTGATATAACAGAAAGCCCTTGTCCTTGACCAGAAGACATTAAATGACACTATTCAGACTGAACGGGCCACTGATATAACAGAAAGCCCTTGTCCTTGACCAGAAGAGATGAAATGACACTATTCAGACTGAATGGGCCACTGATATAACAGAAAGCCCTTGTCCTTGACCAGAAGACATTAAATGACACTATTCACACTGAACGGGCCACTGATATAACAGAAAGCCCTTGTCCTTGACCAGAAGAGATGAAATGACACTATTCAGACTGAACGGGCCACTGATATAACAGAAAGCCCCTGTCCTTGACCAGAAGAGATGAAATGACACTATTCACACTGAACGGGCCACTGATATAACAGAAAGCCCTTGTCCTTGACCAGAAGAGATGAAATGACACTATTCAGACTGAATGGGCCACTGATATAACAGAAAGCCCTTGTCCTTGACCAGAAGACATTAAATGACACTATTCACACTGAACGGGCCACTGATATAACAGAAAGCCCTTGTCCTTGACCAGAAGAGATGAAATGACACTATTCAGACTGAACGGGCCACTGATATAACAGAAAGCCCCTGTCCTTGACCAGAAGAGATGAAATGACACTATTCACACTGAACGGGCCACTGATATTACAGAAAGCCCTCATCCTTGACCAGAAGAGATGAAATGACACTATTCAAACTGAACGGGCCACTGATATAACAAAGTCCTTGACCAGAAGAGATGAAATGACACTATTCAGACTGAACGGGCCACTGCAGATATCTTTTTTTTCCCAACAACTTCCAAAAAATCAGATGTGCCTGAGTGGGTACAGACGTGTTCTCCAAATCTTTAGGTTCAATGAGAGTCACAGAGTGGATATGGCTCTCTACAACCCAGATGACCGATAAACTAGGACGCTGTGAGAAAACTGTGATGAGAAAAGCAGAGGTGATTGCTGGGTAGCAAATGGCTTAGATGAATAGGAAAAGGTTCAATTAAACTTGCTTGTCTGCTGATAGTAATAATAGTTGCCCATCACAAACAGGATGGCAACAAAATCAGACTTGGGCTGAGAACTATGATGATATAATCCCATGATCTTGACAGTCCAATGCCTTCCAAACAAAAGCACATCTGCCTCAATTGTTGTAGTGATGTGCAGAGTGTGTGGTGAGAGCAGCAGGTTCCGCAGATCGGACAGCCCTCGGCACGAAGTCAGGAGGTGCTCGACTGACTCCTCGTGGTCGTGGCAGAATCTGCAGTTTGGTTCTCGTAGTGGTACTAATCTATTAAGATATTTGTTGTAAGTTGCATGGCCAGTTCTCAGCCTGAAGATCAAACTCTGGTCTCTTTGTTTCAATTGCTTGGCTGGATCCTGTGGATCTGGTCTTGCTTGGTGTTTCGAGAACTGATAAAAGCCTTCATTTTCTCAGATTGCATGCAGTTTCTATGTTACATCTGATGATTTAAGTTGCTCTTGAATAGATTAGCCCTTTGAATTCTGGCCACCCTAACTTAATGTCTTTATACTGGTTTTAGAAGACTGTGCAGAGTTTGTATACAACCAGTTCTTTTACATCCACCTGATCTTAAAAAAAAAATACCTTTGACCCTGTCTCCAATGTATTCTTGAATGCATTAATTGATCCTGCCTCCACTATTTCTTGTGGCAACGCATTCACCACTCTCTGACTTAAAAGTATTTCCCAGTATCTAATCCGAAACTTTCTTTAATTCATTTGTGGTTGTGCCCTCTTGATTGTAGACGGTTGCATTTTGTAAAACGTCATAATGTCCAATCTATCCTTTCTGTTGATTATTTTATAAACCTGTATTGTCACCTCAAATTCTTCTCTTTTCTAGATGCTGTAGGCTGGTTTTGTTCAGTCATTCCTCATAACTATAATTCTGGAATCTGTAAAATCCCATTCCCCTATGCTCCTGAGAAAATATGTACAAGGTAGACATCCGAGGAAAGCTACCCTGTGCTCTAATTACATTATTCTATCTCAAATTGACTGACCGTGATCATCTCCGATGTTCCTAGTTGTTATGAAGACCCTATCATGTACCAAAGTTACTTGATAGATTACATGGGATACATCTCGAGATCATAGTCTGATCCTTTCAGGAACAGATCTTGCTTGATCATAATCTGAATCACATGTGTCATTAAAATAACCATTTGTCATTTTCAGAATAACTACTATTTAAATCCAATTTATTGGCCTCCAAATCCTTGAGAATACTTTCAGTGGCTTGTTGTTAGCCTTTCAGAACAGCCATTTATTACCAAAATTTTTAAAATGCTGTTTGGGCTTGCCACAAAATGTGTTATATCTGGGAGTGTGTACTGTGTAGACGTTGTGATATTGTGGCTAAAATCCAAGCAATACTGCCTGAATTGCACTTAAAAGGGACTCATGGATGGCTCGGGGGATAGAGTATTTACACACAGATATGTATGTCGAGGGTTAAAAGGTGTCGACCTCACTCTATCGTCCCGTGCTACTTTAATCTGGTGGCAAGAGGTAACACAGAATGCAGATTTTTCCCCTCAGGTATACTCCTGAAACCTTTCCCATATACAGGTATTAAAAAAGGCAGCAGGTATTGTCTATTGAAGACATTTAGTAAGTTCACAGTTAGGCAAATCAGAGCTTCCATGTTCTTTGTCAGCAGCTAACAGTTCGGTTCAGATGACATCTCCACAGCAAAGATTGGCTGCATCCTCTCTATTGCCTGAATTCTCTCTTGCCTTTATGGTACAATCTTTCCTGTCTCTCAATCTCCTGCTACTAAGCCCTGAACAGGGCTTTGCAAGTGGCAGGATGTTGTTAGGAGAACAGGATTGTGCTATGTTGTGTTTTACAGCTTGTCTGTGGTATTTGCACCTTTCAGTCTGACACATCCAACTTAGCAGGAATTTTTGATTAACCTTCCCTTTTCGATCCCTTCTCTTTATCCAGTCTCTTGTTGCAGCATGATATCCAGTATCAATGCATGGAGGTGAGAAGGGTCTTGGCAGCTCTGGGTCACTGGCCCTGACGCTAGCAGTCAGCTATAGGTCGCTGCAGCTCATGCGCTGCTCAGTGTCTTGATCCTCTTTTCTACTTGTTTGTCATGTTCTATTCTGTTACGTCCACACGTGAAGTTCAGTTCTCTAGAGTGGAGAGTTCTTCAAGGTTTCCAAACAGCTCTCTGTGGAGATCCGTCTTCGTGGGCAGGATATGGTCGGATGTCTGTGCTACCTGCCTGCGCATACTCATTGGCGACGGAGTCACATTAATTTTAGTCTGTGTAAGGGGTTATTCAGTCTGTTATGTCACGTTCTCATGCGGAACAGGATCACTTGCTAAGCTCGATCAAGACAGTGATAGTTGTCTCTCGTTTAAGTGACTTCTTATGGCTTGGATCAGGGTTCTCTTTTCTTGGAAGGTGATTGATTAAATTTGTTGTTGTTAGTGTTGCTCTCCGTCCTTTGCCAACCTGTCTGCTGTCTCATTTCCTGGAACATCATTTTTCAGTGGACGAGTTAGTGGTTTCCCTCTTTTGACAAACAACCAGCATTATTCACCTTTGATGTCCTGCATAGTAGGGTGCAGTGGCCCCCTAACCTCCCCAATAAGTGAAACCTGGATGCATATCTCTGAAGGCTTATCTATATCAGCAATAACAATGTTTTATACCCACTCATCAGTATTGCTGCATTTGTTTTATTGTAATGTTTTCAGAATGTATATTTATGTAGACTATTTTAACAATGACAATCCATATTTTTTTAAACCTGACTCATTTGCTAGCAGGCAATAGAGACAATGTTGACATCCAATCGGCTGTTGAAAATGTTATTTAAGACATGTCAGCATTTGTCCGCAGTGAAGAATTATTTTATCTAAATTATTTGTTTGAAAACAAATTTAACAAAATTGGAAAATTATTCATAGAATTGACTTCATTGTACCTGGGCGCACTCGTAAGTGCTCATTACTGAAAGTCCCGATGACAAAGCATGAACTCCGTAGCTCCTGTGACAGCTCAGAAATTGTTCCCTTACTCAGGGTAGCCATTTACAGCTGGGTTGACTGGGAGAAGTGATCATAAAGGGGAAAAAAAACACCTACACGACATGCCAAATCTGAGCACAATGTCATATGAACCTGGTATGTTAGAGCTTTAACTGGCAAGCACCTACTCAGTATTATTGTGTCCACGTTGAACTGATTCATACTTACTCGGAGGAGTATAATTTTGGTACTTGTGCATATGTTTAACTGTATAATTTTGGTACTTGTGCACACATTTGACTCAATTTTGGTACTTGTGCACATGTTGAACTGACTCAATTATGATAAGCATGCCCATGTTGAACCGACTCACACGAGTATAATTTTGGTAATTATGCACATGTTGAACCGACTCACACAAGTATAATTTTGGTAATTATGCACATGTTGAACCGACTCATACTTGTTATAGTCCGTCTTTTAATTTATAAACAAGGCCCGAAGCAATTGTCTACTAAACAGCGTATCAGATCCAAATGATTTTTCACAAGCAACCTTAGAATATCCATGACACTAGAACATTGATTTAAGACATGTTTCACATCAGCAAATTCTTTTGATCTTTTAGGACCATTGCAAAGAAATGGCATTAAATTTAAGATTTTTTAGTACGCAGGTCACATTTTTGTTCATAGGCATATCACCTTAATGTCTTGATAGATCAATTGATTGTTTGTATTGCCCTTTATGTACAATTGTTAAAGTGGTACCAGTATGCAACAGTTGTACAGCCCTTCAGTTACCCTTAGACCCCCAAGGTTGTATCCCTTAGACCCCCAAGGTTGTATCAACTGCTAATTTTATGTTGTGTTACGCATTTGAATATATTGAAATGTATTTGTTGCTATTGTATGGTACACTTAATTGGTTTGATAAACATACGCTAATTCATCCAAGTCTGTTAATCAGTATGTCTACAAAAGATGATATTAATCATCAAAATCTGTCTAATTAATCATCTAAATCTGTCGATTCGAAGAGGTTGATAATTGTTACTGGCTGGACAAATTGTAATCCATCTCGTTGCCAGTACTGTTCTTTTTCCCTGAGCTCTTCCAGAACTAAATGTCTATTTTTGAAAGGTACTCTCACGTGTCAGTGCTTCAACATCACACAATTTTAAATGTTCTGTTCTGCAACTTGTCCGACTTTAGCCCACACAAGCTCTTTAGGGTTTAGCTGCAACTTGTCCGACTTTAGCCCACACAAGCTCTTTAGGGTTTAGATGTGCAGGTAGTCGCAGAGAAGTGTGACAGTACTCTTCAATGATTTTATTAATATGATACACCTTTATCTGAATACTGAAGAAACTGTACACTGGAAGAGTGAGACCACTTCTCGAGTATGGCATTGCAGCATGGGCAACAGCAGCAAAGGCGAACTTTGATAAAATTAGCAAACTTCAAAACCAAGCCATGAGAGTTATAACAGGAGGCATGAAGTCAACGCCAATTGTAGAACTTGAAAAGATTACAAATCTGCAATCCATGACCGACAGAAGAGACAGCAGAGCCCAGCAGCAAGCAGAGAAACTCAGAAGACTAACTGACCATCCAATGCATCAGAGACTAAATAGATTTTGAAAAGGGAAACTAAAGTGGAGAAACTTTGCAGAAATAGCCAAAGCAAAGGTTAGCGAAGACCCTATGAACACCAAAGCCCATCCCTACTGTACGCAAACCCACCTGGAAGCAGCATATCATTCCAGAGGTGGTAGAAAATATACCAGGTATTGGAAACAAGAACAGCCAGACTGAAAAAGAAACCCTAACCCTAACCCTGAGGTAGATAGCGGGAAAACTACCCATGCATACACCGACGGTTCTGTAACAAACACAACACAGAATGGAGGGGGAGGGGTATTCCTGAGCCTAACAAATGGTAGAAAAATAACACTGTCAGTGGCAACTGGAAAATTCTCAAGCAATTTCAGAGCGGAGACAGAGGCACTGAAGACTGCAGTAAAAGCAATGCTGACAGGCGAAAGCAATGAAAGCCAGATAGTCCTGTTTACAGATGCCCTGGCTATGGTTACAGCACTAAAAAGCCAGAAAAACACAGAACTTAATGATTTAAGAGCAGTACTCTGTCAACTATGCCAGCAGTCCGCACCACAAAGAGTAGTGGTACAATGGGTTCCATCCCACTGTAACATTCAAGACAACGAGGAGGCAGACAGACTGGCAAAAGAAGGTGCAAGATTACCACAACCAGATTCTAGTGTGACCTACGAAGAGTCCAAAAGGATTATTATAGCCAAATGGGAAACAGAACATACTGACTACACAAAAAATGATGCCTATTACCAGTTGAACAGAAAAGAGCAGGTCGTGGTCTTCAGACTCCGCACAGGCCACAACAGACTGAGGTACCATCTATTCAATAAACTGAAGATAGGTGGCACTGATGAATGCACCTGTGGTACAGGGAAAATGACCATTGAACATCTGCTGCAAAATTGCCCAACATAGGACCAGAGAAAGCGCATGTGGCCATCACCAGTGCCAACACTAGACAAGCTCTATGGCAGTGTCGACAGCCTCAGGATGACAGCTGCTTTCTTCAAACAAATTTGACGTCTGACAGCGCACAAAGAAGAAGATACACCTTTATCTTCCTCACAAGCTGCTCTGGCTTCAAATACATGTGTTCGAAATTCACTTTATTCCTTAGCTAGTCATATCCTAATTTGAGTTTTTGCAAGTTGGTAATTTGTCTTGCTCAGGTAATGCATCCTATCACATTGCATTACCAATTACTAGGCATGACGGTCTATCCAGAATTGGAAGCAGATCATTTGTCATCCAGTGCCTGAAAATTTGTCCATTCATTTCAGTGTGGTAGTCTCTAGTGTCTGTACTTTTTGATTGGAAAAGTTCAGCGTCATGGACAAGTCCGTTTTCACTGCTTCACTTAGTATAATGCGCTGCCCTTTGCTGCTTGGAATTTTGTCTTTTCTGTTCACCGTCAACTGATTGCCATTCTTTACCATAGGTGTGGTGAGCATTCATCCAAGTATACAATATCATAACCTTGCCTACGCCGTTCACGTATCTGCCTTATGTATTTGCTTCGGGCAGCAACCAAATGTGGCTTTTCACATAATATTTCTGCTGCCTGAAGTTTTCCTTAATGTAAGTCTGTGGCTCTTACATTTTTCCCAAAAAGTTCTTTTGGAAACTTCAATACTGCAGTCGGATTGCTATGTTAGTTTTAGTTTTTCAATATCTCCCATTTTATGACACCTGTCGAAATTTCCTTTTTCTGTAGTACCTTGCTTGATATGAGTGCACTCTTGAGTTCTGTCCAATCCAACGGTAAAATGATGAACAAGCGCCAATTGCATTCGGAACTCTGGGTCATGAATATCACAATTTAAATGACCCATCTTAGATTCCCTGTAGAAGAACTGGTATAGTAAAACGGTAACCTTCTGCATTGTTATAAATGTACACTTCCAACTCATTTTGAAATTGATATGTAAGTTTTGAAAAAGCAACTATATGCCACAATAACCACACCACAAACTGTTAATGCGTATACGCCTATAACTATTAATGTTTCGCATGAATGACATTTGTTGTTTTTCCGCATTCGACAAAATATCTAATTGGTGCACAGGAAAATCATGAATTTGTATTTACTCAGCATATTAGAATGTCAAAACAACTTTTAAAACAGAACATGTGTTACAATTATGCCAAATTCACTGAGGTTGCTTTTAATATAGACTAATGGATACATTTTTCAAATTTCTTAGAGAGAAAAAAAAATATTTCCATAATGTCATGGATATTCTATGGCTGCATAAGAAAAATCATTTGGATCTGACATGCAGTTTAGTAGTAAATTGTTTCAGATCTTGTCTATGAATTAAAAGACGGACTATAGTTATTATCAACATTTGGTTTTTAGTTCTGCTGCAGCCCAATGGTTTTTGTCAGAGTTTTGTTTTTGTTGAATGAATAAATTTCTATCTAGTCAGTTGATGGACTATATAGGTTGTCACATTGATTGTATGTAACATAACAAGATGGACATTGTCCTCTGGTTGTTTATTTTATTTTATTTTGTTGGCGGGAAAATATATTATTTAACCGACAACTAGCGGCCCCTAATATTAACATGTTGAGGTATGTGTGTGTGCGCCAGCGCATATTTGTTGCACGCTACTAACATATTCATTATGTGGTGGAATGTGTGTGTATATTATGTACAAGGTGTTGTTTGCATGTGTATGGTACACAATGTGTGTGCTGCTATCGCACAAATTCATCCCTTTGCTTTGGATGTTTTGCTTTGTCCTTTGTATAGCAGCAACTTAGAACACGTTTTGTGTCCGCACCAAGTGAACGCCTGGCTGAACGGATAAGGTCCTATCATTGAGAGATTCTGGTTGTATCGAAATGAATGAAATATTTTTGTGTCTACACCAAGTGGCTGAACAGACAAGGTTTTGTAATTGAGAGACAGACGCTGGTTGCTTGGGAACATTACGGAATGTGCCAGACATCCATTGCAGTATCTATGGCAATAATACAGAGCTCCACATGGATAATCAATTGTCACGCATTTTGTATTTGTGAGTTCAAAGAAGTTGTAACTCTTGATAATCTGGTGTCTGTGACACCATTGTAGACTTTCATCTGTGACATTATTGTAGACTATTATTGTGGACATTGAACATGTCATTTATTAAGAGATACCAACTTTGTCAAAGGTCAGTTCCATGGCAACAATTGCCGTCAGGCATGAGAAGATAATCTTCATTTACTAATCCACAGCCTATGTGAGGTGGGGTGGTCAGTTTCCTTCCTTGCTGTTTTTTTTAACTTCTCCAACTCATACGTCGTAAAAACCATTTACAGCTGGGTTGACTGGAGGAGCGGTTGTACCAGTCACACACCACAACCCAAATTATTTTGTTGTTTTCATCCATGAATTTGAACCCTGGCATGCTGTAATCATAGTCTAGCAAACCCATTGCTGACTAAGCCACACACTCCACTCTTGTATTAGATATGGTAAACAACGGCTCTTCTCAACTGGATAATATATCTAGCTGTGATTCATTATATAGGTAGCACCACAGTACAGGCATAAGAGCTGAGGTAACACATTAGTGCACTGAATTCCCAGGTGAGCAATTAAGGTTTGGTCCAGAACTTTTTTTTCCCCCAATCGCAACAAGTTAGCAGGTCCATCCCGTCTAAAAAAAAATGGATACCACAATCTGGAAATGTACTGACTGCCAGGGTGATGCTGACAAAAATCATCCCTAGTGTGCCTTTGGTCAAGAAAAATATGAGCCTAGCACTATAGTGTTAACAGGATATTTACTTTACAATATATATATATATTTATATAGCTAGCGAAAATAGATTCCCAAGCAACCAGGAGATTCGGTGGCCTAGGGGTTGAGGTTGAGAAAATTATGGAGCCCCGTAGTTCATGCTGTCATCAGCAATGAGAAGGATTGAGTACATAAGGAAGTACCCATGTGCATTGAAGTCAGTTTTATGCAATTTTTCCCTTTAAGCAACCAGCGTCGTAATACATTCAACTATATAGTGCTGATCAAAACAGCTTACCTAGTCTAAGATGATGCTACACATGCACAAAGGCAGTTGTGTCATAGTGCTGATTTTTGTGTGAATATGTTTGAGCCTTTGATTAAAGCCCTCCTTTGGAGGTGTGAACTCAGACCTGTTATTTTATTTACCTGTGTTCACAAAAATGTTGGGCCATTTGATGTGTGTATGTGTTTCACCCTATTTCGAGACATAGTGGAGGCCGTGTTGGCTCGCAAATACCACTGAGATGTGGTGCTCATGCCAGATAACAGATAACGACGTTTTGGTCACACTCTCCTGACTGATATTTAGCTACCTTGCATACAGCACACTCACTAGACTGATGTTTGGCTACCTTGCACACTCACTAGACTGATGTTTGGCTACATTGCAAACTCACCACACTGATGTTTGGCTACCTTGTACACTCACCAGTTGACATAATGGCTCAAGAGACGAAGCTCCGCATTTTCAATCTGTACGGACCACCAAATAGAGACCTATCGCTCTCGAGTATGGAGGTCAGAGACTCCAACTGCATAGTAGTTGGAGATTTCAACAGCCACTCGGAGAGATGGGGATACTCTGACACAGACAGCAGAGGTGACGAAATGGAAGATTGGGAGATAGATACAAATCTCTCCCTAATCAATAGGCCGGAGGATACCCCTAGTTTCTATTCTAGAACATGGCGGAGGGCTGTCGAGGTATACACATTCCACGGTTGCTGCATGCGTCGGAGGACTGTCTGCTGTCGAGGTATACACATTCCACGGTTGCTGCATGCGTCAGATGGACTGTCTGCTGTCGAGGTATACACATTCCACGGTTGCTGCATGCGATGAAGGACTGTCTGCTGTCGAGGTATACACATTCCACGGCTGCTGCATGCGTCGGATGACTGTCTGCAGTCTTGGTATACACATTCCACGGTTGCTGCATGCGTCGGAGGACTGTCTGCTGTCGAGGTATACACATTCCAGGGTTGCTGCATGCATCGGAGGACTGCCTGCTGTCGAGGTATACACATTCCACGATTGCTGCATGCGTCGGAGGACTGCCTGCTGTCGAGGTATACACATTCCACGGTTGCTGCATGCGTCGGAGGACTGTCTGCTGTCGAGGTATACACATTCCACGGTTGCTGCATGCGTCGGAGGACTGTCTGCTGTCGAGGTATACACATTCCACGGTTGCTGCATGCGTCCGAGGACTGTCTGCTGTCGAGGTATACACATTCCACGGTTGCTGCATGCGTTGGAGGACTGTCTGTTGTCGAGGTATACACATTCCAAGGTTGCTGCATGCGTCGGAGGACTGTCTGCTGTCGAGGTATACACATTCCACGGTTGCTGCATGCGTCGGAGGACTGTCTGCTGTCGAGGTATACACATTCCACGGTTGCTGCATGCGTCGGAGGACTGTCTGCTGTCGAGGTATACACATTCCACGGTTGCTGCATGCGTCGGAGGACTGTCTGCTGTCGAGGTATACACATTCCACGGTTGCTGCAACAATGGAGGTTTTGGATTTTCGTCTTCGTCCATGCGATGTGCAAGCCTAGGTGGGTAGCCGATCAATCTAGGGCACCTACCAAGGCCTGAGAATTGTAGCCCTGTAGGACGACGTCATCAGCGTAAACGAGAACAGTTGCCCTTGAGTCACCGACAAGGACCCCTGGGTTGTATACAGTAGACTGTGTGAGGATCCAGTCCATAGCGCAGAAGAAAAGTGCAGGGGCGATGACGCAACCCTGTCGGACACCAAATGATGTAGAGAACTCCTCTATAAGATCCCGCCCGAGCAGAATCTTGGCGCTGGTGTGACTGTGAAGCTCCTCAATTAGGGTCAGCAAAGTGCCTGGGATACCCACTCATTGTAGGCCCTTCCACAGGGCGTGTCTGTCCACAGAATCGAAGGCAACCAGTAGGTCAACGAAGCTACAGCACCGACATTGTAAATCTTTCTCTGGATCTCCATACGTTGTTTAGCATCAGGAATGCCCCTCTTCTCCTTTCTAATTCTGGGTAATGATGATTAGGTTACTCTTTTGTGTGCCCTGAAAAAGATGCTAAAGTAGCTTTCCTCACATCCTGAGAGTGCAGATGAAGGTGGGTCGCGGCCATCCAGGCGGTTGTGCTATGCTTGGCTTCATCTGGGTGTCACTCACTACTATGGAGATCACGTCGTTCCCTCACCTCGTTAGCCAGGCTGCCATGAAAACAGCCCATTTCAAGGGATGATTACGAGGAAGCCGAGGTGAGGGTCTTGTCCAGTATGTTTTGTGTGAGCCTATGTCCGATTAGTATGTTTCACCGTACCCTGACTATGATCAGTATGTTTCACCTCACCCTGACTAACATAGTCTGATCAGTATGTTTCACCTGACCCAAACTAACATAGTCTGATCAGTATGTTTCACCTGACCCAAACTAACAGTCTAATTAGTATGTTTTGCCTGATCAGATGTTAGTCCCCTGTCATTGACATTCCCTATGTTCCAGTGAGAACCAGAAGAGAAGTAAGAATTGTTTTGTAATCCATAGATATCTAATAAATATAGTCTTAACAGCCCTCAAGAGCCAGCAGAAAAATGAACTCAGTCCACGAGCAGACTCACTGGAGTGTTTGAGCCAGTGCTACAAAAAAAAGTATAATCCAGTTGACACCAGCCCTCTGCAATTATCCCAGGCAATGAAGAAACAGACAGTCTTGCTAAAGAGGGAGGAACACTGCAACAAAGCGCCACAGCAACAACATATGACGAGACAAAAGCAATTATCAAGGCAACACACAGATTTAATGGGGAGAACAATATTAGGATAGAAAGGGAAAGAAACCTAGGGGTTATAATAGATATACAATAAAGTGAGCAAGTCCAGGTAGCATTGGAAAAGGCAAATATATTAAACATAGGATCAAGGAAGTGATTGTCAGACTGTATATATCATTACTTAGACCTACATTGGAGTACTGTGTAAAGGTGTGGAGTCATTATCGTAGAGGAAAGATACAAAGAAGAGTGACAAAACTGATAGTGGGATTCTAGAATTACAGTTATGAGAAAAGACTCATAAAAACCGGCCAACAGTGTCTAGAAGAGAGAAGAATTTGAGGTGACAATACAGGTTTATAAGTTAATCGAAGGAAATGATAAATTAGGCTATAACAAGTTTTTCAAAATACAACCACCTACAAGAACAAGCGGACATAGCTACAAATTAACTATAGAAAGGTCCTTATTAGATATTAGGAAATATTTTTTCAGTAAGAGAGTGGTGAATGCTTGGAATGCATTGCTACAGGAAGTAGTGTAGGCAGGGACAATTAATGCATTCAAGAATAGATTTGGTACGCGTAGCTTTTAGAGCAAGGAAATGTAAATGAAGCTAATTGTATACAGACTCTACATAGTCTTCTAAACCAGTATAAAGACCTTAAGTTTTTAAGAAAAGGGACCACCCTGGCAATATAGGAAATTTTTTGTGTGTTCGCCTTATTTTTCTAATCCCCAAGGCGGTGTGCGTTGCATTGTGTTTTTATTTTGCGCCTGTTGGCCCAGTGCATCCAACTTCAGCATGCCTTTTATGTAAGGGTCTGCTTCCTCCTGCATTTTCTAAGGGTTTGCTTCCCCGGGGTAACGGCCGGTGCTATGATGGGGATCGAACCCAGCACCTTTTCCTCAATATAGGAAATGATGCCTACCATTAATTATCCAGACGAGATCAGGTGATCATCTTTCTCCTACGCACGTGGCAAAACAGACAGATATCTTTATTATAAATTCAAGATCGGCATTACGGACCTTTGTACCTGTGGCACAGCTCCAATGACAGCAAAACACCTGTTACAATCTTGCCCATCATGCACTAGTGAAAGGAGTAGTAACACGTGGCAACAACCAGTGTCCTTCCATTAAAAACAGTATGAAAGTGTACAGAGCCTTGAGTTGACTGATGCCTTTGTTAGGGTCATTGAAGTCGAAGCCTGAAGACGAACAAATAAGAATGAATCTGATGACAACAATTTCGTATGTTGCAAAGCGAAAACTTCAGTTTTATACTTCTAATTTTTATTCAAATAGTTAACCATAGCTTCCATTATACGATATATATATATATATATAGAGAGAGAGAGAGAGAGAAAGAGAGAGAAAGAAAGAATTCTTTATATAAAAATGAATCCATAATATTAAGAATACAGTAGAGTCGCATATTTTAGTACACGCATTTTTTCAAAAAAAAGTTTGAAAACAGCAATTTATGGATTGATAGAAAAATCTTTATTACAGTAGTACTTTCTTGGTTACTTATTTTCCGAGTCCGGCAACCTCACATAGTTTTTGCCGAAAAACCAGCTACCATCAGTGGTCTTTCATTTGCCACCATCAGGTCCTTCAATGGATTCCAGCAGACTGGGGACGTAAAATCAGGTGTTCCAAGTCCTGGACGGCCCCACATTTGCCAGCATCAGGTCCTTCAATGTACAGGATTCCAGCAGACTGGGGACGTAAAATCAGGTGTTCCAAGTCCTGGACGGCCATACATTTGACACCATCAGGTCCTTCAATGTACAGGATTCCAGCAGACTGGGGACGTAAAATCAGGTGTTCCAAGTCCTGGACGGCCACACATTTGCCACCATCAGGTCCTTCAATGTACAGGATTCCAGCAGACTGGGGACGTAAAATCAGGTGTTCCAAGTCCTGGACGGCCACACATTTGCCACCATCAGGTCCTTCAATGTACAGGATTCCAGCAGACCGGGGACGTAAAATCAGGTGTTCCAAGTCCTGGACGGCCCCACATTTGCCACCATCAGGTCCTTCAATGTACAGGATTCCAGCAGACCGGGGACGTAAAATCAGGTGTTCCAAGTCCTGCACGGCCACACATTTGCCACCATCAGGTCCTTCAATGTACAGGATTCCAGCAGACTGGGGACGTGAAATCAGGTGTTCCAAGTCCTGGACGCCACACATTTGCCACCATCAGGTCCTTCAATGTACAGGATTCCAGCAGACTGGGGACGTAAAATCAGGTGTTCCAAGTCCTGGACGGCCACACATTTGACACCATCAGGTCCTTCAATGTACAGGATTCCAGCAGACTGGGGACGTAAAATCAGGTGTTCCAAGTCCTGGACGGCTACACATTTGCCACCATCAGGTCCTTCAATGTACAGGATTCCAGCAGACTGGGGACGTGAAATCAGGTGTTCCAAGTCCTGGACGGCCACACATTTGCCACCATCAGGTCCTTCAATGTACAGGATTCCAGCAGACTGGGGACGTAAAATCAGGTGTTCCAAGTCCTGGACGGCCACACATTTGCCACCATCAGGTCCTTCAATGTACAGGATTCCAGCAGACCGGGGACGTAAAATCAGGTGTTCCAAGTCCTGGACGGCCCCACATTTGCCACCATCAGGTCCTTCAATGTACAGGATTCCAGCAGACCGGGGACGTAAAATCAGGTGTTCCAAGTCCTGCACGGCCACACATTTGCCACCATCAGGTCCTTCAATGTACAGGATTCCAGCAGACTGGGGACGTGAAATCAGGTGTTCCAAGTCCTGGACGCCACACATTTGCCACCATCAGGTCCTTCAATGTACAGGATTCCAGCAGACTGGGGACGTAAAATCAGGTGTTCCAAGTCCTGGACGGCCACACATTTGACACCATCAGGTCCTTCAATGTACAGGATTCCAGCAGACTGGGGACGTAAAATCAGGTGTTCCAAGTCCTGGACGGCTACACATTTGCCACCATCAGGTCCTTCAATGTACAGGATTCCAGCAGACTGGGGACGTGAAATCAGGTGTTCCAAGTCCTGGACGCCACACATTTGCCACCATCAGGTCCTTCAATGTACAGGATTCCAACAGACTGGGGACGTAAAATCAGGTGTTCCAAGTCCTGGACGGCCACACATTTGCCACCATCAGGTCCTTCAATGTACAGGATTCCAGCAGACTGGGGACGTAAAATCAGGTGTTCCAAGTCCTGGACGGCTACACATTCGCTGTATTTGTTGTTGGCATATCCTCACTTTTTCAGTTTAGACCCACATCTGTTCAAGGATCTCCCATGTAGTATATGAGAAATCATGTCTTTAACCTCCATCCAACCTTCAGCATTCTTTTGGCGCAACTTTTCTATGCAGTTTTTCTCTGCGTTATGTTCTGAGGGGTGTACAGTCTGATAGAAAGCTTTTCCTTGACTTCAGTCGTATTCTTTCTGGTGTATTGTCCAAAAAGAGGGTGTCTCCGGTCACATGACTGCTTTTGTCTTTCAACTTCAGATGTGATACGTCTACTAATATCCGGAGGTGCGATACCAGTGATTGTGTAGATCTTTTTCGTTGGTGTAGGTTTTAGGTATCCTGTCACAATTTGGCATGTCTCATTTACCGAGCACTCTGCTTATATGAAAAGATAGGTACCAGAGCATGATTATAAAACAGATTTGTTTATAAAGCGGAATTCAGTGTTTCTTCAGCTTGCAAATGCATTTTGACAGTCGGAAGAAATTAACAACACAATTTATAACTTTGAAAATGTCTGTGATAGCAGCTAAATTATAAATAAACAAATTGCGACCTTGAAATATTTTAGTTCTTGCCAAAGTGGATGATGGATGTCTATAGAGAATGATTGTGGCTTATGTATCTTGAATAGTGTCATCAGCCTTGTCCATTTAGTGAACGTCCTTTTTTTTCTATTTTAGAAAAGGGGGACTTTGATGGTGAACTTATAAGGGTTGACGATGACGGCTCTGAATCTGAAAAATGCTTCTTGAAAATGGAATGCAATATGTAGTTTGCTTCAGTGAGGTCAATTTCCATTCTCGAAGCATTTCATTGGGGCAGGCAATTGAGTTTTGAAGCAGCGTATTGACTTTTGCATCACCAGACTTAGGATCCAGGGATGAATATTGTAAAACACAATTTTAACAGATGCACATGAACAGTTTTATAGAGCTGTGTTTTACGTTACAGCTGTGTTATGTAAGAGATGTGTTTATGCAAAACTTTCTAAATCAAACTGAAGGAAAACATGGCGTGCAGTCAATTTTGAAATGAATCTGCTGGTTGATTTTTTAAATCATGCTTGAAGAATGTATGTTAGGGCAAACTCAAGTTTGCATGCAAGCAAATGTTCTGGTTATAATGGAAGGTGTTTGTATTAGTCAATGTTTGTAAAGTAGGTGGGTGTTTGTAAAGTGGATGGGTGTTTGTAAAGTAGGTGGGTGTTTGTAAAGTAGGTGGGTGTTTGTAAATTAGGTGGGTGTTTGTAAAGTAGGTGGGTGTTTGTAAAGTGGATGTTCATAAATAAATTATAATTATAATAAAAATAAAAATTTTTAAAATTATTTTACTATACTTATTAAATCCTCATCTGTTTTGGGTTATGCATTCAATTGGGCAGATCAGTGCCTGATACCAGTTAAACAAAAGTTATTCTTTGATTCTGCAGTCCACCTGGTCAAGTCTTAAAAGGTGCTGTCTCTAGTTTCTCCTTGTTTGTCTTTTGGACTATTAATTTGGCTATTAGTAGTAAGTTCGTGGGCAGTTTCTTTTCTGTGGATTCCTGCAGCCCTTTAAAATATTAATGGACTATTTTTTAAATACCAATATTAATCAAGTTCTCTTGTCCTGAGTCATTCAATCCACCTCTCACGTGTTTCTAATTTCTCTATTTTTTTTAGCCTAGGAAATCCGGTTTATATATTGGCCACTTTATGTTTATTTACTTATAGTTTTTAAGAGACAATTCTGACCATTGTAGAGCCTTGCACTCTGCCATATTCTTTATGGGGGTCACTTTATTCAAGGTCTCAAAGTAGTGAACAGAAAAGGTGGGCGATCAAATCCTGCAAATTTCAATTGACCCCTGGTCTCAAGGGAGATGGGACCAGAGTGGCTGCATTCTGAGTTACCTCCAATCCAGTTGACTTATATGGTAGCATAACTAAAATTAACTTTGTTATACTGGTTTAGAAGACTCTGCAGAGTCTGTATACAACCAGTTTCATTACTATGTCTTGCCACTGGTCCAAGCTAGCTCGGGACCAGAAAGTGAGGTTGATGACCAGTGCAGTTTCTTCCTCACTATAATCCAAATCCAGGGCAAGTTACATCATCCATGAAGACAAAACCAAGCGATAATGTCTCCATCATCGCTTGCTTTGGGCAACTAACAAAATCATTCAATTTTAACCTCCACGTAAGATGCGACTCTACAGTACTACACAACTAAACAGAACACCGTACAACGTATGAAATCCATTAAAATATCACTTCATAATTTTACAAATGCTTTGTAATGCTTGTTTGATACAGTAAAATGATTAAATGCTAATATCTGACGTTGTTGAAAAGCTAATTAATTGCTGAGGCACAGGTGCAATTGAGAAAATACATCCACTAAAAAATGTTGGTTAATTTGCCTCTTTTCTTCATGAAAAAAACGTGAATCCATGCAGAAGTCAAACTTTTTGTTTGCCTTCCCATTTATAGAACAAGTGTATTTCAACGCTTTCTAGCGTTAAAAGGGGCAAGTGTCTTATGACATATATGCAACCACTTTGTAGTGCCTCTAATTCATGAACACAATGTTTTCTGTCACAGACTGGGAAACATGTTTAACATTCAAACATCAACTAAATAAAGTACATGACATACTGATTTCTTTACATAACCTATACAAAATGTTTTAGTTGTCTACTCTTGCTAAAGGGGTTGTCTACCCTTGTACAGATTGTTTACCCTTGTTATATAGATTGTCTACCATTGTTGATGGGTTGTCTACCCTTGTTGATGGGTTGTCTACTCTTGTTATATGGGCTGTCTACTCTTGTTATATGGGCTGTCTACTCTTGCTATATGGGCTGTCTACTCTTGCTATATGGGCTGTCTACTCTTGCTATATGGGCTGTCTACTCTTGCTATATGGGCTGTCTACTCTTGCTATATGGGCTGTCTACTCTTGCTTTATGGGCTGTCTACTCTTGCTATATGGGCTGTCTACTCTTGCTATATGGGCTGTCTACTCTTGCTATATGGGATGTCTACACTTGCTATATGGGCTGTCTACTCTTGCTATATGGGCTGTCTACTCTTGCTTTATGGGCTGATTGCTTCTTCATTCTTGCTTTGTAGGAACAATGGTTTTCACAACATTTTGAGGAGGCAATTATTTTTAATCTTTGCTCTCAAATAACCACATCTTTTTTTTAGTCAAATCGTGGCAGTCGGCCTCCCGCTTCTCTCATTGCCATACAATCTAATTTCTCAAATAGATTGTAGAAGGCCACGCTGTCACTCTGTTCCTTTCAAGGAGCTGATAAAACTTGGAGGATATTATCTTCTGTGAGACCAATTTGTGTATCTTTCAAACAGATAGTACATGTGCCTGAAATGGCCAGTTGTCAGTCTCAATATTGTTCCCCCCTTGATCTCTTCATGGTAAGACATAGGATGTTACCTGTTGTTTCTTAATAAATAATAATGTTCGCTTAGGCATCTAGGGAGCTGCGTAGTGCAGTGGTTAGCCAGCTGGCTTCGCATCTGAGTGGTCCTTGGTTTATTCCCCAGTTGAGGCGGAAATGTTTTTTCAGACCGCAATGTCTCCCGGGTCGACCCAGCCTTAAATGGGTACCAGTTCAGTCCAGGAAGTAAAGGCAGCAGGCGTAGTGCTGACCACAACCACATCATCCACTAAGTGCCGTGGGTTACAAAATAATATGGGCCTAACACCATATTTCCTATGCGCCGCATGTCCTGACAGGATCTTGACTTTTACTAGGCATCTACTGCTGAGGCTTGTTCATGTGTGCCGACCGAAATCCCTACAGACTTCCCAGGTGGAGCCGAGTACTCCGCTACCATGGGATGAGGGCCGCGACGAGTTTGTGTTGGACCAATGTTTGTGTCAGGTTTTCTGTGTCAGTCCATATCAGACTCCCGGTGTCTGTGGCGTTCCGTCCCTGAGGTTTCTGAATTATGTGCACCTTTGAGTCAGCGTGACCCTTCCTGTGCTGGGAAAACAAGGTTGGAAGAGGTATTGTGTAATCTTTGATGGGAGGGGGGGCAGGAGGAAGGTAGCTTCTTAATCTCTTCTTGGCAAGAGGTAGTATGTTATATCATGTGTGATCTGTCTCTGAAATTTATTCGTCTGGTGTATGGCAAGATATGAGTTGGAGAGTATTCTATATTAGAGTGGTTTAGTTGGGAAGTCTATGCTAGGAGACTGGCATGCACCACTTTGTAACCAGACCAATGACTAAGCACACAGATGCTGCCATTGCGGAAGATGAATACACAAATATTGATCATAGCAGTCTCATTATCACATGGTACATGAAATATAACATATCATAATCACACACTTAACGGTTTTCACAAATCAACGAAATAAATGTTAACTTAACTTCTTTAAACTGGTTTAGATGGCTCTGCATAGTCTGTGTACAACCACTTTCTTCTACTCAACTTGATCCAGAAATAACTATGTGCATTCAATATATTTTTGAATGCATTAACTGAGCTTGTCCCCACTATTTCCTGTAGCAATGGATACCAAGCATTCACCACTCTCTAAAAAAATAATTTCCTGATATCTAATCTGGGCCTTTCTTTAATTAATTTGTAGCTGTGCCCTCTTGTTATTGTAACTGGTTGTGCCTTGAAAAACTTGTTATAGTCTTATTTTTCCTTTAACTTATAAACCTGTATTAAATTGCCTCGAATTCATCTCTTTCCACCATGTCGTTCCCTCCCATACAAGCCCAGTGTATACTCCATTTCATAAAGACAAACATTCGTGCATATTAAGAGATATGTGGACATTCCCGAAGGTAATTATGACTACCAGTACAAATAATTTTGGCTGTGAATGTCGTCGTCGTTACAGCGCAACCTCCAGTGTAATGCGCCTCTACTGTATCTTCTCTATCCGTATTCTCCCAAGTAATATCAATAAAGTCATCATCTACACAAAAATGGTAACACTTTCTTCTTCATCATCATCTGCATCTGTCACTTCCCCCAGCAACTTTGCCTGTTGTGACAGAGTACACTAACCCTGACCTTGACACCAGCACACAATATATACAAGGCTCCACATATCCTGCATGATCTGACATATAACACATGAACATAATTCAGTAATAATGTTTTGGTGGATGGGCAATAAAGTTGTCCTGGTAAGCCTTTTCAAGGGACCCACAGATGACTGGCACAATATCTAGAATGATATAACTTCACTTAACGTCTTTATACTGGTTTAGAAGACTATGTAGAGTCTGTAAACAACCAGTTTCATTTACATTTCCTTGCTCTAAAAGTGATGTGCATCCAATCTATTCTTAAATGCATTAATTGTCCCTGCCTCCACTACTTCTTGTGGCAATGCATTCCAGGCATTCACCACTCTCTGACAGAAATAATATTTCCTAATATCTAATCTGGACATTTCTTTAGTTAATTTGTAGCTATGACCCCTTGTTCTTGTAGGTGGTTGTATTTTGAAAAACTTGTTATAGTCGAATTTATCCGTTTCTTTGATTATCTTATAAACCTGAATTAAGTCACCTTGAATTCTTCTATTTTCTAGACACCATAGGCCGGTTTTTCTGAGTCTTTCCTCATAACTATAATTCTGGAATCCCACTATCAGCTTTGTCGCTCTTTTTTGTATTCTTTCCAGCATGTTTATATCCCCTCTATGATGAGGACTCCCCACCTGTACACAGTACTCCAATCTAGGTCTAACTAATGCTTTATACAGTTTGACTATCACTTCCTTACTCCTATGTTTAATATTTCTTTTAATAGTTTACCTGGACTAGCTCACATGGGTGCTATATATAACCAATTTAACCTGGCAACCATGTTGGGGAGAAAGAAAAGGCCCACTGCAGCTTTTGATGCATGCAGTAGTAAAATGAATTGTACTTGTGGCCTCACGCAAGTGGTCCATCGTGGGCTTTCTGAAATACAAGGAGAAGAATAGCACCACTGTCCCACAGACGGCATGTCATAAGAGACGACTAACTGAGTGACATGGCATAACACCGGCCGGCCATGGTTAGGTGGTTTGTTAAAAGCAGCATAGATGGTGACTAACAGGTGGTGGGTCTACTTTGTTCTAGTGTTTGAGTCTATTAAGATAGACTCGCACATCGGTTAACCATTCGGCGCGGGCTTGTCCAAACGCAGTGGAGTAATATGCTTCTCGAGCCTAGCCCACTAAGCAGGAAATCCTCCTACTGGCTGCATCGAGCTCATATAAGAGCTAGAACCTGCTCAGGGGCATCTGCCTTGGTAGAAGTACAGATTGACTATGAACTATGAATGAATGAACTTGTGACTTCCAGCCTCATAATAAAAAACAAAGTGCCACAGAAACTTCGACCACATATAAATGCTATTGTGCAGCTGTCTGTCAGTTGTTAATGCTAGTCCCATGGAGTGAAAAAAAAGATGGATCTTGAAAAATGAATATATATATGTACAGAAATACGTAAAAAATGTTAGAAAACAGAAAATGCGTATGCCATTATTTATTGTCACACATTCAAATATTTTCAGATCGTATTATGCTGCACAAGTAAGTTGTGAATGTTAACTGTTCCAGTCTATTAACTCTTTACAGTTCCTTCCAATCGCGATGGACAGTGAGCAAAATATCAGTTGCTGTTCGGTGGGACCAAAACATAAATTTAACACTTGGATATCACTCCGTTGCTTAGTGGCAACATTTAGGGTTTTCGAATTACCTTAAAGTGTGGTGAAATATCCAGGGCATGCACAGCTTTCATTTAATGAAGAGTTCTTTCTGTTAGGTCGGAATTTACAATTTTGGTAAATTATTAAACTTATGGTCTTAAAGAGATCAGTCAAATTTAGTCATCAGAAGTAGAATCGAACTCAATACACAAATTACTCTTTGCAGATGATCAGTGTCTGTTGTACGATGATGTAAATAACTGCAGAATCACATGAACGCGCTTGCAACAACATGTGCTAAATGCAATATGCGAATTAACGAGAAGAAAACAAACTATGAGGATCAGTAGAACACCCGGGCCACTCAACTTAAGTGTCAATGATATTGCTCTTCAACAGGCCCACAGGTTCGAGTATTTGGGCAGCATTTTTTTGGCAGATGGTAGTCTCAACAGGGAAATCCGTACTATGTGTCTGAAAGCATCTGCTGTGACTTATCAGCTGTCACCACTGCTCAGGCATCCGAGCATTGGTTTGACAACAAAGCAGCAGTTGATTAAAAGTATATTTATGCTGACTCTGTGGTACCAGTGCCAAACATGGTTCCTCTGTCCAGGGCACATAGAAGCAGAATTTTGACGCTTCTTGAAATGAAGTGTTTGAGGAAGGTCATTGGTTATACCAGAAAAGACAGAATGAGAAATGACGACATTCGAAATATGGCGGGGACTACATCTCGCGCAGAATACATTTTAGGCACAAAATACATTGGTTTGGTATTCTCATGAGAATGTACACTCATCAACTACCACTGATGGCTTACAATGCAGGTAGATCTGACTACAGGGCAAGAGGATGGCTGCAAGGCAGGTGGATAGATGATAGAGTGATTGTGCAACAACATGGGCTCACAATGACCGACTAAACGCACTTGACACAGACGACTTAAGATCCCCACAACACTCTACAGCATATGTGAAAAGAAAACTAACTAAATACTAACTAATAACTAACTAACATTAAACTTATGGTATTCTGGGCAATGGAATTAAGACGAGTCATCCGTAACCTGTGAGGTCGTTGGGGCATGCAAAACACCCCCACAATCTCAGGCCACCCCTCTCTGTCAGCGGCCGCTGCCTGTACCTCCTCTGGTTGAAGATTGGTCCGTTCTTTTATGTTGTCCTTGATTCTCATTTTGGGATGACCTCTTCATCGTCCGCCTTGCACCTTTCCGTGCAGGATCATATTTGCAAGACCATTTGATCTCGATATGCGGCCATACCAAGTGAGTTTCTGTCTTTTGACCGTTGCCAGGAGGTCTTCAAACGGCCTGTTTTGCTGTTTTAATTCTTTCTCGTATTTCCTCATTATTAACTCAGTCTTGGTATGTGAAGTTTAGAAGTCTTCAGAAACATCTCATATCCAAGACATGTATCCTCTGCTGCAGGTCAGCTGTAATTGTCCATGCCTCACAAGCATAGAGGAATATTGACATGACCAATATATGCATTAATCTGCTCTTCGTGCACATGGCTAACCGTTAGTCTTACCAGATTTTGTTAATTAGTGCAAGTGCCACTATTGTCTATGCTATTCTGCCCAATACCTCATATTTTGATCCTTCATCACTGACAATCGAACACTTGTGGATATTCAACACAAGTTCAACTCAGATTGACTGGGTTACAGAAAAAAGTGACTCTGATGGGATAACACAACAAATTAGAAACACGCGACCAGTAATGGAAAAACAAGCTGTGGTATTTCCCTCCACAATTAGTTTCAAACATTTCACATTAATATATATTTTTTATTCATGTCATAAATAATTGAATTACCATAAAATCTTTCATACAATTTTTACTAATTTTGGCCTGTTCTTTTTGTTTTTATTTTGTATACATGAGTACTTAAAAAAAAAATTAAATTTTAAAAACTGAAATTGGAAATTTGTAGCAATTTTACAGTGAAAATGGCACGTGATTGAATATGGGGGACTGTGTGGGCTAGTGGTTAAGTGACATGGCTCACAACCTGAAGGTGCTGGGTTCGCTCCCCGTCACAGCACCGGCCATTACCCTGGGGAAGTAAACCCTAAGAAAATGAAGGAGGAAGTAGACCCTTACATAAAATGCATGCCGATTGCAGAAAACCAAAACCGTAGTGCAATGAACACTGTCTTTGGGGAATAGAGAAATATGGCGAATGCAAAAAAAAAAAAGGTAAAAGTACCTCAAATTTAGAGGTTTCCCATCTTTCTCTGTTTGTTATTAGCCTCACTTTCAGTTTTTTAACAAAAGTTTCATAAAGTAAAATCTTGAAAAGTCATGGTGAGTATTGTACGTGTTTTTTCAATATACCAGAAAATGTAGGGCTTAATCAAGCATGCATATTATACGTGAGATTTCATGGTATACGTCTTTAGCTCTGTTAATTATAATTTTATTTCAATTTGTTCAACATTCATATATTTTATTTTGATGGAATAAAACAATTTGGTATATAGAGTTGCTATGTCAGACTAAGATGCATATTTAGCAAATTAGGCCAGACTTTAATGGTTGTGATTGATTGATGCGTAACAGACATATGGACATGATAAACTTGTGTGAATATACTACCCTGGTCATGCTGGGAACATGGCAACAGACGAGTAGATAAGCTGGCTTGTATAGCTCATGTAGCGAGAATATTAGATACAGATCATGGAGACGGAATGAAATCAATCAATGACCGCCTATTAGAATACGACACAGCAAGTGATGAATTAGAAATTCACAGTCTACATGAGTTTGGGGCAAAATAAGCATTGAGCAAGATGCCTGAGATGGATTAGAAATGTGTATAATCAGTGAGCTACAAGAAGGATAATATCCAGACTAGGGTTGCACCAATAAACAAATTGGTTAATTAATGATTAATCGGACTTGCCTTTCGGCCGATACCGATTAATCGACCGGCAATTATGTAATCATATATTGTGATATGAAATGTGTATTGTAATTAACTTAATCATTAATCACAATTATGGAGCTTCTTCCGGTAACAAAAAAAAGGGGTATCAATTATACGACTTTGAATGTTATTCTCTGAATTACATACCTTAATTACTTTGGGTTTTTTAAAATCGGGTTTTGAAAATTGTCTGATAGCTGTACAATAACTTCTTAATCCAATGATGTAAACAAAATTTTCTTATATTGTGTAAACATGTGAGCTAAATAAAGTTTTTATTGTTGTTGCAAATCCAGCAGCATCCGGGCTCTTGCCCCTTAGCCCAATGCCATGTAATTGCATCTGCACGTGTTCATCAGCTGTTGTTTAGTGGCATACAAAGTGTTCCATTTATCTGGCCTCAAAGGAAGAAGCATTTTCCTAACATCATTGAGCACTGAGCACTCAAAGAGATGATGATCAACGGTTTTGTATGGGTGTGTACACAGCTGGCCCTCAGTAGTGTTGTGGTTGGATTCAGTTTAGGTTTTTGAGCCAAATAATGGTGTTCTGATCTTTCCTTGTGAGTTGATTGATACTGTCATTTGGATTGGGGCTTGCCATATGTCTGTCGACCTCCCCGTGTACAATCACTGCTTAATCAATTGCTGAACAGGTGAGCTAAGTAAAAAAAATATGAATCTTTTTACCTTAGGGGTGTTACACCCTCAGGGCAGTCCTACAAAATCTCCAGTTGTGTAGATTAGTGCGTTCAAGCAACGGGAATTTGGTTAGCTTGTGTGTTGTTAGAAATACCGTTTATGTATTATTTCATGTTGAATTCAACACATTTTTCAAATTTCTCTGCCATTCATAGCAATAATAATAAAAAAGACAGGAATGGCCAATTATCAAAACTGATTAATCAGGCAAAAAGCTGATACTGCTTAATCTATAAAATGGCTGATTTAACAGATTAGCGATTATCTGCAGATTAACCGGTGCAACCCTAATCCACACCCTTTACCATCTACTGGAAGAGACTGTGTCCCTGTGGGTTTACCCACAGAGCAGTGATGATTCTGCTTAATGTAACATAACTAAAAGTGTCGGAGCCTTCTTGAAGACACTGAGTTGCTGCTCTTTGATAGGTAAATACATGGCTGCTTGCCAAGAAAATAGTTGGTCATATGTCTTCACATTTTCTGAGATAAATGCCATAAACTCTGTTCATATTCAACATTTAGAATTCAACATTTAGAATTCAACATTCAGAATTCAACATTTAGAATTCAACAACTGAGCAAGCAATAAGTGATGTAGAGTGCTGCATACACAGATGTGACAATTCTAATGTCTTGTACAATGGGGCAGTGTTATCAAAATTGTTTCACAAAGTCAGAATGATTCTATATTAGATACATACATGATGATGGTTTGAGTAACAGTGAACAGAGCAGATGTTTCTCATGATTAAGGTCAAAGGTTTGATCCTTTGTTGCTTGTTCTTCTGCATTCAGGTTTTCTGATCATGCTAAATCTTCAGTCATATCGCCAGGATGAAGTCCACAGCCCTTTCCAGGTCTGAGCGGTGACCCCATAGCTTTTGCTTCAGTTCTGCTTCATCTGGCCAGGTCTGGCATCTTAGTTCTTTGTGGGCCGAGCATTCATGAAGTACGTGTTCAGGGGTCTGGACTCCTGTCCCACATGGGCATTCATTTGTTTGGGAGATTTTGAGCCGATATAGGTGGCCCAGTAATCTGCGGTGGCCCATTTCTCATGTAGACTATTGCAGTTTGCTAGTGTCTTTGTGGCTGGTGGATTGGGTCTGGACTGTTACTCTCTGTAGCTGGTGGATTGGGTCTGGACTGTTACTCTCTGTGGCTGGTGGATTGTGTCTGGACTGTTACTCTCTGTGGCTGGTGGATTGGGTCTGGACTGTTATTCTCTGTGGCTGGTGGATTGGGTCTGGACTGTTACTCTCTGTGGCTGGTGGATTGGGTCTGGACTGTTACTCTCTGTGGCTGGTGGATTGTGTCTGGACTGTTACTCTCTGTGGCTGGTGGATTGTGTCTGGACTGTTACTCTCTGTAGCTGGTGGATTGGGTCTGGACTGTTACTCTCTCTCATTTCTTTCTCCCATTTTATTTTATATTTGCTGCGAATGATAGCTTTAGTTTCCTTATTTGGAGCTTTATGGGTGTTTTTCCACCTGCTTTGGATAGTGTATCAGCTCTCTCATTTCCCATATTCCACAATGAGAGGGGAGCCACTGGAGTGTGATTTTTTGTTTGGCATTTAGCTCTGTTCTGATTGTATGTGTTATATCCTCATTTGTTGTGTTCTTTACCAATTCGAGTAGTGCTTTACAGTCTGTGAAGATCACAATCCTTTGTTTCTTGTAATAAAGTTATAGAAGTTCAATCCTTTGGTTCTTGTAATAAAGTTATAGAAGTTCAATCCTTTGTTTCTTGTAATAAAGGTATAAAGTTCAATCCTTTTGTTTCTTGTAATAAAGGTATAGAAGTTCCATCCTTTGGTTCTTGTAATAAAGGTCCAGGGTTCAATCTTTTGTTTCATATAATTAAGTTAGAGATTAATTCTAATTTTTACATTAGGGTAACATGGAACATACTACAACCTAGACATGAACCTGTCAAGAGAGAGACAAGTCAACCAGCCACTCTAACACTTGTGCAGACAAGCAAAACAGAGATGGCAAGTTATCAATCCATGCCCGTCACTTCTTTTGGGCATCGGCCATTGACAACCCTCCTCTAGCACGTTTGATCTTGCCATGTCCTTTCTGCCCCTCTCCAGATGAAGTCCAGGGACCAAACCTCATTTTCACAGTCTCTTCTCCAAGTGTTTCTTAATCTACCTCTCTTTCGCTTTTCCTGAGAGTTCCATGTCATGGCCTGTCTGGCTATGTTTGATGGTGCTTTCCATAGTGTGCGTCACATCCAACCCCATTTTCTACGCTTGTATCTGTTGTTGTTGTTGACTCCTTTCTTCATTCCTCTTGCCATCCTACAACCATTATCTTCCTCGGACATTTATTGACAAACAACTGGAGTTGTGTCTGTATTGCCTTTGTCATTCTACAAGTTCCTGTTCCGTGAGTACTGACTTGGCATTGAAATAAAACAATTTTAGCTTAGTATTAATATGAGAAAGATGTTCACCTTTTCCGGTGCCTCACCTACAAGCATCACAGAATCTTTCCTTCAGGTGTTACTGCCATACAAATTAGCAGAAGGTAGTTAAATACTGGGATTTTGTTTATATTATTGCTTCTGCCATCAGTGCAAAAGAAACTCTAGAGAGGCATGGATTGAAAATAGCAATATCACATAAAATAAGATTGCAAGACCCAATGACTTTTGATGATATAAACGGACAGATGAGATGAGATGTGATGAAGATGAGATGTGACGATGAGATGAGATGTGATGGCTGATTAAATTGATGACACTGAGGTAGTAACAAGTGGAGTGGGTTTGTTGATTTTACTTTCCCTTTTGATTTGACTGAGGTAGTAAAGGCTGGGCTTTTGTAGATTTTTTTCTGTTGGATTCAAGATAGAAAGATATATATGGATGCATGCTTGGTAGCTTAATAATAATAATAATAGTTGCCCATTGCAAGGGAAGATGGCAACAGCATCAGACTTGTAATACATGTTGTGATGTATGGCTGTAAAGTTCAATCCCAGCACAGCAGATTCTGTTGCACTTGGGACACACATGTAAGAGGTCAATTGTGGGTGTTGTCGTGCATTCTGTTCTCTTGGGCCTAAGCGATGCAATTCCGCTGTGCGACCCGAGCACCTAGTGTGATGCAAGCACACTGGGCAGAACAGTTCTTTAAAAGTGTCTCAGTGGAGGTGACATCAATGTTGAAGCTCCCCAGATACATTTTTCAGGAGTCTCTATAGTGTTTGCCTGTTCTAAGCTCATCGTGAACATATGATGATCTCGTCTTATGTGTTCCAGATTAATGGAGTCTAGTGTGGCTTTCTTTGGGAAGGTTTATAAACATCATTATACTCACTAAAATGTACATAAAATGTAATCAATATGTCCTTTGCAGAAGATCGCTTCTTACAACTACCAACCTATTTGGCTGTTATGAGGTGTGTTCAAAAAGTATTCGACCTTAATGTTTTCAGCGGAAACAAATGAAGCAAAGGTGTTGTCCTTCGGTAGGGGACTGTTATGAGCGCATGGAAGGTTTTTTTTCACGCCCGCAGATTGCGTCACTCACTGGCAGTCGACCTATCAGTGTTGAGTGTAGTAAGCACCCGTTGCGTTTTCATTCACCACGAATTGACGCAATGTCAAAGTCATGTTGACCGTTTACATTGACTCCCATGGGGTTGTGCATCTTGAGTACGCCCCACAAGGTCAAAATATTACCAAAGAGTACTACCTGAAGGTCATCCGTCACGCCCGTGAAGCTGTTTGGCGCAAATGACCGGACCTATAGACAACAGGAACTTGGCAGCTCCGTCATGACAACTCACCCGTCCATTCTTCGCATCTGATTCAGACATTCTTGACTAAACACAACCTTCCTCTGGTTTGAAAGCCTTTCTTGTCTCCCGACATGGCTCCTTGTGATATTTGGCTGAAAATTCTGCTGAAAGGGACCCAATTTGAGTCACGAGAAGACATCATGCGGAATGCGACGACCTAGCTGTACTTTATTCCCATAGACACCTTCCTGAAATGCGTCCAACAATGACAGGAGTGTGTGGAGTCCTAAGATGAGTGCTTTGAAGAGGATTAGGGTTTCCAACCTACAGGTGAGTAATTCTATTTTTCTGGCTCAAAGGTCGGATACATTTTGAATACACCTCGTATAAGTTTATTGGTACGGTAGGTTGCCATTACTTTCCATTTGCGGGAGAGTGATCTCACCTAGTTAAAAAACCTTTTTGTCAAACTAGACTTGAACCTGGTGCATTGGGATTGTATACTGACTAGCTTTTGAAAATATATCACTTATCATATTGTAACAATGATCTGAAAGTCTTTTTTCTAAAATAACAACAGTAATTGGGACCTGTTTTCCCTTCTGGAAGCGGCTGCAAGGGTCTCAATTGTTGAAAAAAAGTTACGAGCCACAACCCCCCCGTAGGAGCTAGCAGAAGGAAAAGCAAGTTCAAACTTTGGCCATTTGTTGATTCTGTCAAACTATAAACCTCTTTCTCTCTCTGGATCTACTCCTCTTTTCAATCTCGTTTTTGTATTACAGCAAAAATGTCTTTCTTCATACGCGTCAACATAACAACCTACGGGTCGATGAAACCTGCTGTACACCAGACCAACCAGACCCGATACACCAGACCAATCAACCAAACCCCATACACCAGACCAACCAAACAAACCCCACACACCAGACCAACCAACCAGACCCCACACAAACCAGACCCCACACACCAGACCAACCAACCAAACCCCACACACCACACCAACCAACAAAACCCCACACACCAGACCAACCAACAAAACCCCACACACCACACCAACCAACAAAACCCCACACACCAGACCAACCAAACAAACCCCACACACCAGACCAACCAACAAAACCCCACACACCAGACCAACCAACAAAACCCCACACACCATACCAACCAACAAAACCCCACACACCAGACCAACCAACAAAAACCCCACAAACCAGACCAACCAACCAGACCCCACACACTAGATGTCCCAACCAAGCCCCACACACCAGACCAACCAGACCCCACACACCAGACCAACCAAACCCCACACACCAGACCAACCAACCAAACCCCAGACCAACCAACCGAACCCCACACACCAGACCAACCAACCAAACCTCACACACCAGACCAACCAACCAAACCCCACACACCAGACCAACCAACTAAACCCCACACACCAGACCAACCAATCAAACCCCACACACCAGACCAACCAAACCCCACACACCAGACCAACCAACCAAACCCCACACACCAGACCAACCAACAAAACCCCACACACCAGACCAACCAACCAAACCTCACACACCAGACCAACAAACCAAAACCCCACACACCAGACCAACCAACCAAACCCCACACACCAGACCAACTAACCAAACCCCACACACCAGACCAACCAACCAAACCTCACACACCAGACCAACCAACTAAACCCCACACACCAGACCAACCAACAAAACCCCACACACCAGACCAACCAACCAAACCTCACACACCATACCAACCAACAAAACCCCACACACCAGACCAACCAACCAAACCCCACAAACCAGACCAACCAACCAGACCCCACACACTAGTTGTCCCAACCAAGCCCCACACACCAGACCAACCAGACCCCACACACCAGACCAACCAACCAAACCCCACACACCAGACCAACCAACCAAACCCCACACCAACCAACCAAACCTCACACACCAGACCAACCAACCAAACCCCACACACCAGACCAACCAACCGAATCCCACACACCAGACCAACCAACCAAACCCCACACACCAGACCAACCAACCAAACCCCACACACCAGACCAACCAAACAAACCCCACACACCAGACCAACCAACAAAACCCCACACACCAGACCAACCAACCAAACCCCACACACCAGACCAAACCCCACACACCAGACCAACCAACCAAACCCCACACACCAGACCAACCAACCAAACCCCACACACCAGACCAACCAACCAAACCCCACACACCAGACCAACCAACCGAACCACACACACCAGACGAAACCAACCAACCAAACCTCACACACCAGACCAACCAACCAAACCCCACACACCAGACCAACCAACCAAACCCCACACCAACCAACCAAACCCCACACACCAGACCAACCAACCAAACCCCACACACCAGACCAACCAACCAAACCCCACACACCAGACCAACCAACAAAACCCCACACACCAGACCAACCAACCAAACCCCACACACCAGACCAAACCCCACACACCAGACCAACCAACCAAACCCCACACACCAGACCAACCAACCAAACCCCACACACCAGACCAACCAACCAAACCCCACACACCAGACCAACCAACCAAACCCCACATACCAGACCAACCAACCAAACCCCATAAAAGAGAACAATATCACAGAAGAAAAAATTACACACTTGAAATTCAATGTCTGGATTGGCAGCCTGTGCAACAATGGACAGTAACATGTACATCTGATCAAGACACTATAATCCTAACAATAAAACACACATTTATTAAAATATATGCGTTTCTTGAAATATAAATCCGAGTGGGTTACACAAATATCTATTCTTTATAGCGTAACAACGGGTAGAGCTATTTATATCACTGGGAAAAACAGATTTTTTTGGTGGGTACTGATAGCTCTAGGGGACACTGAACAAATTCAGAACTTTTAACGACACATAAATATATATTTACATAATTTACAACAAAACTTTTCCGGGCTAGGAAACACTTGTACATAATGGTGCACATTGAAGAAATGAACGGCGTACGTAAGTTGGTAGCTATGCTCTTTGTCATGTAAATAATGACAGATATCTATGTGTATGTTTGCTAGTTCATTCTTCATCGATCAACTGATGCTATGCTTCAAGCCCAGTGAGGTTCACAAAGGAGACTACGTTTGAGGTTCCTTCCCCCCCCCCCCCCCCCCCCTCCCCATTTTTCGAGAAGTCACTCCCCTGGGCCAGACCGCCTCTCTTTGGTCTGTATTAGTAGGGCAGTCCTGCACGATATGTTCTGGTGTTTGTTTGGTGTCTCTGAAAACAATTCTGTGAAGGTTGGCCTTGAGTCTGCAATGTCCCGTTCTGAGTGAAGATCTGTGTATGCCCATCCCTGCCAAGTTTGTCTATGCTGTCATTTTCTAACTTATATTCTTTGTGCTCTTCTCTTCATTCCATCCTCATGGATCATTTGATGAGTGTCTTTGTTTCTTTATATCTCTGTGGCGAGTCTGCGTGCCGCCACTTCTGGCTTTTGCGAGCTCATCTGCCTTCTCGTTTCCAAGTATCCCACAGTGGGTCAAAATCTACTGTAGGACTAGGTCTGTATTTTGGGACAATAACCAAAATGCGTTTATTGAAAACGGAACATACAGAACAGAAAGCTGATACATTGCTTACCCTCTATCAGGAAAAGCATCAAACACATCAAGAAAAGATAGAATAAATAACTCCACAAAAATCACAGAAAAAGTTAGGAAGAGAGTAAACTAAAATTGAGGTAAAATGCATCTTTAAATTAGGGTAAAATAATCAATGAGGATGAATCAACCGAAAGACAAGTAGATGCTACATGAATCAATAAATGCAATCATATTCCAAGCATCAAACATAGAATTACGTGATCAGTTTTGAAAAGGATCAATAACATTTGCTCAATAACTGTACAGAATCAGATCTAAACTCAATCTTTTAATTTGGGTTTAGAATTTTTGAGTTAGAGTTCTCAAACTGAACAAGTTTGATGATCTCTTCAATAGTGGTTGCACTGATACTTGCATCTCAAGTAACATTTGCTCATTGGCTTGGCTTCGTTCGTTCTCAATCTCCCACTACGAAACCCTGAAAGGGCTTAAGTAGCAGAATGTAGTCCAGAGAACGGAATGCGTTGTGTCGTAGTTTACAGCTTGACTGCGATATTTGCACCTTTCGGTCCAACACATCCGACTTCAGAAAGCATTTTTTGAGTACCGGGTTAGCATTCCCTTTTCGATCCCTTCTCCTTAGCCAGTCTGCCCTGCTGCAGCCTGTTATCCAGGATCACCGCGTGGAGGTGTAGAAGGGTCTTGGCAGCTCTGGTTCGCTGGCCCTGACGCTAGCAGTCAGCTATGGGTCGCTGACCACTGCAGCTCATGCGCTCATTAGATTCATAATTATGTTCTCTGCAGTCGAAATCCCAAAAGCTAACTTCAGTTTCAATTAAAGTGCTGTCTACCCAAAGAAAGTTGTAAGCAATAGATCTCTAACATTTTCTATCTCCCGCTCTGATGGTACCCACAGACAGACTGCTGCTCGTCCATGATATCTCCCGCTCTGGTGGTACCCACAGACAGACTGCTGCTCGTCCATATCTCCCGCTCTGATGGTACCCACAGACAGACTGCTGCTCGTCCATGATATCTCCCGCTCTGATGGTACCCACAGACAGACAGCTGCTCGTCCATGATATCTCCCGCTCTGGTGGTACCCACAGACAGACTGCTGCTCGTCCATGATATCTCCCGCTCTGGTGGTACCCACAGACAGACTGCTGCTCGTCCATGATATCTCCCGCTCTGGTGGTACCCACAGACAGACTGCTGCTCGTCCATGATATCTCCCGCTCTGGTGGTACCCACAGACAGACTGCTGCTCGTCCATGATATCTCCCGCTCTGGTGGTACCCACAGACAGACTGCTGCTCATCCATGATATCTCCCGCTCTGGTGGTACACACAGACAGACTGCTGCTCGTCCATGATATCTCCCGCTCTGGTGGTACCCACAGACAGACTGCTGCTCGTCCATGATATCTCCCGCTCTGATGGTACCCACAGACAGACTGCTGCTCGTCCATGATATCTCCCGCTCTGATGGTACCCACAGACAGACTGCTGCTCGTCCATGATATCTCCCGCTCTGATGTTACCCACAGACAGACTGCTGCTCGTCCATGATATCTCCCGCTCTGATGGTACCCACAGACAGACTGCTGCTCATCCATGATATCTCCCGCTCTGGTGGTACCCACAGACAGACTGCTGCTCGTCCATGATATCTCCCGCTCTGGTGGTACCCACAGACAGACTGCTGCTCATCCATGATATCTCCCGCTCTGGTGGTACCCACAGACAGACTGCTGCTCGTCCATGATATCTCCCGCTCTGGTGGTACCCACAGACAGACTGCTGCTCATCCATGATATCTCCCGCTCTGGTGGTACCCACATACAGACTGCTGCTCATCCATGATATCTCCCGCTCTGGTGGTACCCACAGACAGACTGCTGCTCGTCCATGATATCTCCCGCTCTGGTGGTACCCACAGACAGACTGCTGCTCGTCCATGATATCTCCCGCTCTGGTGGTACCCACAGACAGACTGCTGCTCGTCCATGATATCTCCCGCTCTGATGGTACCCACAGACAGACTGCTGCTCGTCCATGATATCTCCCGCTCTGATGGTACCCACAGACAGACTGCTGCTCGTCCATGATATCTCCCGCTCTGGCGGTACCCACAGACAGACTGCTGCTCGTCCATGATATCTCCCGCTCTGATGGTACCCACAGACAGACTGCTGCTCGTCCATGATATCTCCCGCTCTGATGGTACCCACAGACAGACTGCTGCTCGTCCATGATATCTCCCGCTCTGATGGTACCCACAGACAGACTGCTGCTCGTCCATATCTCCCGCTCTGATGGTACCCACAGACAGACTGCTGCTCGTCCATATCTCCCGCTCTGGTGGTACCCACAGACAGACTGCTGCTCGTCCATATCTCCCGCTCTGGTGGTACCCACAGACAGACTGCTGCTCGTCCATATCTCCCGCTCTGGTGGTACCCACAGACAGACTGCCTCTCGTCCATGATATCTCCCGCTCTGATGGTACCCACAGACAGACTGCTGCTCGTCCATGATTTAATGTTATCCTCCCACTTGTAGCGCTGCCTATCCCCTCCCTTCCCCCCTTCCCTCTATTATGGTTTTTACAAGAGTGTCATGGCTTTTAATGTGGTCAACATATATGATTTGTGTGCTCTTATTTCTTTCAACAGTTCTCTTTTCATCCCTAGTTTCTTCAGGACCTGTTTATTTACTAGCTTTTTGTTTCCATGAAATGTGACTCACCTCCACACCCCATGGTAGAAAGCAACTTCTTCTTACGCTGTCAGATGTCAACCTGTATTTTTTCGAAAAAAGCAGCGGTCATCCTGAGGCTGTCGACACTGCCATAGAGCTTGTCTAGTGTTGCCACTGGTGATGGCCACATCTGCTTTCTCTGATCCTCGTATGTCGGGCAGTTTTGCAGCAAATGTTCAGCGGTCATTTTCCCGGTACCACACGAGCATTCGTCAGTGCTACCTATCTTCAATTTGATGAATAGGTGGTACCTCAGTCTATTGTGGCCAGTGCGAAGTCTGAAGACCACGACCTGCTCTCTTCTGTTCAACTGGTAATAGGCATCGTTTTTTGTGTAGCCAGTATGTTCTGTTTCCCATTTGGTCATGTATCTAGCTCTAATAAGCCTTTTGGACTCTTCGTATGTCATACTAGTATCTAGTTGTGGTAGTCTTGCACATTCTTTTGCCAGTCTGTCTGCCTCCTCGTTGCCTTGGATGTTACAGTGGGATGGAACCCACTGTACCACTACTCTTTTTGGTGCGGACTGCTGGCATAGTTGACAGAGTACTGCTCTTAAATCATTAAATTCAGTATTTTTCTGGCTTTTTAGTGTTGTGACTACGGCCAAGGCATCTGTAAGCAGGACTATATGGCTTTCATTCCTTTTACCTGTCACCATTTCTTCGACTGCAGCCCTCAGTGCCTCTGCCTCCACTCTGAAATTGCTTGTGTATTTTCCAGTTGCCACAGACAGTGTTATTTTTCTGCCATTTTGTAGGCTCAGGAATACCCCTGCCCCTCCGTTCTGTGTTGTGTTTGTTACAGAACCGTCGGTGTATGCATGGGTCCAGTCCATGCTTGGGTAGTTTTTAATTACGTACCTCAGGGTTGTATCTCTACACGCCATGGCAGAAGAGGAGCGACTAAGTAAGTAAGAAATGCGACCCATTCTCCTGTTTACTCACATTTTCAGGGACTCTATTCCATCTTCTGCTTCAGTTAAAGAATGACTTCAATCATTAGCTAGCATCTAGTTACTGTGGGAGGCAAGATTGCCTATCTCGAGAACAGAGAATGACCAGTATCTGTTCATTCTGGAGCGACAACGTTAAACCATCTATACTTCAACTTTGACAGCATGTGGGGCCCCTTGTACTTATTCCGACTGGGACCCGCAGAGCTCAGTGTAGCAAGCACAACATATTAAGTAGATTCTGTAATACATTTTCTGTATTTTGATTTCATCTTTGAGACCAATCTGTCCTAAGATTTACGAACAAAAAAACATTACAGGAGATCTTTGACTTGAAACTTTTTTTTCATGATGTTCCCATAGGTGTCCTCCGCCACAACCGTCACCAAAGCGACGTCAGCTGGCATGCTGCTAATCTCCATCCTACGAAGCATGAACTCGGTGGGTGGGGTGTTGTTGAGAAACTCCCAGTGGTGAAACACGGTGCCCTCTGGATCCGTGCGGAGTTCAACGATACGGAGGCCGGATGGTGACCGAACACAAGCACTGGCAACAAGTAACAAGAATAGTTTATTAATGGAAATATGTAAACAAAACTTCATAATTGTGTATGTGTTGTTGTTTTTCTATATGTTGACTTTCACATAACTAGATTTATTTCCCTTACATGTCTAGTGGACTCCAGTTATTTCTCGTACATATCTAGTGGCCTTGCTCATTTCCCTTACATAACTACTGGGCTCACTCTGTGTCCTTACATAATTACTGGGCTCACTCATTTCCCTTACATAACTACTGGGCTCACTCCTTTCCCTTACATAACTAGTGGGCTCACTCCTTTCCATTACACAATTAGTGGGCTCACTCCTTTCCATTACATAACTAGTGGGCTCACTCCTTTCTGTTACATAACTAGTGGGCTCACTCCTTTCTGTTACATAACTAGTGGGCTCACCCCATTCTCTTACATAACTAGTGGGCTCACTCCTTTCCATTACATAATTAGTGGGCTCACTCCTTTCCATTACATAACTAGTGGGCTCACTCTTTTCCATTTCATAACTAGTGGGCTCACTCCTTTCCATTACATAACTAGTGGGCTCACTCCTTTCTGTTACATAACTAGTGGGCTCACTCCTTTCCATTAGATAACTAGTGGGCTATTTCAAGCTTCTTTCCTCCCTATACAATTTTTCTCTCACGTGATGATGATCCATCTGTAACAAAGGAATACGACTACAGCTGACTCCTAAACCTAACTTCTTTATACTGGTTTAGAAAACTCTGAAGAGTCTGTATACAACCAGTTTCTTGGAGAGTGGTTAACCGATTTGCGAGTCCATTTTCATAGACTCAAAGAGCAAAGTAGAACCACATCCTGTTAGACATCATCTATGCTGCTCTAAGAAACCACCTAACCATGGCCAGTGTTATGCCATGTCACACGGTTAGTAGCCTCTTATGAGATGCTTTCTGTGGGGCAGTGGTGCTATTCTTGTCTTTGTCCTTCACATAGAACCCGGTGGACCAGCAACATGAACATGTAACGGCGAATTTGCAGTGGTGGTTTCATGGCAATGGTTTTGCATAATGAGGTTGCTAGTCCCATGCACAACCATCTTCAGTTATCTTTGATCTTTGTGAGATACTCAAAAGCTGCAGTGGTCCTATTTCTTACATCCAAAGCAACCTTCGGGTGCTACCCTTCAAATAGTCACACCTATTTCCGTCACATAACTGGTGAGCTGCCTCAGGCTTCTATCGTCACAATAAATGTTTATCCTTTTGATAGCTCCAAGGACAACAACCTCATGAGAGATTAAAGCATCTTTTTCCAGTTTTGCACACACCACAGACAACTAACGATCACTTAAACAGAGCCCAACCACAACATACTCCAGAGTGCCGGTTGTGTACACATCTCTATCTTCTTCTTCATACGTTGTCAGATGTCAACATCAATTCGTTCAAAGAAAGCAGCGGTCATCTTGAGGCTTGTCTAGTGTTGACACTGGTGATGGCCACATGTGTTTTCTCTAGTCCTCGTATGTCGGGCAATTTTGCAGCTGATGTTCAGCGGTCATTTTCCCAGTACAATAAGTGCATTCATCAGGAGACACCAATCTTCAGTTTATTGAATAGATGGTACCTCAGTCTGTTGTGGCTAGTGCGGAGTCTGAAGACCACCACCTGCTCTCTTCTGTTCAACTTGTGTAGCGAGTATGCTCTGTTTTCCATTTGGCCATGTATCTGGCCCTAATAAACCTTTTGGACTCTTCGTAGGTCCCACTTGAATCCAGTTGTGGTGACCTTCCACCTTCTTTCACCGTCTGTCTGCCTCCTCGTTGCCTTGAATGTTACAGTGGGATGGGACCCACTGTACTATGACTCTTTTGGGTGTGGACTGCAGGCATAATTGACAGAGTACTGACCTTAAGTCGTTTAGTTCTGTATTTTTCTGGCTTTATAGCGCTGTAATAACGGACAGAGCATCTGTAAAAAAGACTATCTGGATTTCATTGCTTTCGCCTGTCAGCATTGCTTCTACTGCAGCTTTCAATGCCTCTGTGTCTGCTCTGAAATTACTTGAGAAACACCTCTTTGAAACTGCTGAAAACCGATCTTCTTTAGTCTCTGATGCTTTACTGTGTTGTCCCGATGTAGGTGTCGTTTTGTTTTTGTTCTGGTGGTGTCACTAAGCCATTGCTTGTGTGTGTTTTTAATTTACTTTTGACCTTCCACATCGCTGCAGCTTCGATCTGTTTACTTCTCTTTATAGTGATTTATAGGCACAAAAAAATGTATAAATTATTTTAAATGGTTAACTTAAGAGGCAAATTATCATTCCTGTCCTCAATGACCTGTTCGTCCATCACATGTGATGAAGACCACTCTATTTGTTCAGCAATGTGAACAATCTTTTTATTTTGCTCTGTCTGCTGAAATGGGTGACATTATGCAGTGATTTAGATTAAAGTGAAGAATATTTGCGCAATATGTCAACCTCGCTCTTTCATCATGAGCTACCTTTGGTCAGTGGCAAGACATTTTCGAGATAGTCCAGGATGCAGATTTTTCCAGAAGCCTTTCTAGTAAACAGGTATCCTGCAAGGCAGCGGTGGTGTGGCATCCAATAAGTTGGGATTGTAGGATGAGCAGGACTACATATCTATGATCATAACAAATGGCACAGGAACCTGTAAGTACCAAATAATGTGTCAGATATTCACAAAGAGTGAAAGTCAAAGCCTCCCACATAGTCACAGACACACTATGCTTAACCCAGCTTTCCTTTCCTGAAAGCCACAGGAGGCAGGGGAGGTAATCCAGTCAAATTGTGATGATGTGCTCGAAACAACGATACAAATCACGAACATGTCATCAATGACAACTGAATGGCTAGTCGATCATTGCTGGTAATCTACTTGCGCCACCTCGACTACGAAATGTCAAACAATTTAAGGATGACAAGTATCACAGACAAGGTAAACAGAAAGCGTTACAGCAGACACCCATCAAATCCATACATTCGCTATGTGACCTCACTGGCATAGTCACTCTATTTCTGCCACATGGTATATGAGTCTTCTACCATGGGGGTGTTGTTCCTCTGCTACCATGGGGGTCGCTATGGTCAAGAGGTAAGGAACTCTCCTCTCAAAGTGATGAACGGAAACGGCGGGTTTGAACCGACCCCTGGTCTCAAGGGAGGTGAAACCAGAGTGCCTGCATCCTGAGTTACCTCCAGTCGTCTTGACTAATTGACTTGCCACTGGTCCAAGGCAGTTCAGGACCAGGGAATGAGGCTGATGACCAGCGCAGCTTCTCCCTCACTATAATCCTAATGCAACACAAGTCTGATGTCGTCGCCATCTTCGCTTACGATGGGCAACTAATAACAGTGTTAGGAAAGAGCTTCTTCCTCTAACATCAGACAAATGGAGCCCTTTGTACTTGAAGGGTTACGTAGATGAAGCTATTGCCTGGGGACATCGGTTCTGTACTGCAAATGTTTGGTACAATGTACAACTTCTCAGAGGCAGGCTTGAAGAGTGTGTCAGTTTTTCTGCTGTTTACTGTGAGACTAAAGTGTCTGCATGTCAACTAAAACTCATGGTGGACTGTATATCTGGTTCCGAGCGACTACCTACCTACCTATTTACCTACCTACCTAGATACCTACCTATCTACCTAGATATCTACCTACCTACCTAGGAAAGCCAAAATTACTTACCCTTGAAGTGTTGGATTCTTCCTGGTGTCATTTTGGTTTGGCTTGTTAAACCACCTGTCAGCGAGGAGATAACATCATATAGTGTTTAACATGATTGTGTTTAACATGATTGTGTTTAATCTGATTGTGTTTAACGTGATTGTGTTTAACGTGATTGTGTTTAATAACATGATTGTGTTTAACAACTAGTGTTTAAAATAGATAAACGTATAGCCATCCACATGGGCAGATTCAATTTGGAATTACAGGATGGGAGAGAACAATATTAGGAAGATAGAATAAAAGGAACACGACTTAGGGGTTATAATCGATCATACAAGTAAGAGAGCAAGTTCAGGTAGCAGTGAAAAAGGCAAATGCAATATTATGTAGGATAAAAAGAAGTATTAAACATAGGAGAAAATAAGTGAGTGTCAAACTGTATATAGCATTAGTTAGACCTAGATTTGAGTACTGTGTACAGGTGTGGAGTCATAGAGGGGATATAAACATGCTGGAAAGGATACAAAAAAGAGCGACAAAACTGATACTGGAATTCCAGAATTATAGTTATGAGGAAATACTCAGAAAAACCGGCCTACAGTGTCTACAAAAAAGAAGAATTTGAGGAAAAGGTACTTGTGCGTTAACTCAACCACGGATTATAATAGGTCAAATTTAGTAGAATGTAGTCACACGAAGCACGATACTTTTCAATTCGTGTGTCTTCAATTCACGCGGTAAACCTATGTCCATGTTATTCTCAGATCTAACACCGAACGTGGAAGATGGATATCTTGCAGTTGTCACACTTGACATGCAAGAAAATAAATTGTGTGCAGTTTTTGCAGGAAAGACGAATTATACACACCGCCCGACTGTGTGCTTAAAATCATGTTATGACTTTGTCTCTCACAGTTCGCCAAGATCGTTAGAGATGTCGCACATATCAGCAGGACATTCCTGTTCGTTCTGGCACATGGTTAGAGGGCTCCTAACCCTAACCAAAACGGAACACACAGACACATGATAGATTCCTACATGCGTGAGTTTCTGTGGTGACATCGGAATAAAGTCCGTCAGTTAGACCCATTCGACAATATTGTGCAGGATATCACATAATTTTGGCCTCCTCTTTAAATTGTGCAGCTACGAACGAACAACATGTGTATGTCCTGAATTGTGCATAGCTTCAGTGATCTTTGGTAATCTGTTCCCCTCACGGCCCTTTTCAGGGCCCACAAAACCCACAAACCAGCATCAAGGACCTTTTTAGGACCCACAAAAAAAACAACAAAACTGCACCCAACAAAACTGCACCCAACAAAACTGCACCCAACAAAACTGCACCCAACAAAACTGCACCCAACAAAACTGCACCCTGATAGCTAGACACTTATAATTATTTGTGTACGGAAACCCGTGTGGTCATTGAATGGCATAAAATTTCAGAATGGGTGAATTAACGCACAAGAACCGAGGAGACTTAATACAAGTTTATAAGATAATCACAGGAAAGGTTAAATTAGACTATAACAAGTTTTTCAAAGTACAGCTGACTACAAGAACAAGAGGGCACAACTACAAATTAATTAAACAAAGGTTCATATTAGATATTATGAAATATATTTGTTTAGTCAGAGAGTAGTGAATGCTTAGAGTGCATTGCCACAGGAAATAGTGGGGGCTGGGTCATTTAATCCATTCAAGAATAGATTGGATGCACAGTTAATTTTAGATCAAGTGAAGTCGAAGAAACTGTTTGTTTCCAGACTCTGCAGAATCTTAGCATAAATAAAAGCTTGTACTGGAAATAATATATCTAAAATAAATATTTACTTGTTCCTCTTACAATAGTGGTTCATGTAGATATGTTTACATGGTGAGGTTGTAAGCCACATACGCAAGTCACCTGAGTTGTCTTGACATCCCCCTATATTGGTTCCAAATGTTGTCATAGCAGGGAGTGGAATTGAGATGAACTTTCAGTACTTGACTAAATGCTCCCAAAGCATGCAGAACAGATAGACAGCCTGTGACAGCCTAAGCGAAGCTCGTGCCCTTCTGCCAGTGATGCTTCCTACTTACAGGAGAAGGAGAGAGGTGCAAGTCTCCAGCACTCGTCTTCTTCTGGGTACATGTATTTGATTACGCTAGATCTGCAGGATGAAGTTTGGTCTTCTCCAGGTCTAGACGCCAGCCTTCTAGCTTCTGTCTCAGCTTGCTCCCACTGGTCAGGTTTGTGGGCTCGCAAGTCTTTGTGAGTTAGGAAGTCTTTGTGGGCTCACAAGTCTTTGTGGGCTCGCAAGTCTTTGTGGGTCAGGAAGTCTTTGTGGGCTCACAAGTCTTTGTGGGCTCGCAAGTCTTTGTGGGTTAGGAAGTCATTGTGGGCTCGCAAGTCTTTGTGGGTTAGGAAGTCATTGTGGGCTCGCAAGTATTTGTGGGTTAGGAAATCTTTGTAGGCTTGGAAGTCTTTGTGGGCTCGCAAGTCTTTGTAGGCTTGGAAGTCTTTGTGGGCTCGCAAGTCTTTGTGGGCTTGCAAGTCTTTGTGGGCTTGCAAGTCTTTGTGGGTTAGGAAGTGTTTGTGGACTCGCAAGTCTTTGTGGGCTTGGAAGTCTTTGTGGGCTCGCAAGTCTTTGTGGGTTAGGAAGTCTTTGTAGGCTTGGAAGTCGTTGTGGGCTCGCAAGTCTTTGTGGACTCGGAAGTCTTTGTGAGCTCACAAGTCTTTGTGGGTTAGGAAGTCTTTGTGGGCTAGGAAGTCTTTGTAGGGATGTGTAGTCGTCCTGAAACCTCCAGCAGTAGGGATGTGTAGTCGTCCTGAAACCTCCAGCAGTAGGGATGTGTAGTCGTCCTGAAACCTCCAGCAGTAGGGATGTGTAGTCGTCCTGAAACCTCCAGCAGTAGGGATGTGTAGTCGTCCTGAAACCTCCAGCAGTAGGGATGTGTAGTCGTCCTGAAACCTCCAGCAGTAGGGATGTGTAGTCGTCCTGAAACCCCCAGCAGTAGGGATGTGTAGTCGTCCTGAAACCCCCAGCAGTAGGGATGTGTAGTCGTCCTGAAACCCCCAGCAGTAGGGATGTGTAGTCGTCCTGAAACCCCCAGCAGTAGGGATGTGTAGTCGTCCTGAAACCCCCAGCAGTAGGGATGTGTAGTCGTCCTGAAACCTCCAGCAGTAGGGATGTGTAGTCGTCCTGAAACCTCCAGCAGTAGGGATGTGTAGTCGTCCTGAAACCTCCAGCAGTAGGGATGTGTAGTCGTCCTGAAACCTCCAGCAGTAGGGATGTGTAGTCGTCCTGAAACCTCCAGCAGTAGGGATGTGTAGTCGTCCTGAAACCTCCAGCAGTAGGGATGTGTAGTCGTCCTGAAACCTCCAGCAGTAGGGATGTGTAGTCGTCCTGAAACCTCCAGCAGTAGGGATGTGTAGTCGTCCTGAAACCTCCAGCAGTAGGGATGTGTAGTCGTCCTGAAACCTCCAGCAGTAGGGATGTGTAGTCGTCCTGAAACCTCCAGCAGTAGGGATGTGTAGTCGTCCTGAAACCTCCAGCAGTAGGGATGTGTAGTCGTCCTGAAACCTCCAGCAGTAGGGATGTGTAGTCGTCCTGAAACCTCCAGCAGTAGGGATGTGTAGTCGTCCTGAAACCTCCAGCAGTAGGGATGTGTAGTCGTCCTGAAACCTCCAGCAGTAGGGATGTGTAGTCGTCCTGAAACCTCCAGCAGTAGGGATGTGTAGTCGTCCTGAAACCTCCAGCAGTAGGGATGTGTAGTCGTCCTGAAACCTCCAGCAGTAGGGATGTGTAGTCGTCCTGAAACCTCCAGCAGTAGGGATGTGTAGTCGTCCTGAAACCTCCAGCAGTAGGGATGTGTAGTCGTCCTGAAACCTCCAGCAGTAGGGATGTGTAGTCGTCCTGAAACCTCCAGCAGTAGGGATGTGTAGTCGTCCTGAAACCTCCAGCAGTAGGGATGTGTAGTCGTCCTGAAACCTCCAGCAGTAGGGATGTGTAGTCGTCCTGAAACCTCCAGCAGTAGGGATGTGTAGTCGTCCTGAAACCTCCAGCAGTAGGGATGTGTAGTCGTCCTGAAACCTCCAGCAGTAGGGATGTTTAGTCGTCCTGAAACCTCCAGCAGTAGGGATGTGTAGTCGTCCTGAAACCTCCAGCAGTAGGGATGTGTAGTCGTCCTGAAACCTCCAGCAGTAGGGATGTTTAGTCGTCCTGAAACCTCCAGCAGTAGGGATGTGTAGTCGTCCTGAAACCTCCAGCAGTAGGGATGTGTAGTCGTCCTGAAACCTCCAGCAGTAGGGATGTGTAGTCGTCCTGAAACCTCCAGCAGTAGGGATGTGTAGTTGTCCTGAAACCTCCAGCAGTAGGGATGTGTAGTCGTCCTGAAACCTCCAGCAGTAGGGATGTGTAGTCGTCCTGAAACCTCCAGCAGTAGGGATGTGTAGTCGTCCTGAAACCTCCAGCAGTAGGGATGTGTAGTCGTCCTGAAACCTCCAGCAGTAGGGATGTGTAGTCGTCCTGAAACCTCCAGCAGTAGGGATGTGTAGTCGTCCTGAAACCTCCAGCAGTAGGGATGTGTAGTCGTCCTGAAACCTCCAGCAGTAGGGATGTGTAGTCGTCCTGAAACCTCCAGCAGTAGGGATGTGTAGTCGTCCTGAAACCTCCAGCAGTAGGGATGTGTAGTCGTCCTGAAACCTCCAGCAGTAGGGATGTGTAGTCGTCCTGAAACCTCCAGCAGTAGGGATGTGTAGTCGTCCTGAAACCTCCAGCAGTAGGGATGTTTAGTCGTCCTGAAACCTCCAGCAGTAGGGATGTGTAGTCGTCCTGAAACCTCCAGCAGTAGGGATGTGTAGTCGTCCTGAAACCTCCAGCAGTAGGGATGTTTAGTCGTCCTGAAACCTCCAGCAGTAGGGATGTGTAGTCGTCCTGAAACCTCCAGCAGTAGGGATGTGTAGTCGTCCTGAAACCTCCAGCAGTAGGGATGTGTAGTCGTCCTGAAACCTCCAGCAGTAGGGATGTGTAGTCGTCCTGAAACCTCCAGCAGTAGGGATGTGTAGTTGTCCTGAAACCTCCAGCAGTAGGGATGTGTAGTCGTCCTGAAACCTCCAGCAGTAGGGATGTGTAGTCGTCCTGAAACCTCCAGCAGTAGGGATGTGTAGTCGTCCTGAAACCTCCAGCAGTAGGGATGTGTAGTCGTCCTGAAACCTCCAGCAGTAGGGATGTGTAGTCGTCCTGAAACCTCCAGCAGTAGGGATGTGTAGTCGTCCTGAAACCTCCAGCAGTAGGGATGTGTAGTCGTCCTGAAACCTCCAGCAGTAGGGATGTGTAGTCGTCCTGAAACCTCCAGCAGTAGGGATGTGTAGTCGTCCTGAAACCTCCAGCAGTAGGGATGTGTAGTCGTCCTGAAACCTCCAGCAGTAGGGATGTGTAGTCGTCCTGAAACCTCCAGCAGTAGGGATGTGTAGTCGTCCTGAAACCTCCAGCAGTAGGGATGTGTAGTCGTCCTGAAACCTCCAGCAGTAGGGATGTGTAGTCGTCCTGAAACCTCCAGCAGTAGGGATGTTTAGTCGTCCTGAAACCTCCAGCAGTAGGGATGTGTAGTCGTCCTGAAACCTCCAGCAGTAGGGATGTGTAGTCGTCCTGAAACCTCCAGCAGTAGGGATGTGTAGTCGTCCTGAATGCAGCGAGGGTGTCCCTTAGCCGTGTTTGGATGAACTATATGGTGTTTGACATGGTCGATGAGCAGAACGCTGGACCTGGTTTTCCAGCATGCATGCACTCTCGTCTATGTTGTGGCCAATGCTCATTGGTCGTTTATCAGTGCACCTATCTCATTCTTCACAACGAACACCAAAACACTTCACAACGAACACCAAAACACTTCACAACGAACACCAAAACACTTCACAATGAACACCAAAACACTTCACAACGAACACTTCACAACGAACACCAAAACACTTCACAACGAACACCAAAACACTTCACAACGAACACCAAAACACTTCACAACGAACACCAAAACACTTCACAACGAACACCAAAACACTTCACAACGAACACCAAAACACTTCACAACGAACACCAAAACACTTCACAACGAACACCAAAACACTTCACAACGACAATCAAAACACTCCACAGTGACCACTAAAACACTTCACAGTGACCACCAAAACACTTCACAACGACCACTAAAACACTTCACAACGACCACCAAAACACTACACAATTGTGAAGACGAGCTGGTAAAGGTGACCTAATATTCTACAATTGTCAGGCAGAACAAAGCAATCGGTTGACGTCTTTGTTGGGTCAGGTCTATCTTCCACATCCATCTCTCTCTCTTCCATATGTTGTTCTAATAACTGAACAACAGTATTGGCTTTTCAGTATGGCACTGTATGGAGAAATTGTTGCTACCAATTCTTGACAGAACATTAATAATAATAATAATGTTCGATTTGGCGTCTGAGGCCTGTTGCATCGGTCGGACAGATAGGTAGGAGGATACGATGGGTCAAAATGTATAGATAGAAGAATATGATGGGTCAAAAGGTCTATAGAAGAATATGATGGGTCAAAAAGTCTATAGAAGAATATGATGGGTCAAAAAGTCTATAGGAGAATATGATGGGTCAAAAGGTCTATAGGAGAATATGATGGGTCAAAAGGTATAGATAGGAGGATATGATGGGTCAAAAAGTCTATAGAAGAATATGATGGGTCAAAAAGTCTATAGGAGAATATGATGGGTCAAAAGGTCTATAGGAGAATATGATGGGTCAAAAAGTCTATAGGAGAATATGATGGGTCAAAAGGTCTATAGGAGAATATGATGGGTCAAAAAGTCTATAGAAGAATATGATGGGTCAAAAGGTATAGATAGGAGGATATGATGGGTCAAAAAGTCTATAGGAGAATATGATGGGTCAAAAAGTCTATAGAAGAATATGATGGGTCAAAAGGTATAGATAGGAGGATATGATGGGTCAAAAAGTCTATAGAAGAATATGATGGGTCAAAAGGTCTATAGGAGAATATGATGGGTCAAAAAGTCTATAGAAGAATATGATGGGTCAAAAGGTATAGATAGGAGGATATGATGGGTCAAAAGGTATAGATAGGAGAATATGATGGGTCAACAGGTCTATAGGAGAATATGATGGGCCAAAAGGTGTAGATAGGAGGATATGATGGGTCAAAAAGTCTATAGGAGAATATGATGGGTCAAAAAGTCTATAGAAGAATATGATGGGTCAAAAGGTATAGATAGGAGAATATGATGGGTCAACAGGTCTATAGGAGAATATGATGGGTCAAAAGGTATAGATAGGAGAATATGATGGGTCAACAGGTCTATAGGAGAATATGATGGGTCAAAAGGTATAGATAGGAGGATATGATGGGTCAAAAGGTATAGATAGGAGAATATGACGGGTCAAAAGGTCTATATGAGAATATGATGGGTCAAAAGGTATAGATAGGAGGATATGATGGGTCAAAAGGTCTAGATATGATCTGATGGGCTAGATGGTATAGATATGAGAATATGATGGGCCAAAAGGTATAGATAGGAGAATATGATGTGCCAAAAGATATAGATAGAATATGAGGACCAACAGGTCTAGATAGAATATGATGGGCCAAAGGGTGTAGATATAATATGATGGACCAAAAGGTCTAGATAGGAGAATATTATGGGTCAAAAGGTCTAGATAGGAGAATATGATGAGTCAAAAGTTCTAGATAGGAGGATATGATGGGCCTAAAGGTATACACAGAAGGACATGATTAACCAAAAGGTATATATATAAGGACATGTTGTACCTAAAGGTATAGATATAAGGACATGATGGGCCAAAAGGTATAGATAGGAGGATATGATGGGCCTAAAGGTATACACAGAAGGACATGATTAACCAAAAGGTATATATATAAGGACATGTTGTACCAAAAGGTATAGATAGGAGGATATGATAGGCCAAAAGGTATAGATAGGAGAATATGATGTGTCAAAAGGTATAGATATGGTAGTCCTACTGTAACACATGTATAGCACCATGTTGTTGTTGCTGTGAATGCCCACATGAGTAAGATACTCTTTTGTGTGTCTTGAAAAGTGCAGGTTGCAGTAGATTTCCTTACATCCTGAGAGTGCTAATAAATTTGGAAGGAGTGCCTCCAGATGGTTGTGCTGTGTTTGGCTTCATCTGCGGATCACTCCAATCTCACTAGCCAGGCTGCCATGAAAACAGCATGTTTCCAGGGAGACCTAAGTGGAAGTGAAGTTGTGGTCTTGGTATTTTGCCTGACCCTGACTAACATGTCCAATCAGTATGTTTTGGATTGACCCTGACTAACATGTCCAATCAGTATATTTTGTCTGACCCTGACTAACATGTCTGATCAGTATGTTTTACTTGACCCTGACTGACATGTCCGATCAGTAGGTTTTGCCTGACCCTGACTGAATGTCCGACTAGTATATTCTGCCTGACCCTGAGTGCCAAATTCCGATCAGTATGTTTTGCCTGACCCTGACTAACATGTCCAATCAGTATGTTTTGCCTGACTCTGACTAACATGTCCAATCAGTATGTTTTGCCTGACTCTGACTAACATGTCCAATCAGTATGTTTTCCCTGACCAATAGTTACATTAGTCTCTTCTTCCCATGGCACCACATATTTGATAATATCAAATTTATAAAAAAAACATTTTATGAAAACAAAGAATAAGTGTACATATTCTATGTTCTCCGCGGTATCCACACAAGTTATGTCAAGAATAACACGCTTGTAAGACATTTGAAGACAAGGTCATGTGACACCACATACTTGTGAAATCGTAGCACTACTGCTGATGACCTGTGCCAGTGTGCCCCTGCGTCTAAGAAGTTGACCTCTGGCTTGAGCGTGACCTCGGATGCTGATGATGGATCATCAGGAGAGTTGGGGAGTGTTGAGGGAATCGGGGACAACGATGTATAGGACGCAGCGGAGGTGAGGGAGACAGAGGACATGCGCTCTGTGGAAGGAGAAGAAAAGTAGATAAAGCTGAGGAGCATTAGTAAAAATACATAAAAATATGCAATTAAATTTAATTTAAAAGTAAAGTAGAAATTCTGTAGAATTAACCACTGGTTGGAAATGGAGTTTTTTTAAAGACTCCATTGTACTAAACCGCAGCCTGTGAGAGGTGCCAGTGCCCTTCCTTGCTGTTTTTACTTTCCCTAACTCATGTGTCAGGTACCCATTTACAGCTGGGTTGACGGTAGAAGCGGTTCTCGATTAAAATCACCCAACTGGATTTTCTTTACTGCCCGGAGTCGATGCGAACCGAGGTCCACTGTTACCACAGAAAATAGCGAATTGCTCGCTATGAACTGAGTTAATGTGCCTCACAAAAATTTAATTTAGAACAAAACAAATTACAAATGAACTTCAACTTCAATGCCTGTCGTAGATTTCAGAGCATAGGCCATAGACAACCCTCCTGCAGCTGCTTCTTCTTCAATCAACTGATGCTATGCTTCAAGCCCGGTGAGATTCACGAAGGAGACTGTGTGTTTGAGGTTCCCTTCCGAGCATAGTTGCTCTCCTAGGCCAGACTCTTTGGTCTGCAAAGTTGGATTGTTCTGCAGGATATGTTCTAGTGTTTATTTGGGTGTTCCACAATCGCACATGGAAGTGTGTCTAAGACCCACTCTGTGGAGGTGGGCATTGAGTCTGCAATGTCCCGTTCTGAGTCTGAAGATCTTTGTCTGCTAAGTTTGTCTATGCTGACATTTCTTCTTCTTCTTCTTCTTCATACGCTGTCAAACGTCAACCTGTATTTGCTCGAAGAAAGCAGCGGTCATCCTGAGGCTGTCGACACTGCCATAGAGCTTGTCTAGTGTTGCCACTGGTGATGGCCACATGTGCTTTCTCTGGTCCTCGTATGTCGTGCAGTTTTGCAGCAGATGTTCAACGGTAATTTTCCCGGTACCACAAGTGCATTCGTCAGTGCCACTTATCTTCAGTTTATTGAATAGGTGGTACCTCAGTCTGTTGTGGCCTGTGCGGAGTCTGAAGACCACGATCTGCTCTCTTCTGTTCAACTGGTAATAGGCATCATTTTTTGTGTAGCCAGTATGTTCTGTTTCCCATATGGCCATGTATCTGGCCCTAATAAGCCTTTTGGACTCTTCGTAGGTCACACTAGAGTCTGGTTGTGGTAGTCTTGCACATTCTTTTGCCAGTCTGTCTGCCTCCTCATTGCCTTGGATGTTACAGTGGGATGGAACCCACTGTACCAGTACTCTTTTTGGTGCGGACTGCTGGCATAGTTGACAGAGTACTGCTCTTACATCATTAAGTTCAGTATTTTTCTGACTTTTTAGTGCTGTGACTACGGCCAGGGCATCTGTTAACAGGACTATCTGGCTTTCATTGCTTTCGTCTGTCAGCATTGCTTCTACTGCAGCCCTCAGTGCCTCTGCCTCCGCTCTGAAATTGCTTGAGTATTTTCCAGTTGCCACTGACAGTGTTATTTTTCTACCATTTGGTAGGCTCAGGAATACCCCTGCCCCTCCGTTCTGTGTTGTGTTTGTTACAGAGCCGTCGGTGTATGCATGGGTCCAGTCCATGCTTGGGTAGTTTTCCGTTATGTACCTCAGGGTTATGTCTCTTCTTTCTTTTTCAGTCTGGCTGTTCTTGTTTCCAATACCTGGTATATTTCTACCACCTCCGGAATGATATGCTGCTTCCAGGTAGGTTTGCGTACAGTAGGGATGGGCTTTCGTATTGTTACGGTGTTCATAGGGTCTTCGCTCATCTTTGCTTTGGCTATTTCTGCAAAGTTTCTCCGCTTTAGTTTTCCATTTCCAAATCTATTTAGTCTCTGATGCATTGGATTCAGTCTTCTGAGTTTCTCTGCTTGCTGCTGGGCTCTGCAGTCTCTTCTGTCGGTCATGGATTGCAGATTTGTAATCTTTTCAAGTTCTACAATTGGTGTTGTCTTCATGCCTCCTGTTTTAACTATCTTGGCTTGGTTTTGAAGTTTGCTAATTTTATCAAAGTTCGCCTTTGCTGCTGTTGTCCATGCCGCAATGCCATACTCGAGAACTGGTCTCACTCTTCCAGTGTACAGTTTTCATAGTATTTTTTTCGTCTGCTCCCCAGCTTGTGCCAGCAAGTTTCCTCATGATTGCCATTCTTTCTCTGGCTCTCATTCGGTTTCTCTCGATCTGACTTTTCCATGTCATGCGGCGATCAAATGTGACTCCCAAGTAGTTTGGGTCGTCGTTTGGCCGCAGATATTTGCCGTTGAGACTTATTTTGGTGTTCTGGGGTTTATTTGAAAGCGAGAATATCGTACATGTTGTTTTTTCCTCATTTATTTTGACCAGCCATGATTTCGCCCACTCCTCCAACGATGTTAGGGCTTGTTGCATCCGATTGTTTGCTACGGTGAGATTTTTTTCAGAGGTCCACATAGCCAGATCGTCTGCAAACATTGAGCTATGGACTCTCCTTGGTATATTCTCTGTGATGTTGTTTATATACACCAGGAAAAGTGTGGGTGACAGTACCCCCCCTTGAGGTACTCCCTGCTCAAGTGTCACCTTTTTGCTCATCTGCCCTTGTACTTGAACTCTGGCTGTTCTGTTTTCGAGGTAGTGGCTGATCCATCTGTACATTTTCCCACAAACTTCACTTCTTCGTAGCTTGACTTTAAGTCCCTCTTTCTACACCTTGTCAAATGCCTTCTCTAAATCCACCCAAACACCGCTACTGTGTGTTTTTTCTCCTGGTAAGCATCCTCTTTCCTGGGCTATGAGAGTAATCTGGTCCTCAGTGGATCTGTGTTGTCTAAATCGTGCTTGCTGTGGAATTAATATGTGTTTTGCTTCCAGATGCCACATCAATCTGGTGTTTATCATACGCTCCATCAGTTTTCCTACACAGCTCAGTAGACTGATAGGCCTGTATCCATTTGGATCTGCTCTATCTTTTTCTTTCTTTGGTACTGGTATAAGTACAGCATCTTTCCACGCCTGCGGTACAATTCCCCTTTTCCAGCTTTGGTTCAGGACTGATAGTAACTTCCTCTTTGCTGTCTGGCCCAACCCCATCAGCCTTTCGTTTGTTACCACATCTTTTCCGGGCGATTTCTTTTTCTTTAAAGTTCTCATGACCTCATCCATTTCATTCATTGTTAGTTTTGCCATCATGTGCCCCTCTGGTGCAATCTTGATGTTGTCGTGGCTCTTTTGTTCTTCACTAATGTCTGTATGCCTGTCTATAGGGACATCAATGTGGTTTGCTCTGGCATAATGTTCTATAAAGGCGTTTGCTGCTTTTTTTCCGGTAAGCATGTTGTCGCCCTGCTTGATGGTAATTTGTTTGTTTGATGGTGTTTCGTCATTCATGGCTCTGACTAACTTCCATAGTTTGTTCCCTTCTTTATCTAAATTGAGGCTTTCTGTTTTTTGTTTCCAGCTGTCTCTTGTTATTTGGTTAAGTGTTCTTTTTTATTTCGCAGTGGTGGCCTTGAGGGCGATATTGGCTTCCATAGATTGCTCTATCTCTGCCATGTTCCTAGCCTTTGAGACTTCATCATCCGCTTTCTGCAGTTCCCAATTCCAATATGGCTTGTAGTTTTTCCTTGCCCCTCTTGGGATGGTTTCGGTGGCTGCTTGCAGTATTGCTTTGCTTAGGCTTTCCACCATAGGTTTCATATTGTTATCCCGTGTGTTGATGGTTTCACACAGTCCATCTGTCAGCATTGCAAATCTGTCCCAGTCGCTTCGTCTATAGTTCCAACGTGGCAGCGGTTTTATTTCCTGGGGACCAACTTCCATATCAATTTCTAGCCTAATTGGCCTGTGGTCGTTACCTGCCAATTGGTCGAGCACCTGACGATCTATTTTGTGGTGAATATCCCCCGTGGAAAAGGCCAAGTCTGGAGTAGAGGTGGTATGCCATGTTCTAGAATAGAAGCTAGGGCTGTCGTCCGGCCTATTGATAAGATAGAGATTTGTGTCTATCTCCCAGTCTTCCACTTCATCCCCTCTGCTGTCTGTGTCTGAATATCCCCATCTCTCCGAGTGACTGTTGAAGTCTCCAACCACTAGGCAGCTGGAGTCCTTGATTTCCATACTCGAGAGCGACAGGTCTTTGTTGGGTGGGCCATACAGGTTGAATATACGGGTTTTCGTTTCCTGTGTCATTATGCCGACTCCTACAATTTCTGCTTGTCAAGTGTGATTTACATATACTGCGCTACTTGGTATGCAGTTTCGTGTCAGTATCAGAACCCCTCCTTTGTGACCTTCTCTATCAAGATTGGTATCCTCTGATTGAGAATCTGTGGTTTTTGTTGAGGTGTGTTTCTTGGATACATGCCACGTCAATCTTACCTTCGTACAGGCGATTTGTTAGGGGAAGCTTTTTGTTAAGGACTCCCTCAGCGTTCCACTGTAGTATTTTAAGGGTCTTGAGTTTTTGGTCAATAGCTCTTGCCCCATCTCCTTGGGCCTTCACTCTACAGCATATGGGTGGGTGACCACCAGTAGCATCAGGTGGGCCCCTTCGAGGCGTGGGGCCCGGCACTCTCGCTGCCTGGCGGGCACCACAGGATGAGCACCATGCTTTCTTCTGTTAGGTTGTGACGTCATCATACAGCGATATACGTTGCACTGTTTCGTTAAGCGTGTGGCCCAATGCATCCGATTTCAACAGGCGTTTCTGTAGGGATGCCCTCCTTAGCCTTAGGCTGTCCCCAGCCCATCTGCAAGGCAGCAGTTTTTTGAGGTCAGAGTTGTCTCTCTCTTAGGAAAGTTGTCTTGCAGGACTATCGAGACTTCCCCACTCATGTCGAAAGGGTGGGATGATGATGGTGATATGATGGACTTATATACTAGTTTTTCAAGTATCACAGAAGAGAGGCAGTCCAGTGTGTCTGTATCCCAGGATCGTCACGTCCTGCCAGAAACGTAGCATATACATGTGAGTGGGGGTATCTCCTTGCTCCCCTTTAGTATTCTCGGCTTCTCTGCAGTGATGGTACGCCTAGCATTCCCCGCCACCTAGGAGTTGTCACAAAGGAGCAGATGTGCAATGTCCGCTGGCCTGCATCTCTTCTGCGTCCATTGGGATGACTGATGGGAGACAAAAAGTAAAGAACGAGGTAAGAGTGCATTTTGCCAGGAGACAAGCCTGGTCATGGCACGGAGATGTTGTTCGCCTGGTGTGTGAACGTATCTCATGATCGAGGGCTGGGTCTCAACAGTTCGCAGTGAGGTGGCTGCTCTACTGCTTACGATCCACCGACCGAGAAATAAGTTATCTACAAATGATTTCACACCTCCATGCCGCGTGGGGTGAATATCGGAACAACTCCCCGCCCGCGTTGCTCAGCGGGACGGCAGAGACCTCTTTCTGCAGCTCGACCAGGTCGGGCTGAGACGAGAGCCCCAGGTCCCAACCATATCGTTGCCTCCCGTTGCCGCGGTGCTAAGATTATCGTTGCATATCCAGGCGGAATTCTGACTTAGAGGCGTTCAGCCATAATCCCTCAGATGGTAGCCTCTCACCATTGGCTCTCAACCAAGCAAGTGAGCCAAGTGTCTGAGGCCTGCGGTTCCTGTCGGATTGAGCAGGATTACCGTAGCAACGACTTGTCATTAGTAGGGTAAAACTAACCTGTCTTCCGAAGGTCTAATTCCAGCAAACGTTCACTATTAGACCCAACGAAAGTTCTATCGGCCTGTCAATCATTTCAGTGTTGGCGTGTTGAGTCAAATTAAGCCGCAGGCTCCACTCATGGTGGTGCCCTTCCGTCAATTTCTTTAAGTTTATGACTCGCGCTTACTGGAAATTCCTCGTTCATGTGGAAGAATTTCAAGCTCCAATCCCTAGCACGAAGGAGATTCAACGGGTTTCCCAACCCTTTCGGGCCAGGGGGGCATCCACGCAGATTCCTTCAGTGTAGCGCGCGTGTGGCCCCGGACATCTAAGGGCATCACAGACCTGTTATTGCTCAATCTCGTGTGGCTAAACGCCACTCGTCCCTCTAAGAAGTTGCACCGGCGCATCGGGGGACTGGTGAACTATTTAATAGGCTAGAGTCTCGTTCGTTATCGGAATTAACCAGACAAATTGCTCCACCAACTAAGAACAGCCATGCACCACCAACTAAGAACAGCCATGCACCACCACCCACCGAATCAAGCAAGAGCTATCAATATGTCAATCCTTACAGTATCCGGACCAGGTGAGTTTTCCCGTGTTGAGTCAAATTAAGCCGCAGACTCCACTCCTGGTGGTGCCCTTCCATCAATTCCTTTAAGTTTCAGCTTTGCAACCATACTTCCCCCGGAACCCAAACACTTTGGTTTCCCGGAAGCTGCCCGCAGAGTCATCGAAGTAACTCCTGCGGATCACTGGTCGGCATCGTTTATGGTCAGAACTACGACGGTATCTGATCGTCTTTGCGCCTCTGACTTTCGTTCTTGATTAATGAAAACATTCTTGACAAATGCTTTCACAGTAGCTCGTCTTGCGGCGATCCAAGAATTTCACCTCTAACGCCGCAATACGAATGCCCCCGTTTGTCCCTGTTTATCATTACCTCCAGTTCCGAAAACCAATAAAATAGAACCGAGGTCCTATTCCATTATTCCATGCACCATTATTCAGGCAGCCGAGACCTGCTGTGAACACTCTAATTTTTTCAAAGTAAACGCCCTGGCCACCCGGGAGGCTCAGCGAAGAGCACCCGCGGGAGAGAGCCGGCAGACGGTAGGGCAGGAGACAACGGGCAGTGAACCGGCGCGAGCCGGACTGCCTGCCTGCGCCTAAGATCCAACTACGAGCTTTTTAACTGCAACAACTTTAATATACGCTATTGGAGCTGGAATTACCACGGCTGCTGGCACCAGACTTGACCTCCAATAGATCCTCGTTAAAGGGTTTAAAGTGTACTCATTCCAATTACGGAGCCCTTAAAGAGTCCCGTATTGTTATTTTTCATCACCACCTCCCCATGCCGGGAGTGGGTAAGTTGCGCACCTGCTGCTTTCCTTGGATGTGGTAGCCGTTTCTCATGCTCCCTCTCCGAAATCGAACCCTGATTCCCCGTTACCCGTTACAAACATGGTAGGCATATCACGTACCATCGACATTTGATAAGGCAGACATTTGAAAGATGCGTCGCCGGCACATGTGGCCATGCGATCAGCACAAAGTTATCCAGAGTCACCAGTGGGGACGCCGCAACCCCGCGAGGGGAAACGACTATTGGTTTGAACTACTAAAAGCGCTCTTTCCGTCAGAGCTTGGTAAGCATGTATTAGCTCTAGAATTGCCACAGTTATCCAAGTAGGATCGTGTCATCTAAGGAACCTCGACTGCTTTAATGAGCCATTCGCGGTTTCACCTTGAGACAGTGTGAACTTAGACATGCATTGCTTAATCTTTGAGACAAGCATATGACTACTGGCAGGATCAACCAGATATCTGTCGGAGACGAACAACCGTGTTTGCCACACACACGCACACACCGGTCGGGGATGGATGTGTAAAAAGCCTCACGAGGACGGGCGCAGGGACCGACTGACGGACCGACGGTTGTTCCGTCCCTCACTCCGTCAACCTAGGGACCGCCTGGACGGGGCCCCGTACACACACCAACCGACCGACCGGGCTCGCTCGGGAAGGGATGGCAGCGGTCTGTTCAAAACGGATCCCAGCGGCCCCGGCGATGATTTTCACTCGGACTGAAGACAATTTTTGCCTGCCGTCCTGCCCTTCTCCGACCGGTTGGTCGGGCGACGACAGGGCCTTTAGGCACGATTCCTGCTTTCCAATTGCCGGTCCCAAGCTCATTGCGAGAGTAGGACCTCGAGCGAGACGAACTGTCGAGATTGGCTATACGCACCAGTCTTTTACGAACCTCACGGACTGACAAAGCTTCTCGATACGGACTACAGTAACGCACCGTTACCGGCAGTGCAACGCCACCAAAATGGTCCCGCTACATTGCCAGGGAGAGGCGGGCGAGCTTGGTAGGCAAGCCGAGCTCTCACTCCAACTGGCGGGACTGAGATCGCTGTACGAACACTGGATGCGAGCCACCGAGAGACTAGCCCCAGATAATGCTGTCATTTTCTAGATTGTTTTCTTTGTGTAGGTCTCTTCATTCCATCCTTATGGATCACTTGATAAGTGTCTTTGCTTCTTTATAGCTCCGTGGATGTCGAGTCTGTGTCCGCCACTTCCAGTTTTTGCAAGCTTATCTCTTCTCGTTTCCAAGTATCCAACAGTGGGTCGGAATCCACTGATGGATTACATCTGTTTTTTGGAATTATATTTTATTTCGCGAGAGTCTATCTTGTTTTGGGGCTAGAGATGGCTTGGAATACACTTCTGGAGTCTGTTAGAATGACAGCTTTCCTTGTAGCTGTGTTTTGGCTGACAAGAATCTGAGTTGCTGCATGTACAGCTGTTGCTTCAACTCTTCTTCTTCTTCTTTCTGTTCTTCTTCTGCGTTCGTTCTCAATCTCTCGTTACCAAGTCCTGAACAGGACTTTGCAAGTAGCAGGATGTAGTCCGGAGAATGGAATCGTTGTGTCACTAGTTTACTGCTTGACTGCGATATTTGCACCTTACGGTCCAACACACATGTCTTCGGCAGGACTTCAGCTTTGAAATCGGTACAGTTCTTTCCTGTTGGTATGGAGTGATTTTTTATGTCGTCGTTGGAGTTTGTGACCTAGATTCCACTGCTTCCCCTGTTTGTACTCACCGAGGCTGATCCATCTGTGTCCATGTGTGTCCAGCAGTTGCTAGGGTACTGTCTCTTGAGCTCATGCAGAACGTAGATTCTGTGATCTGTTGCCGACTGCTTACTTTACTACGTTATCCCTGGAACCTCCAAGACTATTTTGGACGAGTCCTGGCTATGTATCCCTGGTTTTGGAATGAGTGCTTTTTTACTTTTCTATTTCAGCTTCAGGGATATGTGCATGTTATCTGTAGTTTTCTCTGGCCAGATGGTTGGGGCTTTTCCTTAGTCACTTCTCCGGCAAGTTCTGTCTTGAGCTGCCCTACCTGCCTATTTTCGGTTCAGATCCAGGGACAGAAGTTTGTTTTCAGTTCTCTTCTCAAGGTGTTTCTTGGTCTACCTCACTTGCTCTTCTCCCGTGAGTTCTGTATTTGGGCCTATATGGTCATATTTGATGGTGATGTTCATAGTGTGTGCCCTATCCAACCCCATTTTTGTTATTAAAATAACATAACACAATAGTGAGGTTTTATAAAAATACAATAAATTTGACTTGTTAGTAAATTAAATTAACATAAATAAAACAACATAACAAAACTGTGATTTGTTAATAAAATAACAGCATAAAGGTGATTTGTTATTAAAATAACAGAACATAAAGGCATTCCATAGCAAATACTACTGTTACCAGCCAATTATAAAGTACCTATTAGTAGCTTGCACATCATCAAATCTGTATAGACGGATTCTTTTCCTTTAGATAAACTTGCCAGGACTGGTGCATGGGTGAGCTTCTGTGGCCAAGTTACTTCTATTGGAGAGAAGCTCCAACCTGGCATGTAGGGACCAAATCTTCAATTCAAAATGTTTTGTGCAAAGGTTTTTAATTTCACCTCGTGTGACGGGGTAGAGTAGTGGTACCACAGTTAATTATCACTGGTCAGGGATCAAGACGCTGAGCAGTGCATGAGCTGCAGCGGTCAGCGACCTATAGCTGACTGCTAGCATCAGGGCCAGCGAACCAGAGCCGCCAAGACCCTTCTACACCTCCTTGCGGTGATCCTGGATAACAGACTGCAACAGAGCAAACTGGCTAAGGAGAAGGGATTGAAGAGGGAAGGCTAATCCGGTACTCAAAAAATACCTGCTGCCAAAGACAGATGTGTCCGACCGAAAGGTCCTTTGGACAACTTCCTGCTACTTGTAAAGTCAACCCCGCGAGGGGAAACGACTATTGGTTTGAACTACTAAAAGCGCTCTTTCCGTCAGAGCTTGGTAAGCATGTATTAGCTCTAGAATTGCCACAGTTATCCAAGTAGGATCGTGTCATCTAAGGAACCTCGACTGCTTTAATGAGCCATTCGCGGTTTCACCTTGAGACAGTGTGAACTTAGACATGCATTGCTTAATCTTTGAGACAAGCATATGACTACTGGCAGGATCAACCAGATATCTGTCGGAGACGAACAACCGTGTTTGCCACACACACCGGTCGGGGATGGATGTGTAAAAAGCCTCACGAGGACGGGCGCAGGGACCGACTGACGGACCGACGGTTGTTCCGTCCCTCACTCCGTCAACCTAGGGACCGCCTGGACGGGGCCCCGTACACACACCAACCGACCGACCGGGCTCGCTCGGGAAGGGATGGCAGCGGTCTGTTCAAAACGGATCCCAGCGGCCCCGGCGATGATTTTCACTCGGACTGAAGACAATTTTTGCCTGCCGTCCTGCCCTTCTCCGACCGGTTGGTCGGGCGACGACAGGGCCTTTAGGCACGATTCCTGCTTTCCAATTGCCGGTCCCAAGCTCATTGCGAGAGTAGGACCTCGAGCGAGACGAACTGTCGAGATTGGCTATACGCACCAGTCTTTTACGAACCTCACGGACTGACAAAGCTTCTCGATACGGACTACAGTAACGCACCGTTACCGGCAGTGCAACGCCACCAAAATGGTCCCGCTACATTGCCAGGGAGAGGCGGGCGAGCTTGGTAGGCAAGCCGAGCTCTCACTCCTACTGGCGGGACTGAGATCGCTGTACGAACACTGGATGCGAGCCACCGAGAGACTAGCCCCAGATAATGCTGTCATTTTCTAGATTGTTTTCTTTGTGTAGGTCTCTTCATTCCATCCTTATGGATCACTTGATAAGTGTCTTTGCTTCTTTATAGCTCCGTGGATGTCGAGTCTGTGTCCGCCACTTCCAGTTTTTGCAAGCTTATCTCTTCTCGTTTCCAAGTATCCAACAGTGGGTCGGAATCCACTGATGGATTACATCTGTTTTTTGGAATTATATTTTATTTCGCGAGAGTCTATCTTGTTTTGGGGCTAGAGATGGCTTGGAATACACTTCTGGAGTCTGTTAGAATGACAGCTTTCCTTGTAGCTGTGTTTTGGCTGACAAGAATCTGAGTTGCTGCATGTACAGCTGTTGCTTCAACTCTTCTTCTTCTTCTTTCTGTTCTTCTTCTGCGTTCGTTCTCAATCTCTCGTTACCAAGTCCTGAACAGGACTTTGCAAGTAGCAGGATGTAGTCCGGAGAATGGAATCGTTGTGTCACTAGTTTACTGCTTGACTGCGATATTTGCACCTTACGGTCCAACACACATGTCTTCGGCAGGACTTCAGCTTTGAAATCGGTACAGTTCTTTCCTGTTGGTATGGAGTGATTTTTTATGTCGTCGTTGGAGTTTGTGACCTAGATTCCACTGCTTCCCCTGTTTGTACTCACCGAGGCTGATCCATCTGTGTCCATGTGTGTCCAGCAGTTGCTAGGGTACTGTCTCTTGAGCTCATGCAGAACGTAGATTCTGTGATCTGTTGCCGACTGCTTACTTTACTACGTTATCCCTGGAACCTCCAAGACTATTTTGGACGAGTCCTGGCTATGTATCCCTGGTTTTGGAATGAGTGCTTTTTTACTTTTCTATTTCAGCTTCAGGGATATGTGCATGTTATCTGTAGTTTTCTCTGGCCAGATGGTTGGGGCTTTTCCTTAGTCACTTCTCCGGCAAGTTCTGTCTTGAGCTGCCCTACCTGCCTATTTTCGGTTCAGATCCAGGGACAGAAGTTTGTTTTCAGTTCTCTTCTCAAGGTGTTTCTTGGTCTACCTCACTTGCTCTTCTCCCGTGAGTTCTGTATTTGGGCCTATATGGTCATATTTGATGGTGATGTTCATAGTGTGTGCCCTATCCAACCCCATTTTTGTTATTAAAATAACATAACACAATAGTGAGGTTTTATAAAAATACAATAAATTTGACTTGTTAGTAAATTAAATTAACATAAATAAAACAACATAACAAAACTGTGATTTGTTAATAAAATAACAGCATAAAGGTGATTTGTTATTAAAATAACAGAACATAAAGGCATTCCATAGCAAATACTACTGTTACCAGCCAATTATAAAGTACCTATTAGTAGCTTGCACATCATCAAATCTGTATAGACGGATTCTTTTCCTTTAGATAAACTTGCCAGGACTGGTGCATGGGTGAGCTTCTGTGGCCAAGTTACTTCTATTGGAGAGAAGCTCCAACCTGGCATGTAGGGACCAAATCTTCAATTCAAAATGTTTTGTGCAAAGGTTTTTAATTTCACCTCGTGTGACGGGGTAGAGTAGTGGTACCACAGTTAATTATCACTGGTCAGGGATCAAGACGCTGAGCAGTGCATGAGCTGCAGCGGTCAGCGACCTATAGCTGACTGCTAGCATCAGGGCCAGCGAACCAGAGCCGCCAAGACCCTTCTACACCTCCTTGCGGTGATCCTGGATAACAGACTGCAACAGAGCAAACTGGCTAAGGAGAAGGGATTGAAGAGGGAAGGCTAATCCGGTACTCAAAAAATACCTGCTGCCAAAGACAGATGTGTCCGACCGAAAGGTCCTTTGGACAACTTCCTGCTACTTGTAAAGTCCTGTTCAGGGCTTGGTAGTGGGAAATTGAGAACGAACGCAGAAGAAGAACAACACTGGTCACAGGGGATACACAATCTGAAAATGGTTGAGAACCACTGCAGTTTGTATACTGGTGAATTATATGACATACCTTTAGATATCTTGTTCAAGCCATTTTCATCTTTATTGACAGCCAACATGTCACTCATTCTCTCCCCTTCTTGGATAGTGTGCCAGGTTTCGCTACCATCGTAGTTCTTCACAGAAAAGGTGACTGTTGTGGGAAGTGAAGACTTTTTGAAGCCAGACTCTACGCTGACCACCAAGGGAGGTGGGGCAATGTATGTTCTCTCCGCGGAAGCAGAACTCTGGGATGAAAATAAAGAAAATAAATTTTTAGCCAAACAGTTCCTGAAATGGAATATCAAAGAGTGGTTGCTAACAACATGTATCATATTTCATGTCCATCTAACAGGTGACATAGCTAAAACGGTCATATAGCTAGCAGGAAACACATCTAGCAGGTCATAAATCTGGTAGGTCCCATAGCTGGCAGGTCACACAGCTGGTAGGTTCCATAGCTAGCAGGTCACACAGCTGGCAGGTCATACCTCTAGCAGGTCACACATCTAGCTGGTCATACATCTGGTAGGTCCCATAGCTGGCAGGTCACACAGCTGGTAGGTCCCATAGCTAGCAGGTCACACAGCTGGCAGATCATACCTCTAGCAGGTCACACATCTAGCCAGTCATACATCTGGTAGGTCCCATAGTTAGAAGGTCATACATCTAGGAGGTCATAGAGCTGGAGGGTCACATACCTAGCAGGCCACATAGCTAGTAGGTCACATAGCTAGAAGGTCACAAAGCTAGATCAAATAGCTTGTAGGTCACATATCTAGTAGGTCACATAGCTAGATCAAATAGCTGGTAGATCAAATAGCTAGTAGGTCACATAGCTAGATCAAATAGCTAGTAGGTCACATAGCTAGAAGGTCACATAGCTAGATCAAATAGCTTGTAGGTCACATATCTAGTAGGTCACATAGCTAGATCAAATAGCTAGTAGGTCACATAGCTAAATAATTACAGAATGGGAGAGAACAATATTGGAATGATAGATAAGGAAAGGGACCTAGGGGTTATAATAGATCAGGTAAGGTAAGGTGAGTGAGCAAGTCCAGGTAGCAGTGAAAAAGGCAAATGCAATGTTAAGTATGATAAAAAGAAATATTAAACATAGGAGCAAGGAAGTGATAGTCAAACTGTTTAAAGCATTATTTAGATCTAGATTGGAGTACTGTGCACAGGTGTGGAGTCCCATATCGTAGAGGCGATATAAACATGCTGGAAAGGATACAAAGAAGAGCGACAAAACTGATAGTTGGATTCCAGAACGATAGTTATGAGGAAAGACTCAGAAAAACTGGCCTTGTGTCTATAGAAGAGAAGAATTTGAGGGATTTGGTACAGGTTTATAAGATAATCAACAGAACAGAAAAATTATACTATATCAAGTTTTTCAAAATACAACCCCCAACAAGACCAACAGACATAGCCACAAATTAACTAAAGAGAGGTCCAGATTAGACATTAGGAAATATTTTTTTAGTCAGAGTGGTGAATGCTTGGAATGCATTGTCACGGGAGGTAGTGGAGGCAGGGACAATTAGTGCATTCAAGAATAGATTGGATGTGCATAGTTTCTAGAGCAAGAAAATATAAATGAAATTGGTTGTATACAGACTCTGCAGAGTCTTCTAAACCAGTATAAAGATGTCAAGTTAAATCATTCAGAGAGCCACCAACATTAACACAAAATGATCATCATATAATAGACCAGAGCAAACTACTGTGTTGTGCCTCAGAACAGGAAATGACCGAATCTCCAACCACATGTACACAAAATTGAAAATTGCCAACTCAGCCATGTGTACACACGAACAGGTCTCCCAGACTGCTTAGCACATACAACAAAACTTCAGTAAATGTGATAAAATTGAGAAAAATCCACTGGTCCAGGGAAACAACACTGGAAGAAAAACTTTATGGACCTGTTCGTGATCTTCAAAAGAAATGAATAGCCTCCCTTCAGTCACTACTGCCTATGGGATGTTGCGTCCTTGAGGCAATATTTTGTTGTGTTAACAAGCTATAGTATCCTCTTCCTGCTTATGCCAGATGTGTCGGATTGAAAGGTGCAAATATTGCAGTCAAGCTGTAAACCACGACATGTTTTCCGTTCTCCAGACTACATTCTGCTACTTGCAAAGCCCTTTTCCGGGCTTGGTAGCGGGATATTGAGAATGAATGAAGAAGAAGAAGGATGAAGTCACCTAACCTGGTGACATGTGGCTGCTGGATGAAGTCACCTAACCTGGTGACATGTGGCTGCTGGATGAAGTCACCTAACCTGGTGACATGTGGCTGCTGGATGAAGTCACCTAACCTGGTGACATGTGGCTGCTGAATGAAGTCACCTAACCTGGTGACATGTGGCTGCTGAATGAAGTCACCTAACCTGGTGACATGTGGCTGCTGGATGAAGTTCCCCAGTCTAACCTGGTGACATGTGGTTGCTGGATGAAGTCACCTAACCTGGTGACATGTGGCTGCTGGATGAAGTCACCTAACCTGGTGACATGTGGTTGCTGGATGAAGTCACCTAACCTGGTGACATGTGGCTGCTGGATGAAGTCACCTAACCTGGTGACATGTGGTTGCTGGATGAAGTCACCTAACCTGGTGACATGTGGTTGCTGGATGAAGTCACCTAACCTGGTGACATGTGGCTGCTGAATGAAGTCACCTAACCTGGTGACATGTGGTTGCTGGATGAAGTCACCTAACCTGGTGACATGTGGCTGCTGGATGAAGTCACCTAACCTGGTGACATGTGGCTGCTGGATGAAGTCACCTAACCTGGTGACATGTGGCTGCTGAATGAAGTCACCTAACCTGGTGACATGTGGCTGCTGAATGAAGTCACCTAACCTGGTGACATGTGGCTGCTGGATGAAGTTCCCCAGTCTAACCTGGTGACATGTGGTTGCTGGATGAAGTCACCTAACCTGGTGACATGTGGCTGCTGGATGAAGTCACCTAACCTGGTGACATGTGGTTGCTGGATGAAGTCACCTAACCTGGTGACATGTGGCTGCTGAATGAAGTCACCTAACCTGGTGACATGTGGTTGCTGGATGAAGTCACCTAACCTGGTGACATGTGGCTGCTGGATGAAGTCACCTAACCTGGTGACATGTGGCTGCTGGATGAAGTCACCTAACCTGGTGACATGTGGCTGCTGGATGAAGTCACCTAACCTGGTGACATGTGGCTGCTGAATGAAGTCACCTAACCTGGTGACATGTGGCTGCTGGATGAAGTCACCTAAACTGGTGACATGTGGCTGCTGGATGAAGTCACTAACAACAAGAGCATTTCTTGTATCCATGCCAATGGAGATCACACACGTTACTGACCATTAACCAGAAATTTCTCACAAAAATATCAAACTCTGATATCCAAATTACTGAAGAGCATAGCAGAATTTCAGAACGAAGGGCGTGTCCAAGTAAACAGCAATTTCGGTCAGACAGTATTGCTGTTCTTCATGAAACTGTCATACTCTGATGTACAAATAACGGAGAAACGATTTGATCAAATATAATTGACTTTTCATTTCTGGATTTTTTATACTTGGAATACTTTGAATTCTGGTATTCAGAGAGGCATGTTAATGTCTATGGCCAGGTAGTCAAAGGCTTCAGCTATACGTAGTATGTATTTTTAAGACTTCCTGCGGCGTACTAGGCCTGGGGGAAGGTACAAATAATTTGGGTAGATTTTTAACTTGACTTTTTAAAAAATTTTAACGTGCTCGACACTGAACACGGGAGTCCGATCTCATTATCCAGAGATCAGGTGAATTTTTACCAGAAGATCCACGTGAAAAGATCCCCGTCTCCACGTGATTAGAACCCACGACCTCCGGCACCCGAGACACCTTACCTCCGGCACCGAGACACCTTACCTACGGACCACTGAGCTGAGCCCGCCCCCCCCCCCCCCCCCACCATTGATTTTTTGTACTGTGAGATTTTAAAAAGTGACCTTTAACTTATTTTGAGCAGTATACACTACATGGAGATCAAGTCCATGCAGAATGTTCCCCCTTTTGAAAAAGCTAGAAGTTTGAAAGGATCAATAAAAATCCATACAGTTTGGCCAGATCAAAGGAGCTGGTCGGCATATGACTCCCACTCCAAATTCTTCCTCTAAGCTTACTCCCGAAGCCTTTCCCATGGTTGGGTATTCTCGCAAGGCAGCAGAGGTTTTAAAAGACAGTGAGGCATGTGACAACATTGCAGATATATATATTATATTTTCAAGCGAACAAAAGAATCAGAAAAAGATGCTCACAACTCCAATGAGACATGACATAACTTAACATCTTTATACTGGTTTAGAAGACTCTGCAGAGTCTGTATACAACCAGTTCCATTTGCATTTCCTTGCTCTAGAGGCTATGTGCATACAATCTATTATTAAATGCATTAATTGTCCTTGCCTCCACCACTTCCTGTGGCAATGCATTGCAAGCATTCACCACAAAAAAAATATTTCCTAATATCTAATCTGGACTTTTCTTTAGTTAATTTGTAGCTGTGCCCTCTTGTTCTTGTACGCAGTTGTATTTTGAAAAACTTGTTATAGCCTATTTTATCCTTTCCTTTGATTATCTTATAACCAGTATTGTCACCTCAAATTCTTCTCTTTTCTAGACACTGTAGCCTGTTTTTCCTCTCAACTGTAATTCTGGAATCCCACTTTCAGCTTTGTCACTCTTCTTTGTATCCTATTCAGCATGTTTATATCCCCTCTAAAGACTCCACACCTGTACACAGTACTCCAATAAAGGTCTAACTAATGCTTTTACATGTTTGACAATCACTTCCTTCCTATGTTTAATAACATAATATCAGTGAATCATTCAAACACATACAATAAAACATAATATCAGTGAATCATTCAAACACATACAATAAAACATAATATCAGTAAATCATCAAAACACATGCACATGAAAAATGGGGAAATAATAAAAAGAGATCAAATCCTAGACAGACTGTCAGAGTGCGTAAATGAACTTTATGACATCTACAGAAATATACATTTTACCGGAATGTGCAACAAACCTCAAATCCGAAGCAGTAAATGCATTCAAACATACAAAAGAAGAATAAACCACTCTGACTCAGACAACATCTCTTAGGAAATATAATAGGCTCTGGAATTCTTTGGTCTGTCTGCTGAAACAAATCTCCAATAGAACATTTATGAGACAGGACAAATCCAATCAGGCATGTTGAAATTCACTAAAACCACAAGCCATTGAATGCGGAGAGAATTGTATTATTTACCTTATGAGTCATATGACGAAGATACTTCTACGAACCATCATTCCCAGGGCTTGAAAAATTTTAGATCGGCCCCCAAATCAGCATAGTCAGACTACAGTCATGCAACTTATGTTAAATTTAAACTAGGCACTAATTCACTTTTATTTCTACATAACAATGCGTACCAAACCAAAAAATATTGTATTACTTACACAGTATTAGCCTATTTCCTCTTGAGAAAAAAATGCACTGCTGTCCGAGGCATGGCGTTTGTGTCCTTGAACATGCTGGGTAGTTTTAGCACTGAAGTACCATTTATCAATGGGTTTAGTAAGTTGAAATTGTGACAGTGGAGGTCTATTTAGATTCAACATCATAAGCTAGCTTTTGTACAATCTATTCGAACCGTAATATAATAAATAATCGTCCGAGAGTCGTTATGTAGTAACAATTCACAATGTAATTAACAATAAACAAATTTTCTTTTTTTACTCGTGTAGCAAAATTTTGTACTCATCGTAGACGAGCAGAAGGGTGCTTTTTTTCAAGCCCTGATCATCCCAATGGAATCCAAAGTGAAACTAAAGAGACACTTCACACAACAAGAAAGTCAAACATGACAAATAAATGTGACATGAAAGTGACATTTAAAAACACAAAAATAATAAAACCTGCTTATATGGGCTGCCATAGCACACGTCGGTCTGGCGCCTAAGGGCAGCGTTCAGTACAATTATATCAGTGGTTGCCGTGCCACTTGAGCCTTCAGAGCTGCTGCCTGGATGGAATAAACATGCCTATTACTTCATCTCATAGCACCAAAAATATAAATACTCACAATCTGTGAGACGAATCAGTTATCAATACTCACAATCTGTGAGACGACTTACCATCAACGCTAACGATTTGGGAGAGGACTCAATCAATCAAAACTTTTCAGATACTTATGAGGCACAGGTCCTCAACAAATACATGCCAGGCCTTCCAAGTCCTCATGTCCTGTGCCCTTTGACCATCTTCTTTAATCTTTTCAAATTAACAAAACCTGTGTAATCCCCAACTACGGCTCGAAAACATGGACAACTCTACATGGTCAGAGGTGCATTGATGCCTTCCATATACGCAGCCAGAGGTGCATTATTGCTCTGCACGGGTATGACAGGTCACAAACAACGAATCCACCCGACAGACACACCTTGAAAGCACCATCACCATGGTAAACCCTCGTCATCTGTCCTGATTTGGACACACGCCTTTCCGAGGACATTCCTGTCTACCGGCTCTTAAAGCAGATCCCAGACATTGGGGAAGGAAGATGAGCATCCCATTATATCATATCCCGCCTTTGAATACATCCTCGCAATACTTGACTGGGTCAAATCAGAATGATATCATCCTCACTGCAAGCAGCATGAAACTTGGTCATTCATCGTGGTCACAAACATTTGGTGTGACAGGCTATTGTCACCTAAGTGAACTACCTACATACCTTATCCTTTTTACAAGCTCTTATTTAACAGTCATGTTGCCCCCTTTCGTGGACTTTTATTCTATTTTAACAAACAGATAAAAAGGGGAGTGAGGCAAGGTTGTGCTCTGTCCCCTGGCCTGTTCTCTCCATACAGCGAGTTTATCTTGAGAGACATACTGACAATGCCAGGAATATCAATTGACGGACAGAACATTAAACATCTATGATATGCTGATGATATTGTATTGAAGGCGCAGAACAAAACCAACTTGCATAAAAAGGTAGACATGGTAGTTCAGCAAAGCAAAAACAAAGGCCTCAGCTTTAAAATAAAAAGAAATCGGAAGTGATGGTTGTGTTGAAGACATCGGAATCTCCAAAATGCTGCGTCAAAGTGAAGGGGACCGAATTGAGACAAGTTAACACATTTAAATACCTGGGCTAGGGGACGGCGTGGCCTAGTGGTTAAGTGGCACGGCTCACGACCCGAAGGTGCTGGGTTCGATCCCCACCACAGCACCGGCCGTTACCCCGGGGAAGCAAACCCTTAGAAAATGCAGGAGGAAGCAGACCCTTAAATAAAATGCGTGCTGAAGTCGGATGCACTGGGCCGACAGGCGCAAAATAAAAACCACAGTGCAACGCACACCGCCTTGGGGAATAGAGAAATAAGGCGAACGCAAAAAACAAAACAAAAAAAAACAAAAACAAAAACAAAAATACCTGGGCACTTACATAACCTCAGATGGAAGATGCAATTACGAAATAAAATGTAGAATAGCCCAAGCATAATTGGTCTTTGAGACCATGAAAGGAATATTGTACAACAAAACCTGGTCGCTGGAACTGAGAAAGAGAGTCATTGAATGCTATGTAGAACCAGTACTGACATATGGCATTGAATCATGGACAATCAGCAAGCACGCGCATAGATCTTTGGAAGCAATGGAGATGTGGTTTTTAGAAGAATGCTGCAGATCCCATGGACTGCAAGGAAGACTAATGATACAGAACTCGAAGAAGCACAAACACAAGGCAACTCGAAGAAGCACAAACACAAAGACTACTCGAAGAGGCACAAACACAAAGACTACTCGAAGAGGCACAAACACAAAGACAACTCGAAGAAGCACATACACAAAGACTACTTTAAGAGGCACAAACACAAAGACAACTCGAAGAAGCACAAACACAAAGACTACTCGAAGAGGCACAAACACAAAGACTACTCGAAGAGGCACAGACACAAAGACTACTCGAAGAGGCACAAACACAAAGACAACTCGAAGAAGCACAAACACAAAGACTACTCAAAGAAGCACACACACAAAGACTACTCAAAGAAGCACAAACACAAAGACAACTCGAAGAAGCACAAACACAAAGACAACTTATTACAAGGGTCAGAACAGGGCAGTCATCCTTTTTCAAGCATTTTTTTAGAAGAGACAGCTTAGTGCATGTTGTGACAACAGGACAGATGGCAAGAAAGAGAGACAGATGAAGGCAGAGAGAGAGAGATGTCGAGAGCCTGAGAGAATGGCCCAGTCGACAATCAACAACAGAGTTGGTAAACGACACATGTGATAGAAATGGATGGAGGTCCATGATCGCGAACGTCAACCTGCCGGCAGGGCATCTGATGATGATGATTTTAACTCTCCCAAACCTAGAGAGTTCAAATTTTGTAATCTCTACTAGTGCCACCTGTTTATCAAATTTTTAAGGTGACTATTTTATCAAAACATAATATTTTTTTTTAACACCAAAGAAACACAAAAATTAAACAAAAATTACCCTCCTGCAGTCTTGAAAACTTTGACCAAAGGAAAAGGAATTAGTATTTTGTGGACACTATTGTGACAACTGGAAGACCTGGACTGCACAGATGATCTGGCACTTTTGTCCCACAGCCATAGCCAAATGCAAGAGAAACTTGATAGTTTGAAAGAATGATTAGTCAAATTTGGACTGAATATCAACGTGAAGAAAACCAAGGTCCTTAAACTCAACACTGTAAGCAAAGAGACAATCATACTAGACGGAGAGCAGTTGAAGAAGTGGATACCTTTTCCTAATTTAGGCAGCACAATAAAACATCAAGAGGTACAGATGTAGATGTAAGGGTCAGAATTGGAAAGACAAGAAGGGCATTCCTGACACTAAACAAGTCAAATCACTGGGCAAATGGCCCCGATATTACTATGTAAGCATGTGACAATGGATAAGCGCTATACAACACGATATTCCTATCCACATTGTGCTATCAGTGCCAGAATTGGACATTAACAAACAAAGATAAAAGAAACATCTTAACAAAAGAGTTCAATTACCTGCGCAGAATGCTTGGAGTAACAAGAATGGATAGAACCAGAAACGAAGATAGGAGACAGGCAGGTACAACACCAGTGCTAGACCTCATCAAGTGACAGCAAACAAAATGGTTCGGTCACGTGATACGTTAAACACCAAATAGTATCCCTTAGAAAGTTTTGTTATACAGATACAATGGAGCCAAGGGCCAAACACGCAAAAGGTGGCTAGCAGAAATAACAGAAGAAGTAAAGCTCCCTGTGTATGAAGCACATACTAGGGTCCAGTCAAGACACCTCTTGATAACCTGATGCTGAAAGGCACAAACGAGACAAAAAGCAAAATAAGAAAGAAGAAAATATTTGTGAAAGTATATATTAATGTTCTTTGTTCTCCTTTCTGGCTTCTTTGCAACATGTTTAAGAGAAAATTATTGTGGAACCATTATGGTTATAGGTGCAGTCATGCACTAATACAGGGATCTCTGTCCCACCAGCCTGAGGGCAGTATGAATGGTTGAATGAAGACACTAGGATGGAATCTCAGAACAAATTTTGTCACTTCAATTGCTGTGATGCTGAGCAGTGTATGAGCTGCAACGGTCAGCGACTCAAAGCTAACTTCTAGCATCAGGGCCAGCGAACCAGAGCTGCCAAGACCCTTCTACACCTCCACGCGGTGATCCTGGATAACAGGCTGCAGCAGGGCAGACTGGCTAAGGAGAAGGGATCGAAGAGGGAAGGCTAATCAGGTACCCAAAAAATGCCATTCTGAAGTCGGGTTAGTTGGACCGAAAAGTGCAAATATTGTAGTCAAGCTGTAAACTACAATACAACTCACTCCGTTCTCTGGACTACATCATGCTATTTGCAAAGCCTTTTTTAGAGCTTGGTAGCGGAAATTTGAGAATGAACGACAAAGAAGAAAATTTGTTGAACTTAGTTGTCTTCTGTTGTTTTACCTTATTAGTTAGTGAGATCCTGACATTTTTCCTTTGGTTTTGAACTCCATTATTTCTATCTTCATCTCACATATCAGAATTTGTTTCTGTTCTACATCATTCTTTGTTTTATGTCTTGCAGATCTTTATTTTTAATGGATTTGCACTTGACTTAGTCACTCCTCTTCTACCTCAGTGGGGGTGTATTTTTTGTATCCCTTTCAATCGTGTGCACGGCCAAGCAGGTCTTTTGTACGATGGATGGTCCGTCCGTTTATGTCCTCATGCTTGCCCCTATTGGGCATAAATTTAGTTACCTTGAGAATTTGTGTCCGGACAGCCATTAACAACCTGCTCTTTTAGAATTTCTATTATTGAGGGTTCTTTTATGTGGCCAATGTGTACACGGGACTTCCCAGTTTTTCGTCCATCTCCGAAAGGACTAGGAACTTGAGACCAGGGGAAATTTGAAACTTGCTAGAATCAAACCTCCCACCATTTCTTGGTGACATAATCTTTGTTTAAACTTGTCTGTATTTGGTGAGACAATCTTTGTCTAAACTTGTCTGTATTTGGTGAGACAATCTTTGTCTAAACTTGTCTGTATTTGGTGAGACAATCTTTGTCTAAACTTGTCTGTAGAAGGTGGGACATAATCTTTGTCTAAACTTGTCTGTATTTGGTGAGACAATCTTTGTCTAAACTTGTCTGTAGAAGGTGGGACATAATCTGTGTCTAAACTTGTCTACATTAGATGAAACATAATCTTTGCCTATTAAAAAGTAATGACTTGCCTAGAGAAGAAGAGGTATCGTCAATGCTGCTAGTAGATGGAGTCCTGGACATGTCAGAGTTGCTGCTGCCTCCACTGTTGTAGCGCTGCCTGTGTTGTCGTTCTGATCTGTGATGATGTCTGCCCTTGCGTCTATGCTGGACCGTGAAAACCTGTAATTGACAACAATTAGGAAAGCCTAGATAATACGTAACGAGATGGAAATATGAAGAAGTACACAGACACTGATTAGACAGTCGCACACGGGTCTATACAGATGGTTTGGGTTCAAATTCCACCTGGGACGGAGGACAAGAAGTGGTAACCAGCCAACCCATATTGCAACAGATGTGAAACGTCAACGCTAGAGCTCACACCTTCAACAGTGTGGTTACTCCAGTCATGGTATATGGCTGCAAGGTGTGAAACCTACGGAAAGCTGATGCAGATAGACTCTGCATTGCCCAACGAGCGATGGAGTAAAGAACATTGAAGATCTCCATTCGAAACCAAATTCGCAACGCAGAGATCAGACGTCAAACTTCTTTCACCGACATCATTGATGTCATGTTGTTATGAAAATACAGATGGACCGGCCATGTAATGCGCATGTCGGATAACAAATGGACACGTAGATTAATGCTGTGGTAACCCTACAACTTCAGACGCTCTCGCTGGAGGTTGAGGTGGAGAGATAGCCTGAAGGAGGTCCTGTGCCCAACACGGTACACCAGGACAAAAGAGCAAAATGAGTTACAATATTTGACTACCTGGTACCAGACATACGTGCAACTAAAATTTTCCACAAACAGCCTAGACACATGTCTATACGGATGGCTCAGCCAAAGATGACATTGGAAACCGGGAGGAGGCATCACTATAATACTAAAAAGCGAAGTATACTCAGCAGCATTTGCCAATTGCGAGACGCTGTAGCAACTTCAGTGCCAAAGCCAGTGCCCTGAGACAAGTAGCTGAAACCCTTATAGACCATAAGGAGCAGGCAGAAAAGCAAGTGGTCATTTTCACATACATCCTTGCAGTGTAAATGGCTCTCAAGAACCAGCACAAAAGTGAGCTCTGCGCTCTGGCACTCGCTTGAACGCCTGTCCCAGGGCTTCAAATAAAAGCATTGTCCAATGGATACCAGCCCACTGTGACATTCCAGGGAACGAGGAGGTGGAAAATCGTAGGAGAGGGAGGAATGTTGCAGCAGAGTGAAACAGAAATCATATACAATGAGACTAATGCATTCATCAGGGCAACATACAGTGCAAAATGGAAAAAAGACCACCCTGGTCACATAGAAAACTGCCTACCACCAACTCTCCAGACGAGACCAGGTGTTCATTCTCCGGCTACGCGTAAGACACAACAGACTGAGATGTCACCCGAATAATAAGTTCAAGATTGGCACTATGGACCTTTGTGCCTGCATGATGGCCAAACATATTTTGCAGTCCAGCCCACTGTATACAGACAAAAGAAGTTGCATTTGGCAACAGCCAGTGTCTTTCCATGAGAAGCTGTACAGAAGTGCATGGCGCCTTGAGTCAACTGATGCCTTCATTAGAGTCATTGAAGTCGAGGTCTGAAGATGAACGAGGAAGAAGAAGAGACACATGTGCCTGATTGAATACCATGATTTCGAGATTAGAGAGTAACCAAGTTTATAGCCACAGGTAAGTTCTTCAGAACTGAAATTGGAACTCTTTAGACAGTAGCAAAAACAACACAAAAACCGTATGCATGAGAAAATCCGTGATACTGACTGATGCCCAGCCAGCTATAACGACACTGATACCAAGAAAACCAAACTGGGTTCCAGAAAGCAGGGATACAGTAGTGTTGTTGTTGTTGTTGTTTTGAATGCCCACAATGAGTAGGTTACTCTTATGTGTACCCTGAAAAGGGCATTAAGTGACGGATTGTCGTAGCTTTCCTCACATCTCAAGCTTGCTGATGAAGGTGGATCGTGGTCCTCCAGGCAGTTGTGCTATGCTTGGCCACATCTGTGTATCGCTCACTACTACAGAGATCACGTCGAACCTCACCTTGCTAGCCAGACTGTTGTTCTCGACAACAGCCCGCTTCCAGGACAACCAGCGAGGAGGTCAGGTGAGGGTCTTGGCCAGCATATTTCTCCTGACCCTGGCTAACATTGTCTGATCAGTGTGTTTTGTCTGACCAGATGTTAGCCTCATCGTCTCGGGATACAGTGTAACATCAACGAAAACAAGGAGGTCGACAGTCTAGCCAAAGAGGAAATGAAACTGATACAGGCAGAACACCTGGTAAACTATGACAAAAGAAAAGCCATGATAAAAGTGCAATATAATGTAAAATTGGAGGAAGAACACCTAAATGACCACACAGATGACGGACACTACCAACTGTCCAGAACAGACCAGGTTATCACCACATCTCTGAACTCGCCACAAGAGAATGAGACACCACCTGTACAACAAACTCAAGATAGGTACCACCAGCACATGTTACTGCAGCCTGGCAGACATGATGGCAGCATATGTACATCAGGACTGCCCCCAGCACACAGATCTGTGGCCCACGCCGACTCCCCTAGAGGAGAAACTGTGTGGCAGCATAAGGCTTTTAGGTTGAATAGTTTACTTATCTTAAGAGTTATAACATATATCTACACCACGACACGATTTCACACAGTAAAACACAGTAAACACTATCCTGGCCATAAAACAAAACAATATCATTTATTACAACAATAATCGTTGCACAATATCAAAGAACTTCTATACTAAATAATCATAATATATATATATTTAACTACAACAGACGATATAAGCACTAGCAGTTGATATCCCTCCGGTAACTACCTTATATTTGATCCTATGTCTAAACCTGCAACAACAAAACTTCACAACCTCAAGAACTATTCTAGCTACAACTTAATGGCTTCAGTTAGTTCACCGTCTTTCTTCTGCACCCTCAACACACAATCACAAACTCGTCCTCTCGATTGGATTACGTAGTCAGTCGATCTGTGTATTCACATATAATTAGATCACTTTCAATCAGGTGATCTGTACATTCACATACAATCAGTTCATGTATGATCTGCTGATCTGTGTATTCACATGTAATTTAGATCACGACACTTATAATCAGATCACATACTCACATGTGATCACGTACTCAGTCGATCTGTGCATTCACAAATACTCAGATCACTTCACATACTCAGACTAATCTGTACGGTCACACCTAATCAGAACACACATCGCTCCCAAGGTGTCCTGCACATTCAACACACATTCAGATCTCTTACTGTTCACAGGGTGTCCATCATCAGCACCTATTGAGCGCGACTGACAAAATTTGATGTGTATGATGGTAGACACCCTGCAAACTCTCTCACTTCCAGACTCACTCTCAGCCTTTCTGCCAGTCTGCTGAGTTTATCCTTGCAGAGTATTTTATAGTCTCAAGCAACAACATGGCTGTCCAATGGTCTTCTGTGGGTTGCCTGCTGGGTCATCACTCCAATTTGGAACTACCCCCATCTAAATTGTCATTGGTTGACTATCCACGAGTCACTATCACTCTAAATGTGGTAGATCCTTGTGGCAGCATCAGACTGTCACGAACCCTCATCCCCGCCAAGTCCGACACCCACCCCCGTAATAGACAAAATCTTCTACCTAAACCTTTCGTTTTCTTTGTTGACCTAGTGACGAAACGGTGATTGACCCTTTTAGTGACCCGCGTTCGCACAACGCATTCAGGCAACCTTCGTTTCTTATAGTCGCCAGCCCAATCTCTCCTGCCCTAAACGCCCATTCCAGTTGGAACTGTCACAACTTATATTGAGACCTTGATAAAAACAGCAGAATTTACTGAAGAATCTGGAGTATCAGTCTAAATGATCAATGATCGCAGAAGAAATACAAATAATGAAAGAGGGAGAGTTATTCAAGAAAACAAGACCACACAGATAGTTTGCTTAAAGCAAAATAATTATGGAAGTGGTAACAGAAGGCGAAGAGGAAGACTAAAATAATTGAATAAATGTGATGGGGAAAAAAGTGAGCAAAGAGAAACTTATTTTAAAGGCAAATTGAAAGTGACATCAGCATAGAGAAACTTAGCAGAGATGGGCAGACAAAGATCTTCAGACTCAGAACGAGACTTTGTAGACTTAAGGTCCATCGTGGAGCCCCCAAGCAAACACCAGAACATATCCTGCAGGACTGCCCCACTTATGCAGACCAAAGACTATGGCCCGGGGCAGCGACCCTGCTCGAAAAGCTGTGGGGGACCAGCGAAGACCTGAAACACAGTCTCCTTCGTGAACTTTATCGGGTTAGAAGCACAGCAACAGTTGATCGAAGAAGAGGAGTAAGAACAAGTAAACAAACAAATAAATTCAATGTAAAAAGTAAGGAAAGAGAATCTCTATTATTTTGTAGACGATCAAATAAATTCAATGAAAAAAGTAACGATTTAAACATTTTGAAGATCAAATAAATTCAATGAATAAAGTAACGATTGAAATTATTATTTTGTAGACGATCAAATAAATTCAATGAATAAAATAACAAAAGAGAAACTATTATTTTGTAGACGATCAAATAAATTCAATGAAAAAAAATAACGAAAGAGAAACTATTATTTTTTTAGACGATCAAATAAATTCAATTAAAAAGGTAACAAAAGAAACTATTATTTAATATACAAACAAAATAAATTCAATGAAAAAAGTAACAAAAGAGAAACTAATATTTTTATTAGACGAACAAATATATATTCAATGAAAAAAGTAAGGAAAATGAAAGTAGTATTTTGTAGACAGACAAAAAAACTCAATGGGAAAAAAAGGAGGAACTAAACACATAATAATTTGGATTCAATTATCACAACAATTATTTCCAAGAAAAACAATTAGACTGACCTTGTGCAGGTCATCAAAGCCACGTGCCATGATGCCAGACGGTGTGTGTGCCAGGTCAAAGGTGTGTCCCAGCTCGTGCAGAGATGCTCCCAGACCAGTGGCATAATTTGCCCAGTAGTACTCTCTGTCAAATAAATTGGAGGGGAAGAAAAATAGAAGTAATCTTAAAGTAGATGTTGTTGTTAGGGATGAGGAAGGACCTCGAAAAATCCCAGGCGCCATAGAAACTAGAAATGTTGGTGTGGTGTGGGACATTTCAGGGCCAGCGTTGTATTTACTCCTACAATGTCTACCCATCATTTAGGTAGATCACTCTCTCTCTCTTTCTCTCTCTATCGGTGTCTCTATCGCCGTCTCTGTCTCTCTCTCTTTCTCTCTCTATCGCGTCTCTGTCTCTCTCTCTTTCTTTCTCTCTTTCTCTCTCTCCTTCTTTCTCTCTCTTTCTCTCTCTCTCCCTCCATCTCACACCATATTTTTTCATTGCAATTTCCTCTATCCATTGACTTGTTACGTTAGACTGTCGGTGCCATGTTATGCAGCAACTGTTAACGTCACTGGGCAAATCACATTTTTTAAGACCAATCGATATTCAGCACGTGATTACTTCATATTTTCTTTCTTACACAACAAAGTCTTGTTGGCATGCTACCAGAGACTGCCAGTTGGACCAACAAAATGTACGAGGGGCGTTCAAATCAAACCGGGACTTTTTGTGTCTAGTTCTACCTGAATCGGTTATAGCGTGTTGAAACTACAATTAGTAGTTAGTAGCACTTGTGTCCTATTACTGATAGGTGGTCAACTTGCCAAGGGCCAGTCACGTGACAGATAAATCAAAAGGGCGGACAACACTGTTAATGCTTGCATGGAACAGCGTGTTGTGATGAGGTTTCTTGTGAAAGAAGGCGCGAAACCTGCGGAAATTTACTTAACTCTAGAAGACCGCAGTACAATACGGTGATGAAACACTCAACCACAGAAAGACATTTGAATGGTGTAAACGTTTTAGAGAAAGCCGTACATCCGTGAGTGATGATCCCGGTCATGGTGGTTCTCAACCCACCACAGTCACTCCTGTGAATATCCAGATTATGGAACGCCTCATCCTGGATGTTGATTCCCTGCCCCGTGGTGCCATTATCAACAGTAAACAGTACATACGCATTTTGAGTGATGTGCATGACCGTCTGCGAAAAAAAGGCCTGGTTTGATCACAAAGGGCATCCTGCAAGATAACGCTCGACCCCGTACGGCTCACCGAACTATATGCCATCTGCAGCAACTCGACTGGGAGGTATTGCCACATCCACCTTACAGCCCAGACCTCGCTCCAAGCAATTTCCACCTGTTTGGACACCTTTAAGAATTCCTGGGAGAACATTGCAGCGCTGATGACGAAGTGAAACAGGCTGTCCTGGATTGGATCAGACATACTGACAAATCTTTCTAGGATGAAGGTTTTCAAGCATTACTTAAACACTGGGATAAGTGCATAAACGTTGCAGGAGATTATATAGAAAAATAAATGGCATTTTCACTACTTGAAAGAAAAATTGTGTTTTCATTACCAAAAGTCCCGGTCTCTGTGTTCGTTTTGTTCATATTGTTTTTGTGTGTGTTCTTTTTGTTAATATTGCTTTTGTGTGTGTTCTCTTTGTTAATATTGCTTTTGTGTGTGTGTGTGTTCTTTTAGTTAATATTGCTTTTGTATGTGTTCTTTTTATTAATATTGTTTTTGTATGTGTTCTTTTTATTAATATTGTTTTTTTATGTGTTCTTTATGTTAATTTTGTTTTTGTATGTGTTCTTTTTATTAATATTGTTTTTGTATGTGTTCTTTATGTTAATTTTGTTTTTGTAGATTTACATAATAAAACGATAATGTCCTTAGTATGACAGGAGAGGGTTTACTTTGCTACTTACTGTGTGAAGTCGTGTCATGGTGTGGTTACATGTTTAGATAAGTAACTACTCTGCTAAACCTTGACTCTACCACACATATATGAGCTATTGTTTCTAGAGCTTTATTGATTCATGTATCATATATGAGCTATTGTTTCTAGAGCTTTATTGATTCCTGTATCATATATGGGCTATTGTTTCTAGAGCTTTCTTTGATTAATGTATTGTTTCTAGAGCTTTTTGTTTTTCCTGCATCATACATGGGCTATTATTTCTAGCCCTTTTTCCCTTTTCTTGTATCATATATTGGCTATTGTTTTAGAGCTTTCTTACTCGCGAATTCACCAGTGGTGCTGAGAAAATGACCCATGAACATCTGCTGAAAAAGTACCCGACATTCAAGGACTACAGATGGCACATGTGACCATCACCAGTGTCATCACCAGTGCCAACACCAGGCAATGTATGTTGGCAGTGTAACAGCCTCAGGATGACCGCTGCTTTCTTTGAACAAATTCAAGTCGACGTCTGACAGTTACGAAGACGTTCTAGAGCTTTCTAATATTCCTATATCATACATGGGAGGGATTAAGATGCTGAGCAGCGCATGACCTGCAGTGGTCAGCGACTGCTAGCGTCAGGGCCAGCGAACCAGAGCTGCCAAGACCCTTCTACACCTCCACGCGGTGATCCTGGATACCAGGCTGCAGCAGGGAAGACTGGTTAAGGAGAAGGGATCGAAAAGGGAATGCTAACTCGGTACTCAAAAGATGCTCGCTGAAGTTGAATGTGTTGGACCGAAAGGTGCAAATATCGCAAATATCGTTTAAGCTGTAAACTACGACACAACGCATTCCGTTCTCTGGACTACATTCTGCTACTTAAGCCCTTTCATGGTTTGGTAGCGGGAGATTGAGAACGAACGTAGCCAAGCCAAGCCATACATGGGTGGTTATTGTTTCTAGAACTTTCTTTCAAACTGAGAAGGCTACTCCCCACTAGACATATCTGTGTCCTGTATGAATAGTCAGTTGTGCAAATCTCTGTTAGAGAGTCGTTTACTCTAGAGCCCTTATAACCACCCCCCAACTCCAGATGAGCGAACTAGAGATGATATCAGAAATGTCGAGCGCAGTAGTGCATGAACTTGGATAACATTATCTGACAGATCTTCTCCCATATAATATGAATGCCAAACTGTTTCCGACAGATCGTCCATCCAGATTGTTGCTCGCCATGTAGGAAATGGAGTTTTGTTTGGGCAAACTGCCCCATCAAGACATCCCGGTCTGTTGCGCCCCTCTCTCCCATTTCCCATTTATATGTAAAACTTAGGAACAACAAGTCATCGTTCGTCGTCAGCATTATCTATCCACTTGTGCAGGTAAGTGGCGCGGGGAGGTGTACTTTTCTTTCATGTCATTTCGTGTTTATTCAGTGTCTCATTTACACCCGTCTATCCATCTTTCTTTGGTCTCCCTCTTTCTCTCCATCCCCTCTTGTCAAGTTGTAGATCCGCGCAGTTGGTAACTTTAGTTGCATTCTTGTCCGGTGTACAAACCATTTATTCTCTGCCTGTCCATGTATCCCATGAGCGGTGGTGCATCCACCGTCTGTCTGATTACTTCATTTCGTTCACTGCCCCGTCCTATGACCCCGACAGCTTTTCTCAAACATTCTCATAGCCATGATTTTTCTTTCTTGTTAGTTAGTTTTTTTTCCACTTGTGCCGTTTAGCGTCGTGGGGAGCTTGATTCGTCTATCCTGCGCCAAGTGCGTTGCGTCGGTCAATGTGAGCACTAGTCGTTGCACAATCACTCTAATGTCATCTATCCACCTACCTCGCGGCCGCCTCCTTGCCCTGTAGCCAGATCTACCAGCGTTGTGAGCCATCAGTGGAAGATGATGAGGGTGCATTCTCATGAGATGACCAAACCAACTTATTTTCTGCCTGGAAATGTATTCGGCACAAGACGTAGTGCCGACCATACTTCGAATGTCGTTAGTCCGCATTCTGTCTCTTCTGGTAACATCGATGACCTTCCTCAAACACTTCACAAGTAGAAATTCTACTCTCGCACGCCTTGACAGAGGCCATGTTTGGCACTGGTAGCACAAAATCAGCTGTTGCTTTGTTGCCAAACTAATGCTCGGGTGTATAAGCAATGGGGACAGCTGATAAGTCACCGCAGATGCTTTCTGGCACCTTGTCTCGATTTCCCTGTGGATCCTACCGTCTGCCGTCTTGGTGATATCCCGTGTCTGACAGTAGCATCAGAGAGTTTGTATACAAATACTATTTATCAACTGTCTCTTTGTAGCCACTGAAGAAAGAAAAAGATTGATTGATTATTTCCGCTTTTTACTTCCCTTCCCAAATTGACTCCCTTCTTGTTAGTGTTATCTCTATGGTGCACACGAATGCAAAATGCTGATCTGGACCTTTTTCTTCTCTCTCTTCTTACTTCACTGTTTCATTTCACTCTAGGGGACGGCGTGGCCTAGTGGTTAAGTGGCACTGCTCACGACCCGAAGGTGCTAGGTTCGATCCCCATCACAGCACCGGCCGTTACCCCGGGGAAGCAAACCCTTAGAAAATGCACGAGGAAGCAGACCCTTACATAAAATGAATACTGAAGTCGGATGCACTGGGCCGACAGGCGCACAATAAAAACCACAGTGCAACGCACACCGCCTTTGGGATTAGAGAAATAAGGCGATCGCAACACACACAAAAATTTAGACTGTCCTACAGTCACGCTTGCACAACTTTAACACGCGCCCCTCAGGGTGAGACCCTTCCATTGCACTTTGGTCGGGCTGGCTTCTGCGAGCGCACAGACCTAACATAGGTACATACAGACGCACAGACCTAGCATAGGTACATACAGACGCACAGACCAAGCATAGGTACATACAGACGCACAGACCTAGCATAGGTACATACAGACGCACAGACCTAACATAGGTACATACAGACGCACAGACCTAACATAGGTGCATACAGACGCACAGACCTAGCATAGGTACATACAGACGCACAGACCTAACATAGGTACATACAGACGCACAGACCTAACATAGGTGCATACAGACGCACAGACCTAGCATAGGTACATACAGACGCACAGACCTAACATAGGTACATACAGACGCACAGACCTAACATAGGTACATACAGACGCACAGACCTAACATAGGTGCATACAGACGCACAGACCTAGCATAGGTACATACAGACGCACAGACCTAGCATAGGTACATACAGACGCACAGACCTAGCATAGGTACATACAGACGCACAGACCTAACATAGGTACATACAGACGCACAGACCTAGCATAGGTACATACAGACGCACAGACCTAGCATAGGTACATACAGACGCACAGACCTAGCATAGGTACATACAGACGCACAGACCTAGCATAGGTACATACAGACGCACACATACACCCAAGCACTGATTTATGCGTCTTAATATCGCCCAGCTGACTACGATCTAGGTTGGAATAGGCGCGCCCCCGCCAGTAGAAACTAGTGAGGCAAACACATACAATTTTAACAAATTTAAAAAAACAAAATGCTGCAAAATACACAGGGAAACAAACAGTGGGCACTCCTCACATATTCATATTACAGCGGTTTTCATGAGTTCCGTTGATACGTTCTTAGCTGCCGTGACTTTTACATTTCTTTATCTTTCTGTGACCTTTTCAATCGTATTTTCTTAGTTCTTAGTCGACCTGTAGTTCTACAGGGGCAGATGGTCATGTGCAGTTCCCAGCTCTGGTTTGAGCTGGATGTAGCCGGGAGAAGGATTTCCTGTGTAGCGGGCTAGGCTCGAGCAGCTTAATACTCCGCTGCGTTGGGACAAGCGTTTACGGAGGGTGGCTAACAGATATGTGAGTCCATCTTAATAGGTTCAAACACTAGAGCAAAATAAACCCGCAGACTATTAGGCGCCAGCTATGCTGCTCTAGACACACCACCTAACGATAGTCGGTGTTATGCCACGTCACACAGTCGCCTTTTACGACATGCTCTCCGAGGAGCTGCTCTTGTATTTGTAATACGCAAAGGCTTCGGAGGAGCACCCGGAACCAACAGGCCAATAGACGATACACGAGGAGTGATGATTCTTTCCCTCAGTTCTATTCTGATATTCTTTGAGGTCAGCAATTTCAGATTTTTCTCTGAAGCCATTTTTTGCCAGTGCAGGACAGTGCTAAAGAAACAAAAGCAGCATGGAAATGATGTATTGGCCGTTCTTGCGGGATTGCCAAACATGCTTTTGTAATGCCAAAGCTATAAATCTAGTTTGATTTTTCAGAAATGTCTTACTGGCATCGCCATTATGAGATAAAAACGTGAAACATAAGAACAAAAACAAAAAAAAACCGACAGAGAGGCCCTTACAGACAGAGAGAAAGACAGAAAGAGACAGACACAGACAGAGACAGAGACAGGCAGATAGAAATACTCAGACACAGACATATAGTCAGGCAGACAGAGATAGAGATAAGACAGACAGATAGACTGACAAATGAAGATAGATATAGACAGACAGAAATAGAGATGGACAGACAGAAATAGACAGACACGACAGATAAACAGATATTGCATATCGTTTTGGTTTTTTTTGTCGTGTTTTTGTGGATGTTTCGTGTTTTATAACAACTTTGATGTCTCTTATTCCCACAGTCGGTATACGCATCGACATTCGGTATTATGGGCCACACAAGTTCAACAAAAGTCCGTTACTCGTATTTAACAGGGAAACCCCCTTGAGGACTTCCAGCCGAAGACAGGTTTTCAGTTTCCCTTGCACTTTCTGGCTATCAAAGACCAGACAACCCTCAAGCTGGACAGCGCCTAATCGACCTAAACCATGGTTTTTGTATCAAGTGGCATCTGGTGGAGTCCAGCCAGGTCACGAGTAATGTTGTTATCATGTTATGTGATTTATGAGAGACTATATCATGTAGTAACGTGTGATTTGTGAGAGACTATTTCATGTAGTAACGTGTGATTTGTGAGACATTATCATGTAGAAACGTGTGATTTGTGAGAGACTATAGCATGTAGTAACGTGTGATTTGTGAGAGACTATATCATGTAGTAACGTGTGATTTGTCAGAGACTGCTTCTTGTGTGGTTTGTGAGAGACTGCTTCGTGTGTGGTTTGTGAGAAACTGCTTCGTGTGTAGTTTGTGAGAGACTGCTTCGTGTGTAGTTTGTGAGAGACTGCTTCGTGTGTGGTTTGCGAGAGACTGCTTCGTGTGTGGTTTGTGAGAAACTGCTCCGTGTGTGGTTTGTGAGAAACTGCTTCGTGTGTGGTTTGTGAGAGACTGCTTCGTGTGTGGTTTGCGAGAGACTGCTTCGTGTGTGGTTTGTGAGAAACTGCTCCGTGTGTGGTTTGTGAGAAACTGCTTCGTGTGTGGTTTGTGAGAAACTGCTTCGTGTGTGGTTTGTGAGAAACTGCTTCGTGTGTGGTTTGTGAGCGACTGCTTCGTGTGTGGTTTGTGAGAAACTGCTTCGTGTGTGGTTTGTGAGAGACTACTTCGTGTGTGGTTTGTGAGAGACTGCTTCGTGTGTGGTTTGTGAGAAACTGCTTCGTGTGTGGTTTGTGACTGCTTCGTGTGTGGTTTGTGAGAAACTGCTTCGTGTGTGGTTTGTGAGAGACTATATCGTGTAGTAACGTGTGATTTGTGAGAGACTGCTTCGTGTGTGGTTTGTGAGAGACTGCTTCGTGTGTGGTTTGTGAGAGACTGCTTCGTGTGTGGTTTGTGAGAGACTGCTTCGTGTGTGGTTTGTGAGAGACTGTTTCGTGTGTGGTTTGTGAGAGACTGCTTCGTGTGTGGTTTGTGAGAGACTGCTTCGTGTGTGGTTTGTGAGAGACTGTTTCGTGTGTGGTTTGTGAGAGACTGCTTCGTGTGTGGTTTGTGAGAGACTGTTTCGTGTGTGGTTTGTGAGAGACTGCTTCGTGTGTGGTTTGTGAGAGACTGTTTCGTGTGTGGTTTGTGAGAGACTGCTTCGTGTGTGGTTTGTGAGAGACTGCTTCGTGTGTGGTTTGTGAGAGACTGAAACGCTGGGCGATCGAACACCGAAAGTTTTCAAGAGAACCCTGGTCTCAATGGGCGTGCCTGCATCCTGAATTACTTTCAGTCGTATTTACCTATTATCTTTTTCGTTAAAGATTTGCCTCTCTGTATTCTACTTGCAGTGTCACGTTCCTTTCTACCCAAGAGCGCAGTCTTTCCGGCTATAGCAGGACGTATTAACCAGTGCTTGGATGCGCGTGTGCGTATGTATGTAATTATAATAGTTAGGGCAGTCTCATTGGTCAACCCAAACCAAAGTACGATAGATGGGTCTCACATTGAGAGCGCGCGCTTGTGCGTGTGTGTGAGAAAGGTTATTCTTGACTTCTGCCTTGCCACTTGTCCAAGGTAGCTTGGGAGCTTTAGAGAGTGAGATTGATGACCAGCGCAGCGTCTTCCTCACTACTTCCTCACTTTAACCCAAATACAGCTCAAGTTACATCATCAACACAAAACCGTCTTATGGTGTCGCCATCATCGCTTGCGATGGGACACTAATCAACATACTAATACACATACACACATACGGGAGCTCGCACGCACACACACACGTATGTACACATACACGCCCCCCCCCAAAAAAAAAAAAATAATACAGACACGCACGCACGCAAACAGGTACACATAAACGCGCGCGCACACACAGTCAGACCACTCATCGGTTTCACGACACACAACATCGGCGATAGAACACGCTTTGTCAGAAAAGTCGGCCCACGGCCACGGGGAAAATAAACACGGATAATCACCCATTGTTAAGTGCTACCTTGTACGTCACAGCAGTACCCAATTTCGATCGATTGATCGATCAATACCTTTCAGTTACCTGTGGAGTAAATACACCGCAAGTAGCCGTGTCCTCTACCAATTGTTCCAAGTCTTTCCGCGTCTTCATGTTCCCTTCAAATGTACTAGACATGTTCAAATTAAATGCGGACCGAACTGCACCAAGTGAACATACGTACGATTCGCGTGATGACGTCACTTCATGTGTAAACAGCACATACCAACCGTCAAGTTTGCAAAATTCCATTCCCCTCCGACTCATAGTTTCCTCGGCAGAACGTTGAAAACATGGCGGGTGTGAAACGGGACTCCGTCCAGAGTTGATCAGCGAGCGGTGACTCGGTTTCTAACAGCTGAAGGATGTCGACCAGTTGACATTCATCGCAGAATGCAGACAGTGTATGGTGACAATAGTGTGTCGAAGATAACAGCGAAGAACTGGGCAACGATGTTTAAAAATGGACGTGAGTTAACGAAAGATCTTCCGAGACCAGGTCAGGCGCATATTGTTGTCTCAGAAGATGCCATCGTCAAAATTGATGCAGAAATTCGGGTGGACCGTCGCCGTAGCTTACGTTCGCTAGCAGAGGAATTTGCTGTGTTGCTAGGGACAGTTCAAATGGCGGTTAGCAAGAAACTGAAGTATCGGAAGGTGTTCACAATGGGTACCGATACTTCAGTTTCTTGCTAACAACCATTTGAACTGTGTGAAGCGAATTCCTCTGATAGCGAACGTTAGATCCGGCGACGGTCCACCCGAATTGATTTCTAGTGGCCTTTGGAACATTACAATTGTCTTCCAGCGGCCCGTTGCCCATAAATTGTTTCCTAAGGCCCTCGTAGCACCGACATTGCCTTCAAGCATCCCTGCATCAATAACATTGCCTTCTTGTAACCCATTACCACTAAAATTGTATACATGCAACCTCTGTACCGCCAAAAATGTCTTCATGTAGCCCTGTGATAATTAACTAGACTTCATGGATCCCTTTGTTCATTTACTAGACTGCATGCATCCCTTTGTTCATTTACTAGACTTCATGCATCCCTTTGTTCATTTACTAGACTGCATGCATCCCTTTGTTCATTTACTAGACTGCATGCATCCCTTTGTTCATTTACCAGACTGCATGCATCCCTTTGTTCATTTACCAGACTGCATGCATCCCTTTGTTCATTTACTAGACTTCATGCATATCTTTGTTCATTAACTAGACAGCATGCATCCCTTTGTTCATTAACTTACCTGCGTGCAGCCCTTTGTTCTTTACTTTGAATGTGTGTATCCCTTTATTAATTAACATGACATCATATAGCCCTTTGTTCATTAACTTTACTTCATTTAGCCCTTTGTTCATTGATTAGACTGCGTGCATCCCTTTGTCCATTAACTAGACGGCGTGCATATCTTTGTTCATTAACTATACAGCGTGCATCTCTTTGTTTATTAACTAGACGGCATGTACCCCTTTGTTCATTAACTTACCTGTGTGCAGTCCTTTGTTCATTAACGTGGACTGTGTGTATCCCTTTTATTCATTAATGTGCCATTAACTTTGTTCATTAACTTGACTTCATGTGGCCCTTTGTTCATTAACTTGACTGCAAACATATCTTTGGTCATTAGCGTGTCATCACGCGGTCCTTGTTTTGTTGATAGCTTGAGACCGCTAGTCTAAGTGAGGTGGTTATTACACACGCTCAGGAATGCCATATTTTGTATGCCTCAGTTTTTACAAGTTCAAACACACAGCCCGCCATCCCACAGGACGTCCAATCATCTGGTCGAATGAGCACCGAGCTGGCCAAGATTTTTACAGCTGATGGCTGGACTTCCGTTCCACAATGAAACGATCAATGCTCCATTGAAGGCTTTCGCTTGTGCTTCAAGTTAAAATAGAAGCCTCGTTTTAGGTGGCAAGATGGCGGGCGTGTGTTTGGTATCTCTAAAAAGAGAATTCTCCTAAATTCAGCATTAAAGTAAATTTGATTATATTAGAACAAAGCTGCTATTTGTAAATATCCACGTGATCTAATAACACCAAGTGGAATATGTACCTCGGATACTTCTTCGTGTTCGTTCTTCCACAGTCAAAGTCCCAGTGTCTCTTACAAAGGACCCCGTTATTTGTAAGGCTGTTTTATCTCCATATACAGCTTTTGTCTCATATCTCTTTCGCAAGGCCAGTATGGTTCTCTCTCTTCCTGGGTGAACATGCAGCTTTGTTGGATGTGTTTCACTGTTATGGTATGCTCCCCACATGGACACCTGTCAACTGTCAATCTTCATTTTGTTGTAAAGAAGATCCATGAGTCTGTTATGTCCAGTTCTCAGTCTGAAGATGATGACTTGCTGTTCTCTAGTTAAGTTAAAGTAGGGGATCAAGATGCTGAGCAGCGCACGAGCTGCAGGGGGTCAGAGACCCATAGATGACTGCTAGCGTCAGGGCCAGCGAACCACAGCTGCCAAGACCCTTCTACACCTCCACACTGTGATCCTGGATTACAGGCTGCAGCTAAGGAGAAGGGATCGAAGAGGGAATCCTAACCCGGTACTCAATGAATGCTTGCTGAAGTCGGATGTGTTGGACAGAAAGGTGGAAATATCGCAGTCAAACTGTAAACTACGACACAGCGCATACCGTTCTCTGGACTACATTCTACATAAGCCCTTTCAGGGTTTGGTAGTGGGGGATTGAGAACGAACGAAGCCAAGCCAAGCCAAGTTAAAGTAGTTGCCGTCTTTTCGGAAGATTAGTCCATTTTTTTCCTGAAGTTGGCTTTAATTACCGTCTTGGCATCATTATATGTGATGCTCAGGTCTGTTTGTGGGGGATGCTCATCCACTCTTTGCTAGTTTGTTTGCAGCTTCATTGCCTTCCATATTGTAGTGGGATGGGATCCACTGTATGACCAACAATGAGTGTTCTGCTGAGAACTGTGTCAGGGAGAACATGCATTGCTCCAGATATTGATCTTTATGTTGTTGTGGTGCTGCTAAACTGACGAGGCATCAGTCAGGAATATTATGTTTTCTTGGTGGACATCTTAATCTTGAATAACAAGCTCGACAGCGGCCTTCCACGCGGAAATTATTGGAGTATGTTCCCCTTGTTAGTACTAGAGTTTTGTTCTGCTCCGTTCCTTAGTCTGTAATAGACCACTCCACCTCCATTGGATAAGGCATTGTTAGATGCATCATCTGTATATTCGTGTATCCATGTTTCTGGCTGGTATAATCTCTTAAGTAAGATGCTCTTCCGTGATGTATTTCCTTTCTAAACCTGTCAAAGTCCCCTCTTCCCTCTATGATTTATGGCGCAACTCATTTACAAAGAATACACAAGCAAAAGACCTTCTCTAGGAAATAAGACATTCTCTGTAACAAATCTTTATCAATCGAAATAAATGTATAGAGCCTGCCATACAAGACGGAAGTGAATCATTGACAATCAATAAACAAACAAGAAAAGACGAGGATGCTCCAAATCAAACAGTAGTTTTTGTTAATATTTTCAAAAAACATGGCATATCATCTTCCGACGTAGTCTCCACTGCGTGCGATGTAAAACCACATAACCTACAAAATGTATGCACGGTGTACAATTTCACACACAAGCAACTAGCTGTTCCTAGCTCACAGTACAGCAACTGCTTCGGGAGGGATGCGCCTGTCGGACACGTGAACAACATAGCCCAGCCCACCGTATTTGGGCTAGCGTTACGCAGACTGCTCAGAAACGGTTGGCAGGAAACGGTGCCCAGCCCTGTAGTCCTCAGCAGGACGAACCTTTCTGGCATCCATACGCTGCTGTAGAGCGCCCAAATCGTATGTACTGGACATGTTGTTCGCATGTCAGATGAGCGGGTCCCTAAAACAGCTGTTGTGTGTTTAGCTCAGCGCAGGACAGCGCTCGCGGGGAAAGGGGGGTGCACATAAGAAACTATTTAAATATAACAGCGAAAGAATGAAAGTTGTCCCAATTACTAACGCTGTTCACGTCTGCCCTTCGTGCGGTAGAGTTTGTCACGCTTAGATCGGACTGTACAATCATTTTGGGGTCACATCTCAATACAAATGTCTGACGCTTTTGCCATCTTGGCTTGCGATCGGCACCTTACCTAACAACGAACCACAAGCATATGTATGCTCAACATGTGGAGGAATTCAGTTACTCTTTTACAGCCGAGTCGACTGGAGAGAGTCGCTATAGGATGAACGAACCCAGCACTTTTACTTTGAAAAGTAAGCGTTCTACCATTCTTTTACTCGGGCGTAAGAGCTTCAATAGTATTCATTTACATAGCACTGGCCATGTGCTCTATTTAGTAAAATGAAACAACCGATGCACATCCGAACAACCAACACTTGACAAAGAACAGCTGAACAACCTACACTTGAACAACGAAAACCTGAACAACCAACACTTGAACAACAAACACCTAAAAAACGTACATCCGAACAAATAACACTTGAACAACGAACACCTAAACAACGACTACCCGAACAACGAACACTTCAATAACGAACACCTGAACCACCAACACCTGAACAACCAACACCAACACCCGAACAACGAACACTTCAATAACAAACACCTGAACAACTAACACCAACACCTGAATAACTAACACCCAAACACCCAACACCTGAACAACCAACACCAACACCTGAACAACTAACACCAACACCTGAATAACTAACACCCAAACACCAAACACCTGAACAACCAACACGTGAATAACGAACCGTAACGTCAACACAACATGTTAATGAATAGATTGTCACAATGAAGCTTTAATGTACTATGGTGTGCCACGTACAACTCACCATCATCACCAACGCACGTCGCTCTTTTCAGGCCATAGGCCATTGACAACCCTCCTCCAGAAAGTTCTATCTTGAGCTGCCCTTTCTCCAGATGAGGTCCAGGGACACGTTCATTTTCCCATTCTCTTCTCGATGTGTTTCTCTTCCTCTTTCCCTGTAGAGTCCATGCCAGGTCCTGTCTGGTCACGTATGATGTTTATTTCCGTAGCTCGTGTCCTACCCAACTCCATTTCCCACTGATTGTTGTTGACTCCATACCTCATCATGTCCGCCAGCCTACACCCATTATTCTCCGTACACATTTACTGACGAACTACTGGAGTTTCCTCTATACTGACGAACTACTGGAGTTTCCTCTATACTGACGAACTACTGGAGTTTCCTCTATACTGACGAACTACTGGAGTTTCCTCTATACTGACAAACTACTGGAGTTTCCTCTATACTGACGAACTACTGGAGTTTCCTCTATACTGACGAACTACTGGAGTTTCCTCTATACTGACGAACTACTGGAGTTTCCTCTATACTGACGAACTACTGGAGTTTCCTCTATACTGACAAACTACTGGAGTTTCCTCTATACTGACGAACTACTGGAGTTTCCTCTATACTGACGAACTACTGGAGTTTCCTCTATACTGACGAACTACTGGAGTTTCCTCTATACTGACGAACTACTGAAGTTTCCTCTATACTGACGAACTACTGAAGTTTCCTCTATACTGACGAACTACTGAAGTTTCCTCTATACTGACGAACTACTGAAGTTTCCTCTATACTGACGAACTACTGGAGTTTCCTCTATACTGACGAGCTACTGGAGTTTCCTCTATACTGACGAACTACTGGAGTTTCCTCTATACTGACGAAATACTGGAGTTTCCTCCATACTGACGAACTACTGGAGTTTCCTCCATACTGACGAACTACTGGAGTTTCCTCTATACTGACGAACTACTGGAGTTTCCTCTATACTGACGAACTACTGGAGTTTCCTCTATACTGACGAAATACTGAGTTTCCTCTATAGTGACGAACTACTGAAGTTTCCTCTATACTGGCGAAATACTAGAGTTTCCTCTATACTGACGAACTACTGGATATTCCTATATACTGACGAAATACTGGAGTTTCCTCTATACTGACGAAATACTGGAGTTTCCTCTATACTGACGAACTACTGGAGTTTCCTCTATACTGACGAACTACTGGAGTTTCCTCTATACTGACGAACTACTGAAGTTTCCTCTATACTGACGAAATACTGGAGTTTCCTCTATACTGACGAACTACTGAAGTTTCCTCTATACTGACGAACTACTGGAGTTTCCTCTATACTGACGAACTACTGGAGTTTCCTCTATACTGACGAAATACTAGAGTTTCCTCTATACTGACGAACTACTGGAGTTTCCTCTATACTGACGAACTACTGGAGTTTCCTCTATACTGACGAACTACTGGAGTTTCCTCTATATTGACGAACTACTGGAGTTTCCTCTATACTGACGAACTACTGGAGTTTCCTCTATACTGACGAACTACTGAAGTTTCCTCTATACTGACGAACTACTGAAGTTTCCTCTATACTGACGAACTACTGAAGTTTCCTCTATACTGACGAAATACTGGAGTTTCCTCTATACTGACGAACTACTGGAGTTTCCTCTATACTGACGAACTACTGGAGTTTCCTCTATACTGACGAACTACTGGGGTTTCCTCTATACTGACGAACTACTGAAGTTTCCTCTATACTGACGAACTACTGGAGTTTCCTCCATATTGCCTTTGTCGTTCTCAAAGTTTCTGCTCCGCACAGTGCATGTAGACATTGTAAATGCACACGGTAAATGCCTACATTGAAGCCCAACAAATCAAGTGGTTTGGCCACCTGGTTCGGATGCATCATGACCAACCAGCAGCAAGAGCCAATCACATGCAAGTATCGAGTCCTCGTGCAAGGGGCCACCCTGGTCGCAGATGGGTAGAAGGTGTGTCTGAAACATTCACTCAAGAGGTTCAACTTGCCTCCCCCCCCCCCCCCCCCAAGCTTCTCACCTGGCCCAAACAAGATATCAACCCACCCCGCCTCTTTGCGACGCCGCATGGCAAGAGCAGTGGGAGACAAGAAGAAAGAGGACAGTAGTACAGACTCGACGTTGGTATTGAGTGATAATGATAGCTCAGCGCCGTTTGAATATGGCAGCAAAGTATGCGCCCCATCCAAAATAGCCGGAAAGTTCAACAGGGAAAATCTCTTCTAGCCTGAGAGCAGAATCAGTGGCACTTCTCCAAGCACTAAAACGTGTCACCAAATTGGAAGCTCAAATACACGTGAGCATAGTGATCTTCACAGACTGTAAAGCACTACTCGAATCGGTAAAAAACACAACAAATGAGGACATAACACATACATAGTAGGCTTAGCATCCACTGCTCAAATAAAATTCAAGTTAAAAATCTACCCAAGTTATTTGTACCTTTCCCCGGGTGGTTTGCTAAGAGCAGCTATAGATGGCGCTTAACTGGCTGCGGGTCTACTTAGCTCTAATGTTTGAGTCCATTAAGATGGACATCTATAAAAACCACCCTCCAAGAAACTGGTTGTATACAAACTCTGTAGAGTCTTCTAAACCAGTATAAAGACATTAAGTTAAGTTAAGTTAGAATCAGAAAAGAGCTAAATGTCATACAAAAGATCTCAATGATCACACACCAGTGGCTACCCTCTCATTGTGGAATTACGGGAAACGAGAGAGCCGACGTACTATCAAAAGCAGGTGAAAAAAATGGAACAATAAACCCATAAAGTGCCATATAAGGAGACTAAAACCACCATTCGCAGTCAGTGTAACATAAAATGGGAGAAATAAAAGGGAGAGAGTAACAGTCCAGACCCAAACCACCAGCTACAAAGACAACAGGAAACTGCAATCTTCCGCATGAGAACGGGCCCTAGCAGACTAACGGGCCACCTATATCGGGCCCAATATCTCCCAAACAAATGAATGTCCATGTGGGACAGGAGTCCAGACCCCTGACCATGTACTTCAAGAATACTCCGCCTATGAAGAACTAAGATGCCAGACCTGGCCAGATGGAGCAAAACTATGGGGTCACCAATCAGACCTGGAAAGGATTGTGGACTTCATCCTGGCGAAAGATTTAACATGATCAGAAAAACGCGAACGTAGAAGAAGTGCATGCAAGAATTGACCAGGGCAAACAATCCAGTCATTGACTATCAAACAGGCATACATTTTCTATGAGATTACTAAACGGACAGACTCGCTGAATAACTATCATAAGTTGTGTACACCATATCTTTCATTGTGCTGTTTTTAACTTCCATTGAATCAAACACATATTGTGCCTCCTGGTATCAATAACAGCGATATAGTCATTGAAGTCAATATCGTTCCTTCATCATGTTTTCAACTCACGAGCGGGAACGCACAATATTTTATGTCATTACGTCAATCAATACCAATTTTGGAAATGTATTCGTGCATCGCAATCCTCCATTGTGTTCATTACTCAGTGTAATTGTTATTTCGTACGTTACTTTTCTTCCTGCTCAACGTTCTACGTCATCCATACAATCCGGTTTTTGTTGTCTACCTCATTGACTGCTGCAGGTCACTGAGAACTAGTCAACCATCGTCTTGTCGTCAATATTACAAGGATTATCTCTATACAACCAGTTCTCATGCAGATATCATGAGGGAATAAGAAAATAACGTTCCGGCATCCTCATTAGCTACATCTTAAGGTGCAGCGAATTTCCAGGTAGGTAACAGAGGGTGGGGGTAGACGGAGAGGTGTGCAGCCGGGCGGAACAAGTGAAACCATCGTGACTGTCCAGTACTGTCTGTCTGATCAGGGAAGAGCTGCATCGTGACTGTCCAGTACTGTCTGTCTGATCAGGGAAGAGCTGCATCGTGACTGTCCAGTACTGTCTGTCTGATCAGGGAAGAGCTGGCCAATTGCAACCACAGTTTCATCAGCCCTGAGCCCTTCGGCGCCAGCATGACTGCGCAGGGGTGACTTCGTGGAGCAATCGCCTACTAGTTACTGTGTGGCGAAACTATACGACTGGAATATAACACTGGTTGTCTACAGAGTCTGCTGGAGGTCATTCTGGTCGAAAGGTCAGGCACTCGCCTCCCAAAGCGATGAACGAATCCCGCAACTTTTAAAATGATTTCTGATCTCACGGAGGTGGAACCAGAGTACCTGCATCCTGAGATGCCTCCAGTCGTCTCGACTTATGTCTTGCCACTGGTCCAAGGTAGCTCGGGGCCTGAGAGTGAGGTTGATGATCAGCGCAGTTTCTTTCTCACTATAATCCAAATATAGCGCAAGTTACATCATCAAGGCAAAGCCGTCTGTTGATGTCGCCATCATCGCCTGCGATGGACAACTAATGTAATATGGATAGACATTTTCAATGAGTTAAACAGACAGACACTCTAAACACAGTCTGTAGAACAGACAATCTAAATATAATGTTAATGTATAGAAAAGACAATCCAAATGTAGTTTATAGTAAGGGTAATCTGAACATAGTTTATAGTAAGGGTAATCTAAATATAGTTTATAGGAAGTACAATCTAAATATAGTTTAAGGGTAATCTAAATATAGTTTAAGGGTAATCTAAATATAGTTTATAGGAAGCAGAATCTAAATATAGTTTATATGAAGTACAATATAAATATTGGTTTATGGAACACACAATCTGAGTTCAGCCTATTGAAAATACAATGCAGATACATCCACTGAAACGCACAATATAAATCGCTCTATTCAACGAAGAGAATCTCAACAACCTATTGAAACGATAGACAATCCAGACGCTCGCCACGTAGCATCATTCACAAAGAGGAACCGCTTTCAGATCCATGATACTCGAATGTCCGATGGATATTTATAAAGCATTTCTATGCCAATTTCTTTGCTCCTTATTTGTTGCGGAAATAGACGATGGTCCCAGCCAATCGATGCAGACGGTGCATTTCACTGGGATGTCAGTGATCACGTGGGAGCCCCCAGGTGTCCGATCGGGACCTCATTAATTAAATTCGGTAAATGTCAGAGGAGGTCGGGCGGTTAAGATGCGGGTCGACAATCAAAAGGACACAGGTTTGAACTCCGATAAAGACAGAGGCATTTTCTTTTGAGGGGAAATATAAGCCTTGCATGCACACTGCGCGGCTGCGGCTACTGCAAGGGAATTATTTCCTTAATTAATAATAATAATAGCTGGCCTCGGCAAGCGGAGATGGTGAAGCATCAGACTGTTGCTGCGAGATGTGTTCTCTGATGGCTGTAAAGACCATTCCTGGAATGGCACACTCTGCCACATTCAGGGCACACATGCAGGGAGTCAGCTGTGGAATCGTGAGTGTGCAGCACGCTTTCGCTGAGTCTCCGCGATGGTTGTACTCTCTACGATCTGAGCACCTTTGGTGACACTGGCTCGCCAAGTAGTACGATCTTGTGCAAGCATCTCCCAGGAGGTGACATCAATATTGAAGCAATTCAGAGACACGTTCAATGAGTCTGTGTAGCGTTTCTTCTGTCCTTCTGGTGAGCGCCTGTCCGTTGTGAGCTGACCGTATAACAGCTACATGTGTGGTCCAACGGGGAATTGTGGAAAACAAAGATAATAATAAAACAATGCCCGACAGAGAGCATGTCGTAAGAGGCGACTAACTGTGTGACATGTCATAACACCGGCCATGGTTAGGTGGTTTGTTAAGAGCAAAATAGATTATTTAATTTTTTGTTTTGTTTTATTTTTGAGGAGCCTTATTTCTCTAATCCCCAAGTTGTGTGCGTTGCACTATGGTTTTTATTATGCTCCTGTCGGCCCCGTGCATCCGACTTCAGCATGCATTTTATGTAAGGATCTGCCTCCTCCTGTATTTTCGAAGGTTTTATTTCCCCAGGGTAACGGCCGGTGCTGCGATGGGGATCGAACCCAGCACCTTCTGGTTGTGCGTCGTATCACTTAACCACTAGCCCATGCCGGCCCCATTTATATATATATATATTGCATCATCATCATCAGGTGCCCTGCCGATTGGCGTTGACCCTCATGAACCTCTTTCCGCTTCTATCACGTGGTTCGTTACCAACTCTGTTGTTGACTGTCGTCTATGCCATTCTCTCCAATCCGCCTCTTCTCATAACATGCCAGAAAAGGGATGACTGCCTTGTTCTGATCCTTGCAATAAGTTGTATTTGTGGTTGTCTCTCTTGTTCTGTATCATTAATCTTCTATGCAGTCCAAGGGATCCGCAGCATTCTTCTATAAAACCACATCTCCATTGCTTCCGAAGATCTATGCGTTTGCTGATTGTCCATAATTCACTGCCTTATGTCAGTACTGGTTCCACGTACCAGCCAAGGACTCTTTGGCAGTTTCGGCGACAAGGTTTTGTTCCACAATATTCCTTCATGTTCTGGAAGACCGATTTTGCTTGAGCTGTCATCTGTCATACGACATTTTTCCCATTGCTGGGACAGTCGAGGGGTTTTGAAGGCTGAGGACTACAGGCCGCTTCGCCACTGCTGTCGCCACGTCCTATGCTGGCTACGTTTGTTTATTTCACCAGCAACAGAAAAACAACATATGCCATACCGGGGATTCGAGCCGCTGCCCTCCTTGTCGGCAGGCAGGCCTCGAAACCATTCGGCCACGCGCTCCTCCCATTCGGACACGCTTGAGCTATTCTGTATTTTATTTCGTAATTGCATCTTCCATATTTGATGGCCTTTTTCGACTTGACAGACGCTCAGTAAGCTAGTCTGTTGTAGAGATGGCGCTGGCAGCATCTGTCATGGAGGGACATCGACTTTCCTGGCTGATGTTGCCGATTCTGGATTCTCTGTGACGACAGCAGTGTAAACATAAAAAGTTCGATTAGTGTGGTGTAGGCTCCTTTCTTATGCGTGGCTTGTCTTCCATCTTTGTCATCAGAACTAGCTCTGATGCCTCGATGCCCGTTCTCAGGGTCGATCTCCATGTAGCTCTATCCTACTTCTCCCAGGTATTTAGATTGATCGTAAAATCGTTCATGGTTGAGTCTGGTTAAGTCAGGCCATCCCGTAACCAGTGAGGTCTTTGGAGCACACATGAAGACATCCTCACAACTCCACGCCACCTTCTCTGCCAACGGCCGCTGACTGTGTCTCTTCTGGTCGGAGATTGGTCCATTCTTTTATGTTGTCCTTCCACCTCTTTTTGGGCCGGCCTCTTCGTCGTCTGCTTTGCATCTTTCCGTGGAGGATCGTATTTGCAAGACCATTTGATCTCGATATGTGACCGTACCAAGACCATTTGATCTCGATATGTGACCGTACCAAGACCATTTGATCTAGATATGTGACCGTACCAAGCGAGTTTCCTTCTTTTTACAGTTGCCAAGAGGTCTTCAAAAGGCCCTAATGCTGTTGTAATTCTATCTCGTATTTCCTTATTGGTAACTCAATCTTTGTACGTGACATTTAAACGTTTTCGGAAACATCTCTTCTCATCGTTCATGGATCTTTTGCAAATGTCCTTGTATCTTAATTTAGGCCTTCCGTGTGGTCTGGTACCCGATATGAGTTCACCCAGGAGTAACTGCTTCGGAATGCGGGTATTTGACATTCGTTTCACGTGGCCCAACCATCTCAGTCTCTTGTTGCTCATCAACAAGATAGAAGGTATCTTGGCACGTTTCAGTTGTTCTGAAATGGTCACCTTGTCCTGCCACTTTATGTTCATTATACTGCAAAAACATCGCATAAGAAAACTGTTGAACCTCTTCTCAGGTCTTGAACGTGTTGTCCGTGTTTCCGTTCCGTATAATAGTGTACCAAGCACGCATGCTTGATATATCATAATCTTTGAATTTAGTGTCAGCTTTCTGTTATTCCATGCCCTTTCTTTCAGCGTGCCGAAAGTTGTTGCTGCTTGCCCTGTGCGTCTATTGATCTCTCCATCGAGTGATAGTGTTGCTGTGTAGCCCAGATATTTGAACACTTGAACTTCATCGAACGGATCTTCATTTAGCGTAATTGTTTTTACTGGTGCGGTTCCAATCTGTTTTAGGACAACCGTTTTTTTTCACGTTTATAGTGCGAGAAAATATGTTGCAGGCATCGGACATATGATGTTATGTGCGCGTGCGCACGCACGCACACCGGCACCACGCGCCCGCGCGCGCACACACACACACACACACATATATATATATATATACACACATACATACATGAGTGCGTGATTGAAATACATTATGCGGTTTTTAAAACCTTGACCTACTCCGCATTCCATTGGTTAAGATAGACGTGACTAGAAAATCGAACGACTTATGATGCACGTTAACCATCCTCAGCTTACAGAGTCGTTTATCTGTTCTGGCAAATCTACTGATTTTCTTACAAATATTTCATTAGCTTCTGTGGTGTCTAGCGACCAACAAGAAATTAATTTGCAAGATATCATCAATAGATACGCACAAGAATCAGGTAAATGTAATTAGTTTCCAATGATTTTCCCTTCAGATGAATCTGTCAGGATAGTTGCGTGGATTAGATCACGTGACAGAAGTATTGCATGTTCTGTCACAGAGAGTTGCATAATTGTTGTATGTCTTGTTGCCTGGTTACGATTATACGACTGTTTGAAAGTACAGAACAGTGAAGTGCAGAATAGTGAAGTACAGAGTAGTGAAGTACAGAGTAGTGAAGTACAGAGTAGTGGAGTACAGAACACCGAAGTTCGGAGTAGTGAAGTGCAGAGTAGTGGAGTAGAGAATGGTGGAGAAGAGAATGGTGGAGCAGAGAATGGTGGAGCAGAGAATGGTGGAGTAAAGAATGGCGGAGTAGAGAATGGTGGAGAAGAGAATGGTGAAGCAGAGAATGGTGGAGAAGAGAATGGTGGAGCAGAGAATGGTGGAGCAGAGAATGGTGGAGTAGAGAATGGTGGAGCAGAGAATGGTGGAGTAGAGAATGGTGGAGCAGAGAATGGTGGAGTAGAGAATGGTGGAGTAAAGAATGGTGGAGTAGAGAATGGCGGAGTAGAGAATGGTGGAGAAGAGAATGGTGGAGCAGAGAATGGTGGAGAAGAGAATGGTGGAGCAGAGAATGGTGGAGCAGAGAATGGTGGAGTAGAGAATGGCGGAGTAGAGAATGGTGGAGTAGAGAATGGTGGAGCACAATAGCGAACGCCAGAAAAGTGGCAACACAAGGAAACCAAGATGGCGGCGCCTTATTGTGAACTCCACAGTAACTTTTTGGGTTGTTTTGAGGTGTTTTTGTTTGTTTTTTTGTTTTGGTTTCCTTATATTTGCATTCGTCTTATTTCTCTATTCCCCAATAGTGAGTTGCACTACGTTTTTATTTTGCGCCTGTCGAACCAATGCATCCTAATTGGGCATGCATTTTATGTACGGTTTTCCTTTTTCCTACATTTTCTAAGGGGATTCTGGATTCTTAATACTTGATTCTAGGAAACTAGAATTCTAGGATTATCATCACACAGAGGACATTCCTATAAGTGCGTCGTTCTCCGTCCAAGAAGCAAGCCAGAGTCCCAGTCAGGTGTTGATTTCGTATTCTTCGGATCTTTCCAGACAGAACACACATTATCCCTTAAGTCACTCCAAAATCTATCATTTTCTGCACATATGCATTTTCGCGAACCTGTCTCTTTGTCATTCTGTAGACTATCTATGACTGCCTTTATCAACTCAACTCTGTCTCTTCATCATTCTGTAGACTGCCCATGACTGCCCTTATCAACTCAACCCTGTCTCTTCATCATTCTGTAGACTGCCCATGACTGCCTTTATCAACTCAACCCTGTCTCTTCATCATTCTGTAGACTGCCCATGACTGCCCTTATCAACTCAACCCTCTCTCTCGTCATTACCGAGTCGTTCACCACAGCGCGTCCCGCCACTGCATCACCTCTTTCGTTGCCCCAGACACCTGCATGTCCCAGGCAGTAGATCCATGTGACGCCTTATACACTAGAGTTGTTCAGAAGAGAGGCCCATTCCCTTCTTAGCATGCACCTTTCTATCTTACGAAGCATGCCCTGCTAGTCTGACAGTATCACTGCGTGTGTCACTGGTTGTCACCAACCAGGGTCAGGGTTAGGACCGCTGTTACCGCCTCAATCTCCATCCTCATAGTCGATGTGATAGTGGAGTAGGCAGCTGATTTCTCTGCCATTTTTGTAGCCGACGAAACCCCAACCGCACTTGTTTGCATCTTTGCCGGTGGAGCCATCTGTGTACTGAATTGGGTCTTGTGGTCCTGAGTGTTGCTGGATCAGCTCCTGTATTGAAGCTTCTGTCCTAGTGCTGCCCAACTCAGCTGGAATGTGCTTGTATCTTGTTTTTTGTTGTTTGTTTTTTGTTTGCGAATGCCCACAATAAGTCGGGTACTCATCTGTGCGCTCTGGAAAGGACTTTAAGTTGCGGGTTGTCGTAGCTTTCCTCTCATTCCGTGTTTGTATTTTAATAACGGTTATCTTGATTACACCTCTCTATCCATCTTGTATGAAAAAGCTGCGCAAACAATTGTTTTTCTTGAATTTTTTAGTTCTGCGCTTTTCATCTGAATATTTAGTGTTTTCTCTATTGAGCTGATTTTCATTGTCCCTGTCTTTGCTGTATCATATTATGTTTATCACAGACATTGCGATGGGCACTGAGATGTTCTTGGAGGTTTTGTTCATCTGAATGAAAGATGCCCTAATCATCTGCAAAAAAGAAGCTCGTTCTCGTCTTAAAGGCCCCTATTGAGGGGACATTGAATTTAGGAAACATTTAGGGAGCAATCAATGGGGACCTATCGGATTTGGACAATGCAACTGGCGATCCAGACTGGAGTATGTTTAAATGAATCGTGAGTGGAACAGAGAGGGGCGCCTGAGAGGATGAAGCATGATTATGTACAACCAGAAGTATAGTGGCGACAGTACCCCCTTCTTCGTTATTATATCTTCAGTCCCTTATGTCGTTAAACGTCGTGGGGAGGTGCGACCTACTTTCTTTCATATTTTGTTTTTGCCAAGTGAAAATCCCCTGGTGACTTGCCAGGTCAATCCCAGCATCTGTTAGCCCCTGGAAAAATACGATCGCCTATTTTTGAGACGTAAATTAGAAGCGTAAGTTAGAGCAAGGTAGACCCGCAGTCTGTCAGGCGCCAGCTAAGCCACTCCGCTAACCACATAACCAAGACCTGTTGTTATGGCCACACAGTCCATTTTTGCGACACATTCTCTGTGGGGGCGAGAACCTCTAGAATAATTGGAGTAGATTCTTAACTTGAATTTTGCGCGAGAGATCAGGGGAAATATTTACCGGATGATCCACGTGAAAAATGATTTGAACCCGCGACCTCCAGTACCTATGGGTTGTCTAGAGTACAGTGACGTCGATTCTTGACAGGAAAGAAACAACAAAAAATAAATACTCTTTCTTTCCCTTTTTTTCATTGACTGATGTTACGAATATACGGGCTCAATATGTTGAGCAGTGTATAAAGCTGTGGTGGTCAGCGATCGAAAACTGACTGCTAGCCTCAGGAGCAGCGGCTCAGAGCTGCCAATACTCTTCTCCATCTACAAGTAGTGATCGTGGCTGCAAACAGGACAGGCTGGCTAAGGAGAGGGGATCGATGAGGGAAGGCTAACCTGGTACCAAAGAAGGGCATGCTGAAGTCGGATGCGTCGGACCGAAAGGTGCAAATATCGCAGTCAGGCTGTAAACAACGACACAGCTCAACTCAGTTCTCCGGATTACATCCTGCAACTTGCTAAGCCCTTTTCAGGGCTTGGTAGCGGGAGATTGAGAACGTTCAGGGCTTGGTAGCGGGAGATTGAGAACGTTCAGGGCTTGGTAGCGGGAGATTGAGAACATTCAGGGCTTGGTAGAGGGAGATTGAGAACGTTCAGGGCTTGGTAGCGGGAGATTGAGAACGTTCAGGGCTTGGTAGCGGGAGATTGAGAACGTTCAGGACTTGGTAGAGGGAGATTGAGAACGTTCAGGGCTTGGTAGCGGGAGATTGAGAACGTTCAGGGCTTGGTAGCGGGAGATTGAGAACGCTCAGCGCTTGGTAGCGGGAGATTGAGAACGTTCAAGGCTTGGTAGCGGGAGATTGAGAACGTACAGGGCTTGGTAGCGGGAGATTGAGAACGTTCAGGACTTGGTAGATGGAGATTGAGAACGTTCAGGGCTTGGTAGCGGGAGATTGAGAACGTTCAGGGCTTGGTAGCTGGAGATTGAGAACGTTCAGGGCTTGGTAGCGGGAGATTGAGAACGTTCAGGGCTTGGTAGCTGGAGATTGAGAACGAACGAAATATATTCTGCCAGAAATGTTGCATGAACAACAAAAAAAGACAAAAAAGAATTGCCTATTTCGAAGTCCTGTAGTGCCTGTGAAAGATAGGCTTATATAGTTGTTTTATCTAAACACCGTCCGACAGATATTAGAACCGGCCAAATAAAGATAGGATTTTCAAGCATTTCAGAAACGCTATTTTCCCTGATATTTTTCAATTACACAGAGTGAATTTCTTTTTAAGTTGTGAAAATCGATGAGCGCATTCCCAATAAAGCACATAGAGAATTGTTTACATTATATTCCCCCCCTCGGCGGAATATCAATTTAAATAAATGGAGAATTGTGTTTGCTTTTTTTTTTCAACAACTTCAACCGTTTGAGATTTGTTGTTAGAGTTGATTAAACGGAAGGACAAATAGTCCAGGACGTCTCTAATAGACTGATGCTTCTTCCTTTCTTTTTCTCCATTCTTTTCTTCCTTCCTCCCTCCCTTTCCCTTTTTCCTTCCTCCATTCTTCCTCTTTTCTCCCTTTCTTTCTCCTTTCTTGCTTTCTTCTTACCACCCCTTTCTCCTTTCGTTCCCTCTTCCTTCCTTGATTCTTCCTACATTTCTTCTTCCAGCCTTTCTCCTTTCTACCTTCCTTCTTCCTTTCTGTCTTCTTTCCACCGTCCTTCCTACTTTCCTTCTGTCTTCCTTCCATCTTTCCACCTTCATTCCTTATTTCCACCTTCCTTTCTTCGTCCTCTCTTCTTTCTCCCACCTTCCTCCCTCCTACTCCTTCGTCTCTTCTTCCTTCCTTCTGTCTTGCTTCCACCTTCCTTCCTTCCTTCTGTCTTGCTTCCACCTTCCTTCCTTCCTTCTTTCTACCTTCCTTTCTTCGTCCTCTCTTCTTCCTTCCACCTTCCTCCCTCTTACTCATTCCTCTTCTTCCTTCCTTCCACCTTACTTTCCTCCTCACTCCTACTCCTCCCCTATCTTCTTTATTACCCAGAAAACGAGTTATTCTCACTTTTATGCTTGTTTCCCAGCAAATCCCAACGGACATGCTGCCATATTTTCTTAAGCGTGACGCGGCATGTCTAGTGTTGTTTTAATACCCCATTATCAATCTATGTGCTCCTTGAGCGTCAAACATGGAGCATCATGCAGAAACAGGCGCTCTCCAGTTGGAACGGTGTGACTTTACTAAGTCCATTTATCTTGTTTAGACCCATAGTTGAGCCTTCTCTGACGATCGTTCTGCGAAGTCTCTTTTAGGCCTTTCACACATGCCTTTTTTCCCCTTATGATGGTAGAACATTAGTAGCCCATGGCAAGCGAAGATGGCGACCATCAGACGGTTTTTGTGTTGGTGATGTAACTTGCGCTGTTTTGGGATTATAGTGAGGAAGATTCTGCGCTGGTCATCAACCTCACTCGCTGGTCCCAAACTACCTTGGACCAGTGGCAAGACTTAACTTAAGACGACTGGAGGTAATTCAGGATGCAGGCATTCTAGTCCCACCTTCTTTGAGACCAGAGAGGGGGGGGCGGGGGTCGTTTGAAACCAGCGAGGTTAGAACCCACGTCGTTTCCGTTCATCGCTTTGAGAGGTGAGCGCCTTTCCTCTCGACCACAGCAAACCTGGTGGTAGACAAATTTTGTAGTTTTCTCTTCTGAGCTTCTTTGTCTTGAATTCTTTCCAGGATAGTTAAATAGTTTTTCTAAGACATTTATTTTCAAAAGCATTCAGTTTATTTTGTAGTGGCTTTGCCGATTTCCAATGGCCGATACAACGCAAAACATGTGTGCAGAGGCAACATTCCCATCAACAAAGTGTGCCCAAAGGTGACAATGGCTTGGGAATCACTGCTATATCGTGTAAGGAGTATCGTTTCTAGAACTCCCTGCAAACCTAGAAGACCACTCCATATGGGTGGCCGACTTCGGATGATCTGAGTGAATGGTTTCGGTGTGGAGCGCCATGAGTTTCAGGCTCTACTCTAGAGACTGTTAGACACACGCTCTCATTCCGGCAGTGGTTCTATTCTCGTCTTTGCTCCACACAAGAGTTCTCCCGCGGAACCCCATCAATGGAAGAAGAAATCACTACTCATAATATGCTAGGTTTGTCTTCCTATATATATCTTGTGACGGACCAGCCCAAATATTGTATCAATTACTCTGGGTTACTTTCACAATTAACTTCACGAATAGCCAACATTGCGTGGTGGTAGTTTAGTTTAGTAGAAGAATCAACGTCATTATGGTTAAACCCATAAGTGCTCTGTTCTCCATATGTTTTGGGAGAATCTAGGCATAATGCACGGACTCCGTAGCACCGGTGAGGATACAGTAATAGATTGGCTAGATTTTTACCATAATTTTGAATTTTTTCCTGGGCAGCGACCGTTAAGCCTACTCTTTGCGATTTCTAACTGCTGATGGATTTTTAACGTGCAGGACACTGTACACGGCCGTCCGATCTCTACTACCCAGATATTCGGGGAATTACCGGAAAGTCCACGTGAAAAAATCCCGGTCTCCGTCAAGATTTGAACCCACGACCTCCAACACCCAAGACTGACGTCTTACCTCGAGACCACTCGGTGGTACTGACGTCACTTAAAACCGCATAGTCTCGATGCGATATTTGAGACGGCACTTTCAGTCAGCTCAGCTGATTCAATTGCACTTTTAATAATTAGCGAACTTAATGATCGTCGAACCTCCAAATGTGAGCAGAGCTTCTTCCTGTAGACCGTTATCCATTGAAATTAACGTGTGTCATCGATTGCACCTTCAATGTAAGTCCTTGATTGCACCTTCAATGTAAGTCATTGATTGCACCTTGAATGTGTCATTGATTGCACCTTGAATGTAAGTCATTGATTGCACCTTGAATGTAAGTGTTTTATTGCACCTTCAATGTAAGTGTTTTATTGCACCTTCAATGTAAGTGTTTTATAGCACCTTCAATGTCAGTGTTTTATTGCATCTTCAAACAAAACGAGACATTACTATGGAGGCATTTGTTGAGGGTTGGGAGGAGAGAGGGGGCGGTGATGGTAATATGTGATGTACATGATGTAAGAGCGACAAAGATAGCGCCCTACCGGCTGCTGGTCTACTGGTGTTTTAGTTTATTATGGATGCAACCAGACCACGGATTTGCGTGGAATTCACACCAGTGACGACTTACACTTGTGTGTTCTCGGAAACGTATCGTCGTTGTCCATTTGGACTGTTCAATTCGTTGGTTTTTGGTGTTTTCTTTAGCCCGGTTACCCTGGCCTGGGACTCGGCTATATGAATTATCACTACGCTTTAACCTGTGTCATAATTTCACGGTCTTGTTCACACGGCTCAACTTCACAAGATTGACGCCCTTCCTAGCATCGGTTTTGGTGCGACTGAAATTTAGACAGGCCTATAATGGACTAGAACACGGCCTGGGAGAGATGCCACTACGACCTCTAGTGGCTATGGGAAAGGCACGACACACAACGATAGATGCCATCCCCCTCCGCTGCCTTTTGGGATACCTGTTTACGGGAAAGGCTTCAGGACTAAACCCTGAGGAAAAATCTGCATTCCTGTACATGATCGTTATCGTCTCGATAAAATCAAATCTTGCCACTGTTCAAAGGTAGCTCAAGACCGGAGAGTGAGGTTGACAAAATGTGCAGTTTCTTCCTCACTTTTATCGAAATCACAGCGCAATTCATCTATTTCAGCGGACACAGAAAGAAAAAAGACTGTCCACACGGCTGAACAAAAAAAGTGGTCATCACTTGTGATGGACGAACATCATGTAAAACAGGCAGGGGGGAGGAAAGGGGGGGGGAGGGGAGAGAGACACTCTAATTGCTAGACTGCTGCTGTTTTTGTTACTTCACATTTCGATTGGCGGACATATCTGTGTGTATATTGTTAGCTAAATTACACGAATTCACTGAAGTAATCTCCCACCACTTGAATGATGGATGCGTGTGTGCCAAGATGTGGATCGTACCTTATGTACCCACTTACGATAAACGAGGCAGCAAGGGGGGGGGGGGGGGGGGTTCTTGCGTGAGCCATCTGTGTTGCCGTTTATATTTTCAATACATTCATCTGTAGTGTTTCTTGAGCACCATCAATCGATCTTTTTCTTTGTTTTCATCTTGCTCTGAAACACTGCTGTCTGTTATGATATGCTCGCGAGACGTGAATCTTCGGAGACACGTATGATATACGACTCAACGTTATATGCCTGTCAATATATGCCATGCATGGCGATGAGCCAACTTGCTGGCATATTTCTCTATTTCCCAGTCTGTCTCTTCTAGTGACCTTGACTGATTTTCCCAAACGTTTGAGCCAAGATGTTAAAATGTTAGATGTAAGGCAAACAGTGGAGCCATTAAGCGATGCAATTCCGTTTCAGAAAGTGTGGGGATGCATTCTTTGCTCAGCGGTTGGCAAACATATGGATTTTCGCAAGCGTTTAAACAGAGATTTTTAAAATGTTAGCCATTAGACAAATAGCTTTTCTAGGTTAGGATGAAAACTTCTGACAGAGTAGACAGGAGTCCCATCAGTCTCAACAGACACACCCCCCCCCCCCCCCCCCACCCCCAAGTTTCAACAGACAAAAACGCCACAAATATGAACAGACATAAACCCCCACAAGTCTGAACAGACATAAAACCGTCACAAGTCTGAACAGACTAAAGCCCACAAGTCTGAACAGACTAAACCATCACAAGTCTGAACAGACTAAAGCCCACGAGTCTAAACAGACTAAAGTCCACAAGTCTGAACCGACTAAAGTCCACAAGTCTGAACAGACTAAAGTAGACAAGTCTGAACAGACTAAAGTCCACAAGTCTGAACAGACTAAACCTCACAAGTCTTAACAGACTAAAGCCCACAAGTCTGAACAGACTAAAAGACTAAAGCCCACACGTCTGAACAGACTAAAATGCCACCAGCCTGAACAGACTAAGTCGCCGTCAAGTCTGAACAGACTAAACTCCACAAGTCTGAACAGATTAAACTTCATGTAGATTCCTGGGCCGCTTATCAGAGAAATTACAGTAGGACCTCTACATGTTGTAAGACATGACTAAATAGTGTTGTGTATGGATGTCGCGTTAACTAAGTTCATTAATGTCAAAAACAAAATGTATGATAGCGTGACGGAGAAGAAAGAAAGGATGAAACCTACATTACAACCAACATTCCGTAACTCAACTTTATGTCTTTATACTGGTTTAGAAGACTCATCAGAGTCTGTATACAACCAGTTTCATTTACATTTTCTTGCTCAAAAAGCTATGCACATCCAATCCATTCTTAAATGAATTAATTGTCCCTGCCTTCACTACTTCATGTGGCAATGCATTCCAAGCATTCACCCCTCTCTGACTAAAAGAATATTTCCTAATATCTAATCTGGACCTCTCTTTAGTTAATTTGTAGCTATGACCCCTTGTTCTTGTGGGTGGTTGAATTTTGAAAAAAACTTGTTATAGTCTAATTTATCTGTTCCTCTGATCATCTTATAAACATTTTTAAGTCACCTCGAATTCTTCTATTTTCTAGACACTGTAGGCCGGTTTTTCTGAGTCTTTCCTCATAACTGTAATTCTGGAATCCCACTATCATCTTTGTCACTCTTTTTTGTATTCTTTCCATCATGTTTATATCCCCTCTACGATAAGGACTCCACACCTGTACACAGTACTCCAATCTAGGTCTAACTAATGCTTTATACAGTTTGACTATCTTCAGGGGCAACAGTCCCAAGATCCTTGAGCTAACATATCATGGAAGTAGATATGAATCAACGACTCAAAGATTTCACTTTGGAGAACTCAACTTACAAGAGCTTCAAGTGTCATGGCATATTTTATGAGAGATCTGCCTATGTGGGCTCTTGCTTATGGGAGATCTGCCTATGTGGGCTCTTGCTTATAGGAGCTCTGCCTATGTGGGCTCTAGCTTATGAGAGCTCTGCCTGTGTGAGCTCTGCCTATGTGGGCTCTTGCTTATGAGGGCTCTGCCTATGTGGGCTCTTGCTTATGAGAGCTCTGCCTGTGTGGGCTCTTGCTTATGAGAGCTCTGCCTATGTGGGCTCGGTTTGTGAGTAATCAATTTATGAAGGCTTGACATGACAATGTGAGCGGACAAAGTACGATGGCCAAGCCTGAATGGCTCCCCTCTCGACTCACTCCGGTGTTTGTGTCGTTTTCTGATGTTTGCTGGTTCCTGTTTGGACTATAACCAGGGGGTGTAAAGGACTTTATTCTGTAGAACTGATGTGCTTTCAAACGGTTATCCTGTTTGTGCTGCGGCTGTGCCTGGCTTAAGTTGCGGGACCCGTCTATGATGGCCTCCAATGTTCCGGTTGACTGCACCCCAGAATTCAGCCCAGGTTATAACTTACTCAAGGACCTCCCTTGCTCGGACTAAAGCTGTCTTCCTCCTGTCCCCCCTCCTCCACCCCACCCCTCCCCCCTTATAAATAGGGCTTGACTTATGAGAGTTCAACTTATAAATAGGGCTTGGACTTAAGATAGCTAAACTCATGAGAGCTCAACTTATAAATAGGCTTTCAAACTCATTACAGCTTAACTCATGAGAGCTCAAATTATAAACAGACTTTCAAACTTATGAAGGCTTAATTTATGAGAGCTCAACTTACATAAACGGGGCTCGGACTTATAAGGGCTTGACTTTTGAGAGCTCAACTTATAAATAGGGCTTGAACATATGAGGGTTCATCTTATAAGAGCTCAACTTATAAATAGGGTGTTCTGACTTATAAGGGCTTGACTTATGAGGGCTCAACTTATAAATGGGGCTCGCACACCCGAACTATGACTTTTGTTAATGAAGCAACTAGAGTAGTAGGAGCAAGAACGAAGGGGACTCAATGGTCTCGAGGTAAGGTCTCCGCCTTGGTTCCAGAGGTTGCGTGTATTCGAATCCCGGTGTTTGCTGGAATTTTTTTTCATGTGGATCTTCCGGTAAAAATGTCCCTGATCTCTGGGTAGTGAGATCGGACTCCCGTGTCCATTATCGAGCATGCTAAAAATCCCTTGGCAGTTGGAAATTGAAAAGAGTAGGCTTAACGGCCGATGCCTGGACAACATTCAAATTAAAAATCTAACCAAGTAATTTGTACCGTTCCACAGGTGGTTTGTTAAGAACAGCTATAGATAGCGCCTAACTGGTTGCAGGTCTACTTTGCTCTAGTGTTTTGAGTCTATTAAGATGGACTCGCACATCAGTTAAACCACCCTCCAAGAAACTGGTTGCATACAGACTCTGTAGACTTCTAAACCGGTATAAAGACGTTAAGTTGAGAATCTGTTGTTGCACATGGGAGTAGAGATACAAGAGTTTCATCCATCCTTACCTGTAAGCGCTGTCATCCATAAACTTTCTCCTGTCCATCCGTGTCCTATTAGTCAGGCAAGAGTTGAAGGTGGCAAGACTGTCTGCCCAGGTGTGCAGATTACCTGTTCCAAATAAGGCAAGGCCTCCGCCACCTGTCAATTAACATTTTATTTTAAATGGATTATTTCACATAGTACTTTTCTCATTTCTCAGTAATCTTTTTCCATATGACATCTACATTACCCAGTGCCATCTACCATGTCCCATCTACATTACCCGGTGATATCTTCCATGTCCCATCTACATTACCCAGTGCTATCTTCCATGTACCATCTACATTACCCAGTGCCATCTACCATGTCCCATCTACATTACCCACTGATATCTTCCATGTCCCATCTACATTACCCAGTGATATCTTCCATGAACATCTACATTACCCAGTGATATCTTCCATGTCCCATCTACATTACCCAGTGATATCTTCCATGTCCCATCTACATTACCCAGTGATATTTTCCATGTCCCATCTACATTACCCAGTGATATCTTCCATGAACATCTACATTACCCAGTGATATCTTCCATGTCCCATCTACATTACCCTGTGATAACTTCCATGTGTCATCTACATTACCCAGTGTTATCTTCAATGCCCGAACTGCTTTACCCAGTGTCATATTCTGTCATGTGTCATCTACATTACTCAATGTCATCTTCTTCTATATGTCATCTACACTACCCAATGTCATCTACCTCCATGTGCCATCTACACTACCCAATGTCATCTACGTCCATGTGTTATCGACATTACCCAATGTCATCGACTTTCATGTGTCATCTACACTACCCAAAGTCATTTTCTATGTGTCATCTACACTACCCAATGTCATCAACCTTCATGTGTCATCTACATTACCCAATGTCATCTTCTGTCACGTGTCATCTGCATCACCCAGTTATATCTTCCTTCATGTGCTAAGAAGACACATGGTCTTCTTCACACCCTAAAAATCTACAGTTTAGTGTCATTGGCTCTTGTCGGAGCGAGGTTGATAGACACTAAACCATTTCATTATCTGCTTGTCTATATGTGGAATGTATGGAGCTGCTTCAATATGTTGTTTTTTCTTTTTTCTCAATATCCCACTACCAAGCCATGAAGAGGACTTGCAAGTAGCCAGGATGTTGTCCAGAGAATGGAATGCGTTGTGCAGTAGTTTAAAGCTGGACTGCGATATCTGCACCTTCCGGTCCAACACATCCGACTTCAGCAGACATTTTATAGTGCGGGTTAGCCTTCCCTCTTCGATCCTTTCTACTTAGCCAGCGTGCTCTGTTGCAGCTCTAGTGTTTTGAATTTATTAAGATGGATTGCGGGGAGGGTGTAGACAGGTCTTGGCAGCTCTGGTTCGTTGGCCCGGACGTCAGAAGTCAACTTTGGGTCACTGCTGCAGATCGTCTGCTGTTCAGCATCTTGATCCTGTTCTTCTCTTCTAGAAACCTTAACCCTCTTCATAAACATCTCAGTTCACATGTTCTACCAAAAAATGAGAAATGTGATTTGAATGAGTTACGATATTGTTTTTAAAAACACAGGATCTATCTATGAGCTGTACCGTTTTCGATAAAAGAAAAGATCAAATGTTTGCACGTTAATTTTAAGTGGCACTGACATGTGGCAGTATACACATTACCCAAGTGGTCTGCCAGGGTCTTTGTGCACGACAAGGACAAGAATAGCACCACTGTCCCACAGAGAGCATGTCATAAGAGGCGATTGACTAACTGTGTGACATGGTTAGGTGGTTTGTTAAGAGCAACATAGATAACGCCTAACAGAACAGGACGCAGGTCTACTTTGCTTTAGTGTTTTGAGTGTTTTAAAATGGAATCGCACATCGGTTAATCACCCTCAAGGAAACTGCAGTCTTTTACTTTAGTTTAGTTTAGTTGAAGAATCAACGTCATTGCACATGGTTTAACCCATAAGTGCTCTGTTTTTCTACATATTTTTAGAGAATTTCTGCCCAATGCACGAACTCCGTAGCACCGGCGATGATCCCATTATAGATTGGGTAGATTTTTAACATAATTTTGAATTTTGCCCAGGCAGTAGCCATTAAGCCTACCCTTTACGATTTCCAAGTGTCGATGGGATTTTTAACGTGCTCGACATTGCACAAGGTCATCCAATCTCTACTACCCAGAGATCCGGAGAAATACCAGAAAGTCCACGAGAAAAAAACCAGGTCTCCTCCGTTATTTTAACCTATGACCTCCAGCACCTGAGACAAACATCTTACCCCGAGACCACTCAGTCCCCTAAACCAGTATAAAGACGCTAAGTGAAGTTAATACAGAAGCTTAATTCTCCGCTAAATCTGCCAGCTATCTTGATCTTTCTGCTGAAAATATTTGCACCTAATTTTGCCTAGAGGGGAAATTGTTCATTTTTCTGAAGGTCTCTCTACTGTCATCGGAATTCTTCTTCTTCTTCAGTGTTTGTCCTGAAAAGGATGTGACATTGTATCATAATTTATAGAGAGGCTGTGATATCGGTGCCTTTCGCCAAACGCACCTGGTCGCAGCTGGGTTTCTTGGGTACTGGGTTTGCCTTCCAACTGCGATCTTATACACTCTGCACTATTGGAGTTTGTTTCCAGGGCCGCCGCTTGGAGGCGGAATAGGGTCTTGGTCAGCTTTGGTTCGCTGACCGTGATAGTCAGCTTTGGTTCGCTGACCGCGATGCAAGCAACCAGCTATGAGTCCCTGGCTGCTGTCAGCTTCATTCACTGTGTTGCATCATCAGCCTTATTAAAACTCCAGTACTGGAGGTTTACAACACGGATATATGAGCATCTGCTGTATCCGTGGCTGGATTAATGCATACATACGAGAGGCATTCAAGTCAAACCGGGACTTTTTTAAAGTAGTTAAAATGCAATTTAAAAAAAATATAATCCCCTGCAATGTTTATGCACTTATCCCAACATTTAAGTAATGCTTGAGAAGCTTCAACGTAGAAGGATTTGTCAGTATGTCTGAACCAATCCAGGACAGACTGTTTCACTTCGTCACCAGTGCTGAAATGCTGACCTCCCAGGAATTCTTTTCGGGGCCCAAATAGGTGAAAATCACTTTGTGCGAGGTCTGGGCTGTTAGGTGGATGTGACAATACCTCCCAGCCGAAGTTGCTGTAGATGGTACATAGTGCGGTGAGCCGTATGAGGTCAAGTATTATCTTCCAGGAGCATGATGGGATTATCAGTCACGAATTTACGGCCTTCTCTAAAATGTTTACATCACTCAAATGTCTTACTGCAACTGAGTGTCTCATTACCGTAGGGTGATTGCAGTCTTCTGTAAATTTCCACAGATTTCACGCCTTATTCCTGAAGGTGCTGGGTTCGATCCCCATCACAGCACCGGCCGTTACCCCGGGGAAGCAAACCCTTAGAAAATGCAGGAGGAAGCAGACCCTTACATAAAATACATGGTAAGTAGGAAACACTGGGCTGACATGCGCAAAATAAAAACCACAGTGCAGCACCTTGAGGATTAGAGAAATAAGGTGAATAAAAAAACTTTTTTTTCTTTTTTTTCTCAAACAGGTAAAGTGAGCAAAGCAAGTTAAGGTAGCAGTGAAAAAGGCAAATGCAATGTTAGGTATGATAAAAGGAAATATTAAACATAGGAGCAAGGAAGTGATAGTCAAACTGTATTAACATTAGTTAGACCTAGATTGGAGTACTGTGTGTAGGTGTGGGGTTATTATCGTAGAGAGGATATAAACATGCTTGAAAGGATACAAAAAAGAGTGACAAAGATGATAGTGGGATTCTAGAATTACAGTTATGAAGAAGGACTCAGAAAAACTGGCCTACATTGTCTAGAAAAGAGAATTTGAGATGACTTAATACAGATTTATAAGATGATCAGAGGAACAGATAAATGAGACTATAACAAGTTTTTTTCAAAATTCAACCACCTACAAGAAGAAGAGGGCATTGCTACAAATTAACTAAAGAAAGGTCCAGATAGATATTAGAAAATATTTTTTTAGTCAGAGAGGGGTGAATGCTTGGAATGCATTGCCACAGGAAGTAGTGGAGGCAGGGACAATTAATGCATTTAAGAATAGATTGGATGCACATAGCTTTTAGAGCAAGGTAATGTAAATGAAACTGGTTGTATACAAACTCTTCTTAACCAGTATAAAGACGTTAAGTTAAGAGGAGGAATGACAGACATACTGCTCATCTAATTAGAACTCCAAACCTATGATAGATTCCCAAATCAAACCAGGACTTTTTGTTCCAGTTCTACCTGAATGGGTTATAACGTGCTGGAACTACTATCATTAGTTAGGGGAACTTGTGGCCCTATTACTGCTAGGTGGCACACTTGCCATGGACCAGTCACATGACAGATAAATAATGTTGACGGACAACACTGTTAGTGCTTACATGGAACAGCTTGTTGTGATGAAGTTTCTTGTGAAATAAGGCGTGAAACCTGCAGAAGACTGCAATCACAATACGGTGATGAGACACTCAGCCGCAGTAAGCCATTTGAATGGTGCAAACATTTTAAGAAAGGCCATACATCCGTGAGTGATGATCCCGTCCTGCTCCTGGAAGATAACCCTCAACCTCATACGGCTGGCCACGCTATGTACCATCTGCAGCAACTCTCTGGGAGGTATTGCCACATCCACCTTACAGCCCAGACCTCACTCCAAGCAATTTCCACCTGTTTGGACCCCTAAAAGAATTCCTGGAAGGTCAGTATTTCAACCCTGCTGCTGAAGTGAAACAGCTTTTCTTGGATTGGTTCAGACCAACTGACAAATCTTTCTAACTAGTTGCTTTCCAAATACCGGGATAAGTGCATAAACATTGCAGAAGATTATATAGAAAATAAATGGTACTTTGACTACTTAAAAATTAATTTTTCTCCTTACAAAAGAAAGTCCCAATTTGACTTAAACACCCCTCGTACATTGCCTCTCTCCCACAATCCCAGATTTTCGGCCGCTGAAGAGTTGTTACTCTCCCCAACAGATTCACCCATATTGACACCTGACTCTTTTTTGCCATCGTCCTTTTGTTATAATTTTTATTCTGTGTTAGTCTCTCCTCCCGTAACACATCAAGACCATTATTATTATTTAAAAAGCACATTTAAATTCTGCCAGTTCACGAACAAATAGCAAACTGACAACATGTCCATCAAAAGCATTTTATCATTTGCTAATTAGTGCCTGTGCAATTATACAAGGGGTGGATTAACCATTAAATAAAATAAGCACCTGCTTAGGTGACAAATAATGCTTAGGTGACGAATAATGCTTAGGTGATGAATAAAAAAATTGCATTAACAAAAATAATAATCAAAATACAAGTATTTTACAGAAAAGGGGAGAATCAAAAAGGAGACGATTTCCGTCTGCCCCAATAACAATACAATAGCTATTTTGAGTGGAGTGAGTGGTCTCTAGGTAAGACATCGGCCTCGTGTTCTGGAGTCACGGTTTAAAATCATGGCGAAGACCATGATTTTTTTCCAGAGTCTGTATACAACCAGTTTCTTTGTTCTAAAAGCTATGCACATTCAATCTATTCTTAAATGCATTAATTGTCACTGTCTTCACTACGTCCTGCGGCAATGCATTCCAAGCATTCACCACTCTCTGACTAAAAGAATATTTCCTAATATCTAATCTGGACCTTTCTTTAGTTAATTTGTAGCTATGCCCTCTTTGTTCTTGTAGGTGGTTGTATTTTGAAAAACTTGTTATAGACTAATTTATCCCTTCCTTTGATTATCTTATTAACCTGTATTATGTCACCTCGAATTTTTCTTTTTTCTAGATACTATAGGCCGGTTTTTCTGAGTCTTTCCTCATAACTGTAATTCTGGAATCCCACTATCAGCTTTGTCGCTCTTTTTTGTATCCTTTCCAGCATATTTATATCTACTTTATGATAAGGACTCCACACCTGTACACAGTACTCCAATCTAGGTCTAACTAAAGCTTTATACAGTTTGACTATCACTTTCTTGCTCCTATGTTTAATATTTTTTTTTATCATACCTAACATTGCCTTTGCCTTTTTCACTGCTACCTGGACTTTACCTGTATGATCTATTATAACCCCTAGCAACATGACACTTGACATAGCAGAAATGTCTGGGTTATGACACTAAGAAACTCACCAAGTGCAGTGTGTCCTTGGGTGTGTTTAAGGATCTCACTGTGTGTCTTTGGCAGATCCTCATCTTTGAGTAAATGGTAGCGAGTGAAGGACATGAAGCAGTAGAACTTTGAGCGCGATTTATGGGAAAACAGTGGCGAGGTCATGAGTTCTTTGCCAAAAAAGCTCCACAGCTCATAACTGAATGTATAAATGAAGAAAAGAAATAACAGTCTGTGTTTTAACAAAAAAATCAACAAGGTAATATTTGAATGACATTTGGCTAAATTCTAGTTAATTAATTTTCTTTCCACTTATGCCGTTAAATGTCGTGGGAATCTAAGTCATCTGCCCTGCGCCAAGAGCATTGCATCTGTCAATATGAGCCTATGCCATTCCACTATCACTCTAATGTCATCTATCCACCTGTCTCATGGCTGCCCCATTGCCCTGTAGCCAGTTCTACCAGCTTTGTAAGCCATCAGTAGAAGTTGATGAGGGTGCATTCTCATGAGATGATCAAACCAATGTATTTTGTTCTGGAAATGTTTTCGCCAAATCTCGTTTCACATCGTCTTTCCTGGTAACACTGATGACCTTCCTCAAACACTTAATTTCATATGACAAAATTCTGCTCACATGTATCTTGGCCAGAGGCCATGTTTGGTACTGGTAGCACAGAGTCGGCATAAATATACTGTTTACCAGCTGTTGCTTTCTTGCCAAAGTAATGCTCGGGTCCCTAAGCAGTGGTGACAGCTGATAAGTTACCACAGATGCTTTCTGACAGCTAGTCCTGATTTCCCAGTTGATCAAACTGTCTGCCAACAATATACTGCCAAAATACTTGAAGTCATGTGCTTGTTGAAGAGCAATATCATTAACACTTATGTTGAGTGATCCACATATTCTACTAATCCTCACAGTTTCTGTTTTCGTTTAGTTAATTTGCATATATTGTATTTAGCACAGGTACTCCCAAGCGCATTCATGTGATTATATGATTTTGCAATTTACTTTCACCGTCGTAAAGCAGACACTGATCTATCGGAATCTGTTGTGGCCTGTGCTGAGTTTGATGATCATCATCTGGTAGGCCCTGTTGATCTTGTAGTAAGTGTCACTATGATGGTGTTCTGAATGCTCCGTTAACCGTTTGCTCTTGTATCTGCACCTGGTAAACCTCTTGGCCTCTAGATAATTTATACGTATATCAGGTTGAGGCAGCGTTCTGCCTTCTCTTGCCAGTATGTCAGCCTCCTGATTGCAATTATGTTGCAATGAGATGAAATCCACTGGATCACCGCTTTCCTAAATCGGTGACCTGAGTTGACCCACTTTATCCAGGGGTGCTTCCACAGCCGAAAGAATTTCTGGAAGTCAGTTTTTAGAGCTTCAGCAACAAATCTTGAATGAAGTGCAAAGCGAAGGCCGGAGGATTCCTCACAACAGTGCTCCACAACCCATGCATCGAACCTCATCCAGGATATTTTGCTGAAACACGACATTGAACATGTTTGCCATTCTACCCTACTCCCCGAACATGGTTCCCTGCGACTTTTAGCTCTTTCCAAGACTCAAGATGCTACTCAACGGGACGACATTTCAGGACATAGAAGAAATCAAGACAAATGGGATAAAAGCTCCTCTTGGAGATCCCAAATAATGACTATGAGAAATCTTTCCAGAAAAGTAGGAACCACTCACAGAAGTCTCAGCTTACAAGGGGGCTATTACAAAGAGGCGTAGGTTTTTAATTAAATAGGTCAACCCGACTAGTCCGCTGGGGTCTTTGTGTATGACAAGGACAAGAATAGTACCACTGCACCACAGAGAGCATGTCGTAAGAGGCGACTAACTGTGCGACATGGCCTAACACTGGTTATGGATAGGTGGTTTGTTAAGAGCAGCATAGATGGCGCCTAACAGGCTACGGGTCTACTTTGCTCTAGTGTTAAAGTCTCCTAAGATGGACTCGCACACATCAGTTAACCACCTTCCACGGCACTTGTCAGGATACAGCAGAGTAATAAGCTGCCCGAGCCTAGCTTGTTAAGTGGGAGATCCTCTTCCTGGCTACATCCAATTTACGCCAGAGCTGGGACCTGCACAGCAGCATTTGCTCCAGTAGAAGTACAGGTCGACTAAGACTAAATTAATATTAAATAGGTCAGTGAGTTTTCCCCAAACACACGAATATTGCACCTCCAAGTAGTGTCTAACGACACAAATGAGACAGACGAGATGAACAGACCAAAATGTAATGAACACCTCATCGTGGTGTCTAACGACACAAATGAGACAGACGAGATGAACAGACCAAAATGTAATGAACACCTCATCGTGGTGTCTAACGTCATAAATGAGATGAGATGGTCAGACCACAATGTAATGAACACCTCCTCGTGGTGTCTAACGTCATAAATGAGATGAGATGATCAGACCACAATGTAATGAACACCTCCTCGTGGTGTCTAACGTCATAAATGAGATGAGATGATCAGACCACAATGTAATGAACACCTCCTCGTGGTGTCTAACGACATAAATGAGATGAGATGATCAGACCACAATGTAATGAACACCTCCTTGTGGTGTATAACGACATAAATGAGATGAGATGATCAGACCACAATGTAATGAACACCTCCTCGTGGTGTCTAATGACATAAATGAGATGAGATGATCAGACCACAATGTAATGAACACCTCCTCGTGGTGTCTAACGTCATAAATGAGATGAGATGATCAGACCACAATGTAATGAACACCTCCTCGTGGTGTCTAACGTCATAAATGAGATGAGATGATCAGACCACAATGTAATGAACACCTCCTCGTGGTGTCTAACGTCATAAATGAGATGAGATGATCAGACCACAATGTAATGAACACCTCCTCGTGGTGTCTAATGACATAAATGAGATGAGATGATCAGACCACAATGTAATGAAAACCTCCTCGTGGTGTCTAATGTCATAAATGAGATGAGATGATCAGACCACAATGTAATGAACACCTCCTCGTGGTGTCTAATGACATAAATGAGATGAGATGATCAGACCACAATGTAATGAACACCTCCTCGTGGTGTCTAATGACATAAATGAGATGAGATGATCAGATCACAATGTAATGAACACCTCCTCGTGGTGTCTAATGACATAAATGAGATGAGATGATCAGACCACAATGTAATGAACACCTCCTCGTGGTGTCTAATGACATAAATGAGATGAGATGATCAGACCACAATGTAATGAAAACCTCCTCGTGGTGTCTAATGTCATAAATGAGATGAGATGATCAGACCACAATGTAATGAACACCTCCTCGTGGTGTCTAATGACATAAATGAGATGAGATGATCAGACCACAATGTAATGAACACCTCCTCGTGGTGTCTAATGACATAAATGAGATGAGATGATCAGACCACAATGTAATGAACACCTCCTCGTGGTGTCTAATGACATAAATGAGATGAGATGATCAGACCACAATGTAATGAACACCTCCTCGTGGTGTCTAATGACATAAATGACAGAAAAGACAGATGCAGCAGGACCATCACTTACCCTGTCTTGGAATAAGCTTCCTCCAGCGTCAATTTACTTTTAAACACATGACAAACTGGCAGATTCTCAGAGTCTGTCTCCACTTGGAATGTGACTCGGCCAAAGCCATGCTCTTTCATTTTCTCTGCGGTGAGGGTCTGAATAACTTGAGCCCCAAAACTAATTCTCTTGATGGCAGACATAGGCGAGCAGTCTGTGTTCTCTGGACCCTGATTAAAATAGAGTTATTTTCTTTTAATAAGCAATTTTCCAGACTGAAATCTGTTGTATACACACCAGATGCACCATTTTCCAGACTGAAAGCTGTCGTACACACACCAGATGCACCATTTTCCAGACTGAAAGCTGTCGTATACACACCAGATGAACCATTTTCTAGATTAAAAACTGCCTTTATAGATGCACCAGATGCACCATTTTCCAGACTGAAAGCTGTCTGTTATAGCTGCACCAGATGCACCATTTTCCAGATTGAAAACTGCCTGTGATAGATGCACCATTTTCCAGACTGAAAGCTGTTGTATACACACCAGATGCACCATTTTCCAGACTGAAAGCTGTCTGTTATAAATGCACCAGAAGCACCATTTTCCAGACTGAAAGCTGTCTGTTATAAATGCACCAGAAGCACTATTTGCCAGACTATAAACTGTCTGTTATAGATGCACCATTTTCCAGACTGATATGTTATTTGCAATGTACCCGAATTGTACCTGAGTAGAGCTAAAATATGGCTATTCTAACATTCTAGGTATGTTGCAAACGGTGACTATAGAGAGTTATGCATGGGACTAGCAATCTGATCAGGTAAAAATCATACATATTAAAAATTTCAATTGAATACAATCTTTTTTGCAGTAAAACGGTCAATCGATCAATGAACCAATCAATTAACTTTTTTAAATGTAAAGTAATGATTGAGGCAGTCTAATAGTAGGCATTGCTGCAGAGGATGAAGTGTTATGGGCTTCATTGTACAAGGCCATAGCTTTTTTTATGAGGCAAGGTCGCCAGCCGCCTTCCTAGCAGCTTTTCCTTCCCTGACAGTGAACCTGTTACCAGTTTTTGATTGGCATCCTGTCAGTCTCGAGAGACAATGGACTTCGCGCTAGAGAGGGGTCTTAGTCAGTTGTTGCCCTTGCTTTTGCCGCACACGTTTGGAGTTTGCATCTTGACACATCTTGTCTTCCCCTGCATGCAGACCAACAAACAAAGCCTGCCTCCAGCCGAGTCTGTCTTTGGCAAGTTGCAGGTGTTCATATCCAACGCTTTCAGGTCACGCTTGCAAACATCTTTGTAGCGGAGGAAGGGTCTACCTTTGTTTCACTTTCCTGTGATCAGCTCTCCGTATAGGATATCTTTTGGTAATGGCCCATCTTCCATTTTTCACACATGACCAAGCCACTGCAAGCTGCGCTGGCGGAGGAACATAACTAACTGGAAATCTTTGCACGGTCCAACACGTCATTGATTGTCACTCCATGAAATTTCAAGTATGCACTTCAGCATCACATATCTTCTTCTTCTTCGTTCGTTCTCAATCTCCCACTACCAAACCCTGAAAGGGCTTAAGTATCAAAATGTAGTCCAGAGAACGGAATGCGTTGTTTCATAGTTTACAGCTTGGCTGCGATATTTGCACCTTTCGGTCCAACACATCCGACTTCAGCAAGCACTTTTTGAGTACCGAGTTAGCATTTCTTCTTCGATCCCTTCTCCTTAGCCAGTCTGCCCTGCTGCAGCCTGTTATCCAGGATCACCGGATGGAGGTGAAGAAGGGTCTTGGCAGCTATGGTTCGCTGGCCCTGACGCTAGCAGTCAGCTATGGGTCGCTAACCACTGCAGCTCATGTGCTCTGCATCACATATGAAAAGCATTTAGCTTTCTTTCCTGTGAAGCATAAAGGGTCCTTGGTTTTGCTGGCATAGAGCAGGGTACTAAGCACACAGAATCTGTACACAGCAACCTTTGTGGAGATGGTCAGCATGTTGTCGTTCCACACTGTCTGTGAGAACCTGGCAAGTGCTGCAGAGACCATTCCCAATCTCTTTTACAGCTCTGCATGAAGTGAAAGGTTGTTGGTGATGATAGATATGAGGTACCAATTTACACCTGAGACAACTGAAGTGTGTCGATGACGGGAGTCAGACCTGGTATCTTTGCCATAAAAAGTGAGCGTATCATGACGACACTAATCAAACACACAACTTCTTCATCCTCATCATCATGTAATATATCCTTTGCAGAACGTCACTCTCATCACAGCCTGTCTGTAGGAATCTGTGTCAGGCACTGGCCTTCCCACCTGTTCTGTGGTTAAATTTAATGTTTCCTTGACGTCTTGTATCTATCTTTGTCTTGGTTGGCCCCCATCTTGTCTTTCTGGAACATGCCCTCAGAATCCTTCTTTCCAGTCCACTATGACATTTACCGTGGCCTTAAATTTTAAATTGTCGAAACATAACATTGTTTATAAGTCCACTTTGATATACATTTATGTCTTGCAAGATGGCTTTATTCTTTTGTTTCTTTGTGAAAAGTAATTTTCTGGATTCTTCTGTAGCACTGGGTCTCGAAAGCATTGATCTTCTTTCTTAATGTCTATATCTCACAACCATTGGTTGCCACAGGAAAAATGCATGTTCTTATGATTTTTAGCATTAGTTATTTGTTTGTATTGTGCCATAAATTCTGCATACTTCTTAACTTCTGCATTGCCATAGCCAGTGGCGTTCTTACTTTCTTTGTGTAGCCACCATTGTAGTGCAGCATAGAGCCCAACTATTCCAAGTGGGCAACATTTTCAATTTCATCGTTCGTGATCATTTTGTGTTGGCGTATCAGTGGACAATCATCTTTATTTTTGGTTAATGTTCAGGAGAAAGCCTCTCTATACTTCTGGATGACATAATTAATCGTTCTAGGGGCTTAGTGCTGTCTGAGAGCAAGACTGTGTCATCTGCATATCTTATTTCTTAAATCTAGTTTCCTCTAATGTAAATGGGTCAAAGTCTGCAGAATTTGTATCTTTTTTACATTTCCCATGTTCTCCTGAGTAGTTGAATAGGTATGCTGACCTGCCTGATTGCCTTGAAAATATCTAGGGTCAATATGAGGTTTCACCCTATATTGTGACGGCTGCTTGCTGTCCACAGTATAGCGTTTCTGTTGGGTGGATAGAATATGTTGGGACTTCCCTCATTCATAATATTGCGCAGTTTCTGGTGTTGTACGCAGTCAAAAGTTCAAAGAAATGATAAATTCTTCTTCCTTTGTCTTACTGTCCTTGTCATGTTGCATTGAAGAGAGACAGGATGCTTGGATTTCTTGTTATTGCCAGGTGGGAGGCTTGTGCCATCGTTAGGTGTAACTTCCTGAGTGTACCCTCGATACACTTATGTCGAGCGAGACCCCTGACTCGTGGACCGGTGATCTGCCCATGATATGCTCTCGCTGCAGACTGGTTATAACGCATTCTGACAAAATGACAAAACTACTTGATTTTTGGGGCGCCAGTGTTTGACACTAACTGAGTTTGCACCCACAGCTTCTTCAGTGTGGTATTGCGAATTCAGTCACGGTTTGTCTTTCCGGCTGTATTTCTGACACCACACATCTTAATGCTCTGGATCTTACACTATATGTTTCTAGTAAGGGCCAAGACTGACATTGGTAACACAGTGTAGGAATGAACATCGCATTTATCAGCCTCCTATAGTGCGTTTCAATATCGGTGCAATTTGAAAAATATCGGTGCAATTTGAAAAATATCGGTGCAATTTGAAAAATATTGGTGCCATTTGAAAAATATCGGTGCAATTTGATTGACACTATTCGCGCTCTGAATTCTATGTGTGACCTCTCTGTCCACTCTCCCATCATCAGTGAACCTAGGTATTTTGAACTCCCTTACTTGCTTGATACTTTTGTCACCTCTGTGGAAACTTCTCTGTACGTGTTCACGTGATATTGTCAAAGTCTCGGTCTTTTCTATATTGATATTTTTTTAATGTTCGAAATTAGAGGCAAGAAATACAAGTAAACAAGTCTGCTAGAACAGAAACTGACCTGGAAGTAGCCATCATCATCTGAACAGACCACATATACTGGCCGAACAATGTGAGAGAAACCTGGCAGCTCGTACACCAGTTTCATAGTCAGAGAATCTTGGCTGTATCTTAGGTGAATCACATTTTCTCCGGGCTGCAGTCTCACCAGCACCTATAGAATATATACAGAAAATATGCTGACTTTACATAAATGATTTCAAAGACCATACAGAAACATTGCTGACTTTACATAAATGATTTCAAAGACCATACAGAAACATTGCTGACTTTACATAAATCTTCTTCATCGTACGCTGTTTACAGCGATATTTACGTTGCACTGTTTTATTTTGTTAAGCCTGTGGCTCAGTGCATCCGATTTCAACAGGCGTTTCTGTAGGGTTGCCCTCCTTTGCCTTTGGCTGTCCCCAGCCTAACTGCAAGGCAGCAGTTGTTTTTGGTCAGAGTTGTCTCTCTTGGGAAGTTGTCTTGCAGGACTATCGAGTCTTCCCTACTCGTGTCTATAGGGTTTGGCAATGATATGATGGACTATGTACTAGTTTGTACTATCCCGGAAGAGAGGCAGTCCAGTGTGACTTTGTCCCAGGATCGTCACGTCCTGCCAGAAACGTAGCATATGCATGTGAGTGAGGTATCTCTTTGCTCCCTTTATTTTCTCGGCTCATCTGCAGTGATGGTACGCCTAGCATTCCCCGCCACCCGGGAGGTTGTCACAATAGGACACCTCTTCTGCGTCCATTGGGATGACTGATAGCAGACAGAGGCAAAGAGCGAGGCAGGAGTGCATTTTGCCAGGTGCATTTCTGCGGCTCGATCGGGCCGAGCTGAGACGCTAGCCCCAGCCATGTCGTAGCCTCCCATCACAGCGGTGCTGAGATTTAGGGCGGGATTCTGGTTTAGAGGCGTTCGGCCGTAATCCCTCAGATGGTAGCTTGTCAGCAAGCACGTGGACCAAATGTCAGCGACCTGTGATTCCTCTCGAAATAGTGCATTTGACCAGGGGACAAGCCTGGTCTTGCACGGAGATGTTGTTCGCCTGGGGAGCGGACATATCTCATGGTCAAGGGTTGAGTCTCAGCAGTTCGCAGTGAGGTAGCTGATCTACTGCTTAGGGTACCCCGACCGAGAACTAAGTCTTCTACAAATGGTTTCATACCTCATCGTCGTATGGGGTGAATATCGAGCAGCTTCCCGCCCGCTTTGATCAGCGGACGGCAGAGACCTCATTCTGCGGCTCGACCGGGCGGGGCTGGAGCGGGGGCCCCAGGTCCCCACCATGTCGAAGCCTCCCTTTGCATTCGTGCTGAGCTGCTTTTGGGCGGGATTTTGGCTTAGAGGCGTTCGGCCGTAATCCCTCACCTTGTAGCCTCGCGCCGTTGGCTTATCAGCCTAGTACGTGAATCAAATGTCTGCGGCTCCTCTCGAGTTAAGCAGGATTACCGTAGCAACGCCCTGTCATTAGTAGGGTAAAACTGACCTGTCTTCCGAGGGTCTATTTCCAGCACCCGTTCACTATTAGCCAGGACGTATCAATAGAGGGCTTTTAGTTTGTCAATGGCCAAGTTTCTGGAACCTGCGAATTCTGCAGGGTTTAGACCAGATTACCGTAGCAGGCACTCTTTCATTAGGGGGTTAAGAGACTGACCTGTCTTCCGTGGGTCTAATACCAGCACATGTTCACTATTAGACCCCACGAAGGTGCTCTCGATTTGACAGTCATTCTACACTATTGGCGTGTTAAGTCAATTTAAGCCCCAGGCTCCACTCCTGATAGTGCTCTTCCGTCAATTCCTTTATCAAACACTGAATGCAGACCAACCGAGCCACAGAGGGCATAACCCCAGATTTCTGCGGGTCTAAATCCAGCAGATCGTGTCATCTAAGGAACCTCGACTGATTTAATGAGCCATTCGCGGTTTCACCGTGAGACAGTGTGAACTTAGACATGCATGGCTTAATCTTTGAGACAAGCATATGACTACTGGCAGGATCAACCAGATATCTGTCGGAGACGTACGTACAGCACACACCGGTCGGCGGAGGACGGGTGTGTAAAAAGCCTCACTGGGACGGCCGCAGGGACCGACTGACGGGACGGACAGACAGTTGTTCCACCCGTCCCTCACTCCGTCGACCTAGGACCGCCTGACAGGGGCCCCCTACACGCACCAGACGACCGACCGACCGGGCTCGCTCGAGGAGGGATGGCAGCGCTCTGTGCAGAACGGATCCCAACGACCTCGGCAATGAATTTTACTGGGACTAGAGACAATTTGGCCTGCCGGCCTGCCCTTCTCCCGAGGGTTGGTCCCCGGAAGAACACAGGGCCTTCAGGCACGATTCCTGCTTTCCATTTGCCGGTCACAAGCTCTTTGCGAGAGTCTGACCACCAGCGAGACGAACTGTCGAGCTCTGCTATAAGCCTTAGATAAATCACCACCGACTGACAACGTTTCTTGATACGGACCAGAGCAGCGCACCTCGGTGGAGGAGACGCCAAAAAAAACCGCATCCCGAAAGCTCAACGGGGAAAGGCGGGCAAGCGTTTTCCGCAAGCCCGCGCTATCGCTCCGTCCCCGAGTGTCCTTCTTAATGAGCTTATGTCTCTTCCGAGAACGGCTGACTGTGGATGAGCTCATCTGGCAGGTGAACATGTCCCGTCCATTTTATCTGGGTTTTCTGTTGAAGTGTTTGGATGCTCAACTTGTTAGCTCGAGTGAAAACGATATAGCTGTCTGGTGTGTCTGCTAAACACTGTCCATGTGTCTCAGGCATGTAGCAGAGGGGTTAACACTACAGCAGGGTACACTTTTACTTTGGTGGCAGCATCGAAGAGCAACAATCATAAAGGACAACAATTATGAAGAGTAACAATTATGAAGAGTAACAATTATGAAGAGTAACAATCATGAAGAGTAACAATCATGAAGAGTAACAATTATGAAAAGTAACAATTATGAAGAGTAACAATCATGAAGAGTAACAATTATGAAAAGTAACAATCATGATGAAAAGTAACAATCATGAAGAGCAACAATCATGAAGAACAACAATTATGAAAAGTAACAATTATGATGAAAAGTAACAATCATGAAGAGTAACAATCATGAAGAGTAACAATCATGAAGAGTAACAATTATGAAATGTAACAATCATGATGAAAAGTAACAATCATAAAGAGTAACAATCATGAAGAGTAACAATTATGATGAAAAATAACAATCATGAAGAGTAACAATCATTAAGAGCAGCAATCATTAAGAACAACAATTATAATGAAAAGTAACAATCATGAAGAGTAACAATCATGGAGAGTAACAATCACGGAGAGTAACAATCATGGAGAGTAACAGTCATGGAGAGTAACAATCATGAAGAGCAACAATTATGAAGAGTAACAATTATGATGAAAAGTTACAATCATGAAGAGAAACAATTATGAAGAGTAACAATCATGAAGAGTAACAATCATGGAGAGTAACAATCATGGAGAGTAACAATCATAGAGAGTAACAATCATGAAGAGTAACAATCATGGAAAGTAACAATCATGAAGAGTAACAATCATGGAGAGTAACAATCATGGAGAGTAACAATCATTATAAACAGCAATCATTATGAACAACAATCGTTATGAATAGCAATCATTATGAATAGCAATAATTATAAACAGCAATCATTATGAACAGCAATCATTATGAACAATCGTTATAAATAATCATTATAAACAACAATCATTATAAACAGCAATCATTATAAACAGCAATCATTATAAACAGCAACCATTATAAACAGCAATCATTATAAATAGCTATAAACAGCAATCATTATAAATAGCAACCATTATAAATAGCAACCATTATAAACAGCAATCATTATAAACAGCAATCATTATAAACAATCGTTTTGAATAATCATTATAAACAACAATCATTATAAACAGCAATCATTATAAACAGCAATCATAAATAGCAACCATTATAAACAGCAATCATTATAAACAACAATCATTATAAACAGCAATCATTATAAATAGCAACCATTATAAACAGCAATCATTATAAACAACAATCATTATAAACAGCAATCATTATAAACAGCAATCATTATAAACAATTGTTTTGAATAATCATTATAAACAACAATCATTATAAACAGCAATCATTATAAACAGCAATCATTATAAATAGCAACCATTATAAACAGCAATCATTATAAACAGCAACCATTATAAACAGCAATCATTATAAACAACAATCATTATAAACAACAATCATTATAAACAGCAATCATTATAAACAACAATCATTATAAATAGCAACCATTATAAACAGCAACCATTATAAACAGCAATCATTATAAACAACAATCATTATAAACAACAATCATTATAAACAGCAATCATTATAAACAACAATCATTATAAACAGCAATCATTATAAATAGCAACCATTATAAACAGCAATCATTATAAACAGCAATCATTATAAATAGCAACCATTATAAACAACAATCATTATAAACAGCAATCATTATAAACAGCAATAAAAAAGATAGACTTTCATAAATGGATGTCCCTCAGAATGGAGGGATTGAAATAGGATGATAGGATCTATCTATCCTCCCTATCTATCCCATCCCATCCATCCATCCATCATCTATAAATCTATCTATTTTCTGTGCGTGCTTAATGCGGTGCATAAGGCAGAAACAAATTATCTCCAGTTGGAACGGTGTAACGCCACTGTTTTAAGATCGTGTATGGTGTTGAGGTCCATAGTTGAGCCCTGGCCATCTCTAGTTCAGTTCTAAACTATAGATGGCCATGGTTGAGCCAGAGTAGGTCATGGTCGAGCCAGATTAGGTCATGGTTGAGCCCGAGTAGGTCATGGTTGAGCCAGATTAGGTCATGGTTGAGCCAGAGTAGGTCATGGTTGGGCCCTCTCATATGTGTATTCTTCTGAGTGTTTCCTTCGGTCTCCCTCCTTTCCGAAAGCCCATTGGTGTCCATTCGAGTGCTTGCAATAGAAGACGGTTGTAGTTCATTCTAAGGATATGTCCGATGTATGTCCATAATTATTTTTTTCCGGATGGTAGTCAACATTTATATTTCGTTTGTCTCTGTTCTTATCGAGTCATTAGTTATGAACTGGTCCCAGCGTATATTCAATAATTTTCTTAAGCATTTATTTTCAATGATATTTAGTTTGTTTTCCAGTGTTTTTGTTGTCCTCCAGTTTTCACATCCATATGTCAGGACTGATATTACGATTGAGTTGAATAGTCTGAGCTTGGTATGTTTGCTCAGTGTCGTCGGTTTCCAGATGTTGGTGAGCTGATTAAGGGCTCACGAGGCCAATGCAATTCTAGAGGACATTTCTTTCGTGGCATCTCCATCTTGTGTCTTTCTGCTACCCAGGTATGTGAAGTGTTGAACATTTTGTAAAGATTTCACGTGGAACTGTTGGAAAATGTGGAGGGAGGAGGAGGGAGGAGGGGAGGAGGGGGAGGGAGAAGGGGGAGAGGAAGGAGAGAAGAGGAGGAGGAGAAAGAAGGGGGAGGAAGACGGATGTGGAAGAATCGGGAGGAGAAGGAGCTGCAGCTGTCAGCGACTCAAAGCTGCCAAGATCCTTCTACACCTCCACGTGGTGATCCAGGCTGCAACAGAGCAGACTGGCTAAGGAGGAGGGATCGAAGTGGGAAGGCTAACTCGGTACTCAAAAATGCATGCTGAAGTCAGATGTTTCGGGCCGAAAGGTGCAAATATCGCAGTCAAGCTGTAAACTATGACACATCGCATTTCGTGCTATGGGCAACATCCTGCTAGTTGCATAGTCCTTTTCATGGCTTGGTAGCGGGAGATTGAGAACGTTCATGGCTTGGTAGCGGGAGATTGAGAACGTTCATGGCTTGGTAGCGGGAGATTGAGAACGTTCATGGCTTGGTAGCGGGAGATTGAGAACGTTCATGGCTTGGTAGCGGGAGATTGAGAACGAACGGAGAAGAAGAAAGATAAAATAGGCGTTCCATTCTTGCGTCACTTCCACCCCGACCCTCTCCCACCCGTCGCTAAAAAAGAACCGAGCTGATCCCCATATTGATTCCCGGAATGAAGGATTAATGAATAGATTAATCTCACCTTGAAATGTCCATCCACAATAGGCCAATCGATGACGCCATTAGGGTCACCGGACGTTGACACTAGCAGGGAGCCATCTTGGTGACTCCCCTCTATCTCTCCAATGAGGAGAGGGATAGGGTAGGTGACACTTTCTCCGTCCAATATATTGTGTACACGTATCTTCATTCTATGCTCGATGCATGCTTGATGGTCTGGTGGGGTAGAGATGGTGTCGATAGGGGTCTTGGTTTTGAGTTCTCATCCGCTGTTAACACTTGCATGTTGTCAACTGCTGCAGTTAGACCCCATTACTGAAAAGACATCAAAGAAAACTTTTAGTGGCAATAACATCGTTTTTGATTTTAAATATTTAAAAATGTCAGGACTTTATTCCCATTGGTGGGATAGTCCAATGGTGTTAGAGGGGGAGGACTGCAGGCCGCTTCGCCACTGATGTCGCCGAGTCGTGTGCTGACAAAGTTTGTTTATTTCATTCCCAACAGAAAACCAAAGAACATTACCTTCTTCTTCGTTCGCTGTCAATCTCCCGCTACCAAGCCCTGAAAAAGACGTTGCAAGTGGCAGGATGTTGTCCGGAGAACGGAATGCATTGTGTCGTAGTTTACAGATTGCCTGCGATATTTGCACCTTTCGGTCCGACACATCCGACTTCAGCAAGCATTTTTTTGAGTACCGGGTTAGTCTTCCCTCTTCACTCCCTTCTCCTTAGCCAGCCTGCCCTGTTGCAGTCTGTTATCCAGGATCATCGTGTGGATGTGTGGAAGGGTCTTGGCAGCTCTGGTTTGCTTGCCCTGGACGCTAACTGTAGCAATGGATTGCTGACTGCTGCAGCTAATGCACTACTCAGCATCTTGATCCCACATTTGACTTACCGGGGGAATCGTCTTTACTTGATCGTCTTCTTCTTCTTCGTGGTCGTCTTTTTGAGAAAGGACGTTGTGTTGTAGTTTACAGGGAGGAAGCAGTATCTATGGCGGACAGACACATCCGATTTCAGCTGCGTTTTTTTTGGGGGGCACCGTGTTTATCTTCCTACTGTGATGAATATTCTAACAGTCAGACTACACTAGTGCAGTCTGTTTCCAGGGCCACTGGAAACAGCGTTTTGGTTAGCTCTTGTTCGCTAACCCGGGTGCCCGGGGATTCGATCCGCTGCTCTCTTTGTCAGCAGGCAGGCATTGAAACAATTCGACCACGGGTCTTAGAGACAATATAATGTCAGATTGCTCATAAAACCGACATCATTGCTTGAGTGCGCCCCCTCCCCCCTACACGCCCAATAACCTTCATTGCACCAGGGCGCCTCCCACCCCCATTAATTCTCAATCCCATTCATTGCACCAGAGTGCCCCCATCCCCCCATTAATTCTCAGTCCCTTTCATTGCACCAGAGTGCCCCCATCCCCCATTAATTCTCAGTCCCTTTCATTGCACCAGCCCCCCCCCCCCCTATTCTCAGTCCCTTTCATTGCACCAGGCCCCCCCCCCTATTCTCAGTCCCTTTCATTGCACCAGGGCGCCCCCCTCCCATTCACTCTCAGTTTATATTTCATTGCACCAGGGCGCCCCTCTCTATTCGTTCTCAGTCCCTTTCTAAGTAACACCAACAGAGCATGAACTTATCAGCTGCCGCAGCGACTCAGAAAAATGTCCCCTTAGTCTGGTACCAGTTTACAGGTGGGTCGATTGGGAGAAGCGGTCATAGCATGAAAGTAACCTTCTTTAACCGAACGCTACGGGATTTGAACCTGGTATGTCGGGATCGCAAACCAAGCCGACAACCCCTGGATCACATGCTTCCCCAATGACCAGGTGAATCGTCATGACGATAGGCATGACAGGGAGGAAGGCAGATCCGGTACCCGAGAAAAGCCCGCTGAAATCGGATGTGTCGGGCCGACAAACTATGGCCTAAAAACAACGTGTACATCTCTATACAGTATGGCGTATGTGTACATCCCTGCAAAGTATAGCGTATGTGTACATCCCTGCAAAGTATTTCTTATATTGTGTAAATCCCTACAACGTATGGCTTATAATGTGTACATGTCCACAGATAATGGCGTATTTGTAGAGTTTTAAAAAGCATGATATACGTGACGTGTACATCTCTACAAAGTATTTTAGAGACACACACGTAATATGCACAAATAAACAAAGTATTTTAGAGACACACACGTAATAATATACAAATAAATAAAGTATATTATAGACACACGTAATCTGTACAAATATAAGTATTTTAGAGACACACACGTAATCTGTACAAATCAACACAGTATTTTAGAGACAACACACGTAATCTTTACAAATACATTATTTTAGAGACACGCGTAATCTGCACAAATAAATGAAAGTATTTTAGAGACACGCGTAATCTGAACAAATAAACACAGTATTTTAGAGACACACAGGTAACCTATACAAATCAAAAAAGTATCTTAACACACAGATAACGTTTTCAACCCTACACAGTACGACACAAGTCTCCATCTCTACAGCCAACACAACACTCAGAAGCCACGTTCATAGAACAGCCTCACCATACAAATTAACACTCCAGAGTCCGACATTATTTACGTAATTTGTTCCTGGCAGTACTGGAAATGGGAAGTAACTCCGTATTTTTCATACTGGCTTCGGTTTTTTTTTAAATGCATTAAAAAAATTACTGCTACAGCTTTAACCAAGCAGAACAGATCAAGAGCCCGAATGAATGAAGGCAAATAAGATATGTATAATCATCACCCACTTTCCATGTATTGATCCAAGTCAACACGATTATTCGCCCGGCTCTGTCCGTACATCCATCGCATGTTGATGATAATTCAGGCGCCGACCGCAATTCAGACCGCTTCCAGATAAATCGTATCTCTCTGTCGAATTGCTAAAGCTAGTGTCATGTCACGTGATAATTCTCCACTACCGATAACACAAATTGTTAATGAAGACAACAAAGAGATTTTTTTTTAAAACAGAAGTGGGTCACAGAACAAGTGTACGTAAACACCATTTTAAAAAGGGTGTGTGTGCGCGGGGTGGGGGGGGGGTGGACAGACAATGGAAAATGAATCAACAAGTAAATATATGATAACATGTTTTATTGATTTAAAAAAATATATTTTTGTTTGTTAGGGGGTTGACAATCTCCTCTCCCGCTGCGAGCTGGTTTCCGGTCTGCTCATTCAGAAAACTACACACTATTAAGCACACACACACATTACACGACCATTGTTTTATTATCCTGCTTCATTCAATCAAGATTTTGTTGTTGTGTGTTTTGGGGTTTATTGTTGTGCTTTTGTATATTGTGGCGATCTGTTAGAAAATGTTTTTATTTCACAACGTGCTGATTCCGTGGCGAAGTGGTTAAGCCGTCGGCCTCGTGATCAGGTGTGTGGGTTCGACTCCGGACTCCGCTGTCTGTTTCACAGGTGCTTGATGCGGAGTCCCCTGTTTCTCGTAGTCGTACCCTAGTCGTCTTGTCCTTGACAAAAAGTAGCGCAGTAAATCCTTACTAAAAATAGCGCTAGCAAAATTAATTATGGACGGCGACCTTTGGGTTTGTTTGTTTGTTTTTTTTTTTGTTTTGTTGCTAAAATACTTATTTTTACTTTTATTTTTGAACTAATTTAAACTTTCACAATGTGCTGAATCGCTTATTGCTACTTTTACTTTTGAATTATTTAAAATTTCACAATTTTTAAGAACTTCACTGAAGATGAGGTCTTTCTATCGCAAAATTGATTTATTTTGTCCAAAAAAAATGTCTAAATTTTGCGTTTCTTGATCTTTACGAGCAATACGTTGTTGCGAGCGCTTAGATAATCGGCCCACACTCTGCGACGAAGAATTTTGCGGCAAGCTCGGTAGATATAACTCGGGATTCAATCGAAACGTAGTCGCTTGCTTGAACTCAAATCACGATTCGTCAACATTTGATGGATTAACTAGTAGAATATGTGAACACAATTTCAGCTCTCTGGGAAGTTGATTAAAATAGGAGAAATAGAAGTCGCAAAGTACAACAGTCTAGTTAAGAATAAATTTAGAAGATATACTGCCATTGGCGATGAAGTGGCAAAGTCTTGAAGATCTCAGTACGTGTGATGTATCCAGCGTGGCTAATTTGATCCACCCATATCTTGATTTCCCAACTAATATAGGTAGGTGCAGATTGATGTCTGTTTAGAGAAGTATGTATGACGCTGTCCGGAATATTCGCTTTCGATGGGCAACTATTACTATGGTAGTGGGTACAGGAAAACTAACGTCTGGTCAGGGGACACGTACTGATCAGACATGTTAGCCAGGGTCAGCGGACACGTACTGATCAGACATGATAGTCAGGGTCAGGTAAAATATACTGATCAGACATGTTAGTCAGGGTCAGCTAAAATATACTGATCAGACATGTCAGTCACGGTCAGGTAAAATATACTGATCAGAAATGCTAGTCAGGGTCAGGCAAAATATACTGATCGAAAATGTTAGTCAGGCTCAGGTAAAATATACTGATCGGACATGTTAGTCTGGATCAGGTAAAATATACTGGTCAAGACCCCCACCTTGACTTCCACATAGGTCACCCTGGAAACAGGCTGTTTCGTGGCAGTCTGGCTAACGAGGTTGGGGATTGACAATCGACGTGACTCAGGTAGTAGTGAGCGACACGAAGATGAAGCCAGGCATAATACAACCGCCCGGAGGAACCCACTGCAGCAGCATCAGCCCGATCGGGATGTGACGAAAACGACCGCGCTCAAGGACCTACTCATGGGGGCGCACAAAAGAGTAATCTTACTCCTTGTGGACATTCAACAACAACAACAAGAACAATTAGACCAACAAGAACAATTACAACAACAAGAACAAGAACAACAGCAACAATTATAACAACAAGTACAACAACAACAAGAACATTTACAACTACAACAAATACAACAACAACAACAACAATTACAACAACAACAACAATTACAACAACAACAACAACAATTACAACAACAACAACAACAATTACAACAACAACAACAATTACAACAACAACAACAATTACAATAACAATTACAACAACAAGAACAACAATTACAACAACAACAACAACAATTACAACAACAACAACAATTACAACAACAACAACAATTACAACAACAACAACAACAATTACAACAACAACAACAACAATTACAACAACAACAACAATTACAACAACAACAACAATTACAATAACAATTACAACAACAAGAACAACAATTACAACAACAACAACAACAATTACAACAACAACAACAATTACAACAACAACAATTACAATAACAATTACAACAACAAGAACAATTACAACAAGAAGAAGAACAATTACAACAACAACAATTACAACAACAACAACAATTACAACAACAATTACAACAACAACAACAACACGTCTTGTTTAGGGCGTATAAACAAGTAATCTTGCTCATTGAGGGCATTCAACAACAACTATTACAGTCTAAATGTGACACTCCCCACCACACGCCACATCCTCGCTCCAACCTAACAGTTGCCTTATCTTATATTAGCTCTTAACAGCCAATTCTCTCTTCCAATGACCACCCCCGACCAACAACAACTATTACAGTCTAAATATGACACTCCCCACCACACGCCACATCCTCGCTCCAACCTAACAGTTGCCTTATCTTATATTAGCTCTTAACAGCCAATTCTCTCTTCCAATGACCACCCCCGACCAACAACAACTATTACAGTCTAAATATGACACTCCCCACCACACGCCACATCCTCGCTCCAACCTAACAGTTGCCTTATCTTATATTAGCTCTCAACAGCCAATTCTCTCTTCCAATGACCACCCCCGACCAACAACAACATCATCATAGCTTGCTGTTGTACTGCCAATGGCTTGGCGTTCCGAGAGAAGTAACCGCTTGTGACGTAGAGCACGGAGTGAGGCCCGGCGTATTTTACTATATTATGTTAGTAAGCTGGGACGTTTAATAGTCTGTGTTCCGCTGTCCCGTGGGACGCCGGAAACATCATAATGCGTTACGCTCAGCGGCGTCCACGATCGATCTATCCACAACCGCCTCTGTCAATTGAAAGGAAAAGCGAGTAGAGTTCAGGATGAAGTGTTGGAGACCTCTTTTACGAGGGGCTGATAAAGAAAATTAAAAAAAGTATACGATCTTATGCTGGGGGTGGGTGGGTGGGTGGTTGGGGGTGGGGGAGAAAAGGGAGAGAGAAAGAGACTAATGTATGTATTTAGTTCGGGAGAGAAGACTATCGTCTGGTCTGGCAAAACATGCTGCTCCGACGTTGGGAATGCTGTAGTCTAGATGAATTGGGGGCGATCGAATCCTGCAAGTTCCAAGCGAACCCTAGTCTAAAGAGAGAAGACCACGGTGCCTGCATCCTGAGCTACGTTTTGAATCGCGTCATTCCACTTGTCGCACAAATGCTGAAAAGAATATGTCAAACTTAGTATTCCAAGCATTTTGTAATAGCAGTTAAAGAGGGCTGTGGATGGGACTAGCAACATCATCGTGTAAGATTATTGCTCTGGAAACTTCTGTTCTGTCAAGAACCGACGCCATTCCCCTCCGGGAAAACCCACAGGTGCACAGTCCCTCTCAGCAAATGACGAAGAGTGAAGATACTGACGGTTTCTATAGCTCGCTGGTTGCACACACTTCTGCTCCGTCCTCTCGGGAGAATCGTTCACCGTGTAGCATGTCCTTTATAGAACGTCGCTCCCATCATAGTCTATCTCAAAGAAACTCTTTCCCTTGCCAAAACTCCAGCCTCCGCCACAGTCATACCCAAGCATTCCTGGATATCTTGGTGCCATCGTCTTCTTGGTCTACCCCTGCCTCATACCTTCCATCACCGTTCTCTCAAGACCGTTGTGTCTCTTGATGTGACCAAAGTATTTACATGTTCTGGCCAAAATGGAATTGATAAACCAGTTCTCCTCTATGCTCAACTATTGCCGAATGTCTAAATTTGTCTTTTTCTCTGTCCAGGGTATTCTGAGGATCTTTCTGTAACATTTTGACTCGATGGATTCGATTCTTTGTCTGGAAGTTTTGGTAATCGTCCATGATTCGCAGGCATAAGCTGCTACATATGATTTCAAAATGGCGCAATCTGTTGGTTCACTGACTGCAGGCAGTGTTTTCATCTAACAGGCGGTCGTCGATCAACTTCTAAAATGTCCCCTCTGTCCGTCGCCAATGTACCACTACCCACTCAACCCACAGCCAGCTATGCTGTATATGAAACCACCACTGAAAATGGTTGGATACAGTGTTCCTGTCAAGAGGTCAGCTGCAGCAGTGGCCCTATGCTCTGTAGTATGCTCATTGTGTTTATAAAAGGGATCAAGATGGTGAGAACTGTGTGAGCGGTAGCGTTCAGCGACCAATAGCTGACTGCTAGCGTCAGGGACAGCGACCTATAGCTGACTGCTAGCGTCAGGGCCAGCGACCCATAGCTGACTGCTAGCGTCAGGGCCAGCGACCCATAGCTGACTGCTAGCGTCAGGGTCAGCGACCCATAGCTGACTGCTAGCGTCAGGGCCAGCGACCCATAGCTGACTGCTAGCGTCAGGGCCAGCGACCCATAGCTGACTGCTAGCGTCAGGGCCAGCGACCCATAGCTGACTGCTAGCGTCAGGGCCAGCGACCAAGAGCTACCAAGACCCTTCTACACCTCCACGCTGTGATCCTGGATAACAGGCTGCAACATGGCAAACTAGATAAGGAGAATGGATCGACGAAGGAAGATAAACCCAGTATCCAAAAATGCCATGCTGAAATCGGATGTGTTGCACTGAATAGTGCAAATGTCGCATTCAAGCTGTAAACTACGAGAAAACGCATTCCGTTTTCCGGACTAAATTCTGCTTCTAGCAAAGCTCTTTTCAGGACGTGAGAAAAAAAATGTTTAAGTTGACTAAAATTAAATATAATCAAAAATTGTTTAATGGGTATGGTCAGATACTGCACCTAGACGAGAACACAAACAAAACCTACGTTACGGACAACAGGCCTTCATCAGAAACAACATATAACTACAATGCAAAACTAGCAAATCATTGAAGAAGGGATGAATACATGTATCGGGGATGTCAACATATAAAGAGAAAAATAGTTTACTTGTCTGATATAGTGTCTTACATCGCGACTTATCGGGTCGAAGGCTTGACTCTAAAATCTTGGCTTCAGGATTTCAGGACTTGGTAGCGAGTGTTTGAGAGCGAACGAACGACCGATAAAGATGAAGGTGGTTTATAAAAGCCCATTGTGTGGGTCTCAATCAAAGCATGAATCACACTCGTAACACTGCCATTGATCTGTACCGTTTGCTTGTTGAGTTGTCTAAGACGTACATGGACACAGCAGTATCGGTTCTGCATAGCCCTGCAAGACTCTCTCGATCATTTCTACTGTTACAGACATGTCTGGTCAACAAAATGCCACGGATGAAAAGATTAGGACAACAATTCAACAATGGAGGTCCTGACAACATATGATATTGATGTATACAGAATAACTGTCTTTGTTCTTCAAGCTCCAAAACACGGCGCATAAGGGAGAAAACCAGTGATCTTTAGTTTGATCTGTGTCACGTCACTATTTTTCAGTTTCATGTATGGACGCTGAATAACAAGTTGGAAAATAGTATTGAAGCCTTCGAAATGTGGGTATATAGAAGAATTGAGTGGCATTTTTTTTAAAGAGAAGAAAACAAATGTATTGAAAATGTTGGCGGTGAAAAGAGAATTAATGACTGAAATCATTAGAGAATTTAGTTATTTTGGCCATGAAACAAAACATACCTCCTTGTTGAAGACCACACTAGAGGTTAGGTGGGAAGGCAGTCGTTCAAGAGGCTGAAAACGTTATAAGTAGATGGATAACATCAGAAGATGGACGGGAAAAAGCCTGTCGGATTGCACTATTTCGACGAGAGTACACCGGAGATCCATTGCAGCCGACCTTCGATGTGAAGATGGCACCTGAACTAACCAGCCGACCTTCGATGCGGAGATGGCACCTAACTGACCAGCCGACCTTCGATGCGGTCATGGCACCTCAACTGAATGTTGTTCACGCCCATAATGAAGCCCTCTCTGACTGTTCCTCTGAGTTCCTTTCGGTCTTCCTCTTATCCTGCTGTCAGATGGTGACCACATAAATTCGTGCAGTTGGGAGTCGTTGTCCATTATGAGAACTTGCCCGATGTATATCCACCATTTTGAGTGATAACTCTTTTCTTGGTTATGAATTCCTCTCAGCCAAGGTTCAACAGTTTTCTAAGACACTTATTCTCAAATCCGCATTTGGGACGGCGTGGGCTAGTGGTTAAGTGACACGGCTCACGACCCGAAGGTGCTGGGTTCGATTCCCATCACAGCACCAGTCGTTACCCCGGGGAAGCAAACCCTTAGAAAATGTAGGAGGAAGCAAACCCTTACATCAAATGCGTGCTGAAGTCGGATGCACTGGGCCGACAGGCGCAAAATAAAAACCACAGTACAACGCACACCGCCTTGGGTAATAGAGAAATAAGGCAAACGGAGAAGACAACAACAACAAATAAATAAATATCCGTATTTAACATCATGAGGAGTATATTGGCATCAAGGCAAATAGCCAATACATTACAAATGAGGCTCCCCCTGTGTTTTATATATTCACCATTATTATGTGTTGCAGAATCACGGACTATTAACAAACAGTTGGACAACAGAATAGAGGCCATCGCAATGTGGTTATACAGAAGAATGTTGTTGTTTGCGTTCGCCTGTGGTTTTTATTTTGCGCCTGTCGGCCCAGTGCATCCGATTTCAGCATGCATTTTATGTAAGGGTCTGCTTCCTCCAGCATTATCTAAGGGTTTGCTTCCCCGGGGTAGCAGCCGGTGCTGTGATGGGGATCGAACCCAGCAACTTCGGTTGTGAGCCGTGTCACTTAACCACTAGCCCACGCCGTCTCCTCATATACAGAATAATGTGACGTATTTTGTGGAAAGTATAAAAAGGTATAAGAATTATGAGATACATTAAACTTAGGAAAGTTAAATATGTTGGTCATATAAAAAGGTATAGGAATTATGACATACATTAAACTTAGGAAAATTAAATATGTTGGTCATATAAAAAGGTATAGGAATTATGACATACATTAAACTTAGGAAAGTTAAATATGTTGGTCATATAAAAAGACACGATACTTTATTGAACACAATACTGCTTGAAGGTCGGCGGACAAAAAGCGTGCAGCGCTGTAAGTGGCAGAGCAACATCAAAAGATGGGTTAATAGTCTGGCAAAATGTACTGTCAATACAAGAGACAGAAGATATTGCAGTTTGTAGTACCAGCTCCCGTCATACAACAACAGTGTGTCTTGGGCCGCTATACACCTGACAGAGCCAATCTCTCTCCAGTTGGCAGTTCATTATAGTTGTGTCTAAATTTCATACAACAAAGCTGACTCTGTCTTCAGATAGGGCGACCGGCGCCTATCTCGTAAGTTCAGCCGCGTGAACTAGACCGACCGTGAAATATGACATTTTTAAGGGTAGTGCTAGCCGATGTCCATTCCAGGATAATACGACCGGAAGAAAACACACAAAACGAACAAATTAACCAGTCCAAATGGATAACAACACGTTTCCGTGAACACAAGTTTAAGTCGTCGACTAGTGTAAATTCCCGGCAAATTCATGGTCTAGCGGCATCTATAATGAACTAGAACAGAAACGCAATGTAAACCAGCAGCTAGTTATGGCGTCATCGTTGCTGCTCTTCTGGGAACAGGTGGGAGGGGGTGGGTGGGCTGAACAGCCTGCGTTTGGACATTTAGTAGATACAGAACTCTCAGAAGGAGCCCTAACAATACAGTCAGACATCCGCTAGATCGGAACACACATAGGAAGAGAAGAGTGAGGATGTCGATGTACGGAAAGAGTACACAAAATAGTGGACACAGAAGTCGAAGGCAACTGGGCTTTCAAATGTGCAGCTCAAGACGATCGAAAATAAAAAACCAGGTAGATTGTGACGGTGACTCGTATATTAATAGAAAAAAGAAAACTTCAAAGGGAAATACATTTTAACTTCCGGTCTATGTGGTCTCACGGTAGAAACTGCCGATGGAGATGGAGTGTTAGCAACATCACTGTGCTAGGTACCCGATCTGCCTCTGAGGTACGATGACAAGTTCCCTTCCTTGCTGCTTATCCTTCTCTGAGATTGTCGGCCACGAATTTACATTTTCTTTGGAAAGAAATTAAGTCTTCAACAAACACCACAGCTATTCAACTCCAATGTCAGGTCCGCCATAGTGTGTGGTTCTTTGACATAGTGAAGAAAGAAAAGTACATCTATTGAGATGAAAGCTTCCATTAATGGAATCTTTTTTGTAAGTAGCGCCTTTTACAAAGCGTGGCTTCTTGCAACCGTTGCCTATTTGGATGTTACAAGTTTCTTGGCAAGTGTGCAGTACTGTAGGTTGCCATTACTTTTGCGTACGTGGAAGAGCAATCGCCCGAGAAAAAACTCAGTGTCTGCCAAACAGGACACGGTTGGAATCGAACCCGTTGGGTTGGGATTGTGAGAACCGAGCGAGTTTCACATCAATGGACGCTTGTGAGAACCGAACGAATTTCACATCAATGGACGCTTGTGAGAACCGAGCGAGTTTCACACTAATGGGTGCTTGTGAGAACCGAGCGAGTTTCACACTAATATGTGCTTGTGAGAACCGAGCGAGTTTCACACTAATGGGTGCTTGTGAGAACCGAGCGAGTTTCACACTAATGGACGCTTGTGAAAACCGAGCGAGTTTCACATCAATGGATGCTTGTGAGAACCGAGCGAGTTTCACATCAATGGACGCTCGTGAGAACCGAGTGAGTTTCACATCAATGGACGCTTGTGAGAACCGAGTGAGTTTCACATCAATGGCGCCAAATTGAGGGAATAAAATTGTATGTCAAAATCACAAATATAGAACTGTAGAAATGAACCTGACAGATACCAGTGGGACTAAGAGTAAAGAGAAGACGCTAGCAACGGATAGGACACACTTTACCGAAACCAGCTGCAGCTGAGAACATTACCAGACAGGTATAGTTCTGGAATCCTCAGAGAATAAGAAATAGGGGCAGACCTAAACACCCATGAGAAAGGAAGTCAAACGTAAAAACGGCAGAGAAGAAATTGGGTCCAGGGCGAGTGGAAGAAATTGGGTCCAGGGCGAGTGGAAGAAATTGGGTCTAGGGCGAGTGGAAGAAATTGGGTCCAGGGCGAGTAGAAGAAATTTGGTCCAGGGCGAGTGGAAGAAATTGGGTCCAGGGCGAGTGGAAGAAATTGGGTCCAGGGCGAGTGGAAGAAATTGGGTCCAGGGCGAGTGGAAGAAATTGGGTCCAGGGCGAGTGGAAGAAATTGGGTCCAGGGCGAGTGGAAGAAATTGGGTCTAGGGCGAGTGGAAGAAATTGGGTCTAGGGCGAGTGCAAGAAATTGGGTCTAGGGCGAGTGGAAGAAATTGGGTCTAGGGCGAGTGGAAGAAATTGGGTCTAGGGCGAGTGGAAGAAATTGGGTCTAGGGCGAGTGGAAGAAATTGGGGCCAGTGCGGGTGGAAGCTGGAAACGTCGGCGCATGACAGGGAGATTCAGCGAGCATTTGTTGAGGATCTATGCTCCGCTGCGAGTTAAAAGGTTTTGAATTATTGATGATCGACTCATTTACAGCTGGTAGACGAGAGCGTGTGGAGACCGGCGACTGAACCAGCTTTACTTGTCTGGAGAAGCTGAACATGCTACTCAGCCATTCTACACCAGATGCGTGTACAATGGGGACTGTAAATGGAGTACCCCAGATTGTAACATTGTCTCAAGTCATTCATGATCCTCTTTTTAAAATATTTCTTTTAAACTGTCAAACTGTCGTCTGGGATGAAGTGTTACTCGACTTCATTGTAGTAAGCCACAGACTGTGAGGTGGGGGTGGCCTGTTCCCTTCTTCGCTGCCGTTTTGCCAACGACTGTAGATAAGGTACTCAATTTACAAATGAACCCTCTATATAGCTGGGTCAACTGAAGCTGTACTTTTCTTTAGCATCACTGAATCATACAATAGGACGGACTTGACATTGGAGTTGATCTGTATTTTTTGTGGCGGGTTTAAATTTCTTTCAATTTCCTCAGTTTCTGTTTCTAACAATCGACGTCACTGCACTCCGGGCATAGCCATAGGTGCTCATTCTCTCTCAGCAAATGGCGCAAGGTACGGATGCTGATGGTCCCTGTAGCTCGCTGGTTGTACACTATCTTACTCCGTCCTCTCATGCGCCCTACTCCGCTCGAACCTCATTTAATGTCAACACTTTGCAGTCTGTGGATTGCTGATTCATCTATCGCGGTGTCCTCATCCAGCAGGCGGTCATTGATTGAATTCAAAAGGTCACTCCTATCCATCACTAACGTGCCGATGATAGGAGCTTGTGAAGCCAAGATGTCAGCTCTTTTGTTGCCCTGAACCCCAGCATGACCATGACAGTAGATCCATGTCAACTCCTGGAGATTTGGGGCCTCAACAGCTGCTATACACTCGTACCTAAGCCATCCCTTCTGTACTTTCTGAAGTACGGCTTGCGCGTCTGTCACGATAACCGGCCATTGTTAAAGAAGTCTCAGATATCCAATGTCCTCAAATTCCCGAAAACAATTAAAGCCATTCTTAACTTTTGTATTCAAAATGTTATATATCTATCAGTACGATGATTCCGTAGCGAGGTGGTTAAGCCTCGTGATCATGTGGTGTGGGTTCGACTCCGGACTCCGCCGCCTTTTTTACGGGTGCTTGATGCAGAGTCCCCTTCATCTCGTAGCTGCCCCCTAGTGGTATTGTCCATGATTTGCCACTGGGGTCGGGCGGCTCGAGACGAGAGAGTGAGGATAAAAAGTAGCGCAGTTAATCCTTACTAAAGATAGCGCTAGCAAATAAATTATGCCATCATCGTCTACGATGGACGGCGGCCTTTACCTTTACCAGTACCAACGACCTTGTTTACTGTTGCAGCCAAGACATACGAACGAATCTACTTCTTGTAGCATTGTGCCTTCAAGCACAATCTGATGGTACTTTACGAATAACCATTTAGCCAGGAATTATGCGTGTTATGTTATTATTCGGTTATAATTAGCTCAGGGATCTCGAGGTAAGGTGTCCGCCTCAGGTGACGAAGGTTGAGGGTTCGAATCAAGGTGGAGACCGTGATATTTTTCATGTGGATCTTCGGGTAAAAATGTCCCTGATCTCTGGATAGTGAGATCAGACTCCCGTATTCAGTGTCGAGCACATTAAAAATCCCTTGGCAGTTAGTTGTAAATCGAAAAGAGTAGGCTTTAACGGCCGCTGCCTGGACAAAATTAAACATTAAAAAAAGCCACCCAAATTATTTTACCTTTCCCCAGGCCTAGTAAGCTTCGGCTACCTGGCAACAGATATTAACATGCTTGTTTGAATGCCAGGATTCCAAGCTATCATTAAAACATGTCGGAAAACATCGTATAGCGATTCAAGCACCATTCTACTTCGGCAAGGCTTTCCAATTTGCGCGAGATAAGTGTTGACGCAGAAAGCTTGCTGCATTTCAATCTCCCAAACTATTAATAAATGCAAGGCAGCGGTTCTAAAACTGTTTGTTCTCGTTGCAGTTATCACAACTAGACATTACTGCGAAGCCGCCATGGCGTTTCTGTCGGTGTGGATCAATAACTTCTCACCTGTACGGCGTTTGATATTCAAAGTGAGACACTTTGACCACAATGTATACATGTAGTCACTAATATACTATGTACATTTTTATCACGAAAACACTGTATACCTTTTTCGGGGAAAAAACTTTACTTTTTTTTCACTAAACGACTGCAGGAACAGCGTGGTCTAGTGGTGAAGTGACACGGCTCACAATCCGAAAGTGCTGGGTTCGCTTCCAAATCAAAGCACCGGTTGTTACCGCGGGGAAGCAAACTCTTAGAAAATGCAGTAGGAAGCAGACCCTTACATACAATGTATGTTAAAGTCGGATGCACTGGGCCGACAGGCGCAAAATAGAAACATTGTGCAACGCACACCGCCTTGAGGAATAGAAAAATAAGGCGAAAGCAAAAAGAAAAGACATATTCACTAAAATATTGTATGAATTCATTCACTATAAAAACACTGCTCACGTGTATTCATCAAAATAATGTAAGCATCTATTCACTGAAAAACTGTATAGATATATTCAATGAAACACTGTCTAGATTTATTCACTGTAACACTGTTTAGGTATTTTCACTGAAACACTGTTTAGATATATTCACTGAAATATTGTGTATATATATTTATATATATATATATATAAATATGTGTATATTCACTGAAACACTGTATAGATTTATTGACTGAAACACTGTATAGATTTATTCACTGTATATATATATTTATATAAAGATTTATTGACTGAAACACTGTGTGTTTTTATATATATATATATATATATATATATATATATATATATATATATATATATATATACATAGTCATTGAAACATTGTATACATTTATTCACTAAAACACGGTATACATGTATTCACTAAAACACTTCATACATGTATTCACTATGACACTAGTTCGATCAACTTGAAACAACTGGAAGCCAATCGATCTCTATTTCACAATTCGTGCTTGTGGAGCCCTTGAACAGCCAAGGGGAAATTCCCGAGCTCGGAAAATCACATACAGGTACTGACTGATTTATATCATCCTTCTGTTTATATTCCCTTTAAGTGTGTTTTTTTTGGTAATGGAATGCTTTCAACTAATGAACCACTGTCCCAGACAACGATTACATGAGTCTTTTGCTGACTTAATCGCAGGATGGCTAATAAATCACGTGTCAATTCGTTGGCTCGTGCTCGTTTCTGATTGGTCTGATTTGGCTGCTACACCTAGGATTCAAACTGTGGTTTGGTAGCAGCAAGCACGCCAATGGGGTAGGGCTAATAGTTGCCCATCGCAAGTAAAGAAGGCTGCAGCGTCAGAGACGTGCTTTCGGATGTGGTTGCTTGTGACTGTACTCTGCGTTAGTACTTTGTCAATCCTGCATTCTGTCCTTTCGTGCAGCTCGATTTTGCAACGCCGAAGCGATTACGCTCCTCTCGACGATAAAGAGCACCATGTGTTGTGGTAGTGCGCCATGCTGGGCGGTTCGGTGCAAGCAGCTCACAGGAGGCAACATGGAGAAAACTTCTGACACTTTTAGAGAGTATTTGTATTGTTTCTACTGTCCCTCGGACTATCACTTGCTGCCCTGAGCTCACTGTACAATCGTTGCTTACAAAGACGCTGATCGGATATGAACACATCATGCTCAGTCCATCTGTCCTTGACCCTCTGCGGCACCGCATTGATGTTCGAGAGCCCAGTCCGGCTGAGGACTTCAGAGTATCGAACTCGATCCTGCCATCCGATTCTGGGCAGCCTATGGAGACAGTTCATGTGGAAAATGTTGAATTTCCTGGCTCGTCTGCTATAGACTGTCCATGTTTCGCAGGTTTACAGAAGGGTGGTTAGCACGACGGCACGATATACTTTGATCCTGGTGGCAACACTGATGCCTTATCTGTTCCACACATTCGTTTACAGTCTTTCAAAAGCAGCACCTGATCCGGCTGTAGAGCTAATTTAGGAGCTCGGTGGTATAAATTAAAAGGGGACTGAGTGGTATAGAGGTAAGACGTCGGCCTCCCGGAGCTGGATGTCACGAGGAGTTCAAATTACGGTGAAAATCTGGACTTTTACGACGTAGACTTTCTGGTATTTCCCTGGATCTCTGGCTAGTAGAGATCGGACGTCCCTGTCCAATGTCGCGCACGTTAAAAATCCATCGGCAGAAATCGAAAAGAATAGGCTTAACGGTCACTTCCCGGGCAAAATTCAAAATTATGTTTAAAATCTACAAAATCTATGACGGGATCCTCGCTGGTGTTACGGAGTTCGTGTATTGTGCTGAGATTCTACAACAATATGGAGAAAAAACAGAGCACTTAAACCGCGTGCAATGGAGTAAAATCACGAACAAAGAGAACATCAATTTTAGCAGCCTCAAACAAAGAGAATACCTATTTGAACAAATGATTAACAAAGTTAATATAATGTATGTTTATGTTTCTGTTTCTAAGAATCGACGCCCCTGCACTACGGGCATACCCATAGGTGCTCAGTCTCTCTCATCAAATGGCGCAGGGTATGGGTGCCGATGATCCCTGTATTGTTTCTTGCTGTGTCCGCTGAAATGGGTGACCTGCGCGGTGATTTGGATTAAAGTAAGGAAGAAACTACGCCATTTATCAACCTCCCTCTCTCGCCTTGAACTACATTTCTGGTAAACAGCTATCCCGCAAGGCAGCGGAGGGGGTGGCATCTATCGTTGTGTGTCGTGCCTTTCCCTTAACCGCAAGATGTCGTAGGGGCATCTCTCCCGGGCCGTATTCTAGTTCACTATAGTCGTGTCTAAATTACACAGTCCCAGCAAAAACCGACGATGTATGCAGCTAGGGCGAAAGGGGGTAGGGGTCAATCTCGTGAAGTTCAGCCGTGTGAACAAGATCGTGAAATTACGACACAAGCAAATCCGTGGACTGGCGGGATCCATAATGAACTAAAACACCAGAGCAATGAAGACCCGCAGCCGGTAAGGTGCCATCTTTGCCGCTCTTTTAATCTTGACTTGTGTATGACTAATTGCCCTGTATGGGACTGAAACATGGACTATATCAAAGAAAGGCGAGAAAAGGTTGGAAGCGTTTGAAATTTGGTGCTACCGTAGTAGTGGAGCGGGTAGCCTGGTCGACAGTCAGGTAGCTTGCTAAGGCTGGGATTACACCGCTTGGTGCTACCGTAGTAGTGGAGCGGGTAGCCTGGTCGACAGTCAGGTAGCTTGCTAAGGCTGGGATTACACCGCTTGGTGCTACCGTAGTAGTGGAGCGGGTAGCCTGGTCGACAGTCAGGTAGCTTGCTAAGGCTGGGATTACACCGCTTGGTGCTACCGTAGTAGTGGAGCGGGTAGCCTGGTCGACTGTCAGGTAGCTTGCTAAGGCTGGGATTACACCGCTTGGTGCTACCGTAGTAGTGGAGCGGGTAGCCTAGTCGACAGTCAGGTAGCTTACTTAGGCTGGGATTACACCGCTTGGTGCTACCGTAGTAGTGGAGCGGGTAGCCTAGTCGACAGTCAGGTAGCTTACTTAGGCTGGGATTACACCGCTTGGACAGACGAAAGACCCACTGAGGTAAGAGCACAGAGAGAAACATTGAAAATGATAAAAACGAAGACTGTGTTGGGATACAATATGAGACGAGAAGGTCTACAGAAAAGACTACAGGACAAAATCCGGGGGAAAAGAGATAGGCGGTGGGCAACCAAGACTCACCTTTACAGCCCAGACATGCAGAGACATTAAGGTACGAACCTATGCTGAAATGAAGAGAGGTGCAGGGGATTGGGTCAAATGGAGAGACATACTCGGACAACCTTACAACCAGTATTAGACTGATCAACCAGAGGATATATATATATATATATATATATATATATATATATATATATATATATATATATATATAGAGAGAGAGAGAGAGAGATAAAGACAGAGAGACCGGGAGAGAGAGAGTGACATAGAGAGGGACAGAGAGAGGGACAAGGGAGAGAGAGACAGAGAGACAGAGAGAAAGCGAGACAGAGAGGTAGAGGCAGACAGAGAGGTAGAGAGCGAATGAACAGATAGAGGGACAGGAGGAGAGATACAGAGACTAAATTAGAGAGAAAGAGACTAGGCCCTCATTTGATCCAAACTTTTCTGTGTCTACTACTACTACTACCGCCACTGTAATGACTGTCCCCCTTTAATCCACTGCCTTGGCTACATACCATAACACAACACAATGTGGTGACCGCTAACATAACATCAGCTGTGAAGATCAATAACACTTCTTAATCAGTACACCGACCTCTGCCAGACCACACATATTTCCAATATCCTTGTGCGCCATCTTTCTTCTTCTGCTTACTCTACTACAAGTGCCACAGTCGTGTTTCCTAACGAGTTTTTAAAGTACAGATTTGTCGATCGGGAACAATTTATGAGGCTCAGATTGTAATGCTGTCGTGTTTTATTTCTTGAAGATGTCTCCTGGAGATATGATCCATCTTTTATACTAATCCATACTGGCCTCACGTCTTCATTTCCCAGAATGCTTTAGGTCTAATGTCTGCCAGCACGAAGCTAACTTGTGAAGAGGTCTGGTTTAACTGGAATTAACGGTCGGGAAGTGGGTAGAGGACATTCTGGCCACAGGAAATGTGTGCTGCATATTGCAAACTCAACGGAAGTGACAAAGTGGCAGCAGAAGTGACAAAGTGGGAGAAGTGACAAATTGGCAGCATAAGTAACAGCAGGTGTGACAAAGTGGCAGCAGGTGTGACAAAGTGGCAGCAGGTGTGACAAAGTGGCAGCAGGTGTGACAAAGTGGGAGAGGAAGTGACAATGTAACAGCAAAAGTGACAAAGTAGGAGCAGAAGTGACAAAGTGGGAAAAGTGACAAATTGGCAGCATACGTAACAGCAGGTGTGACCAAGTGGTAGCAGGTGTGACAAAGTGGCAGCAGAAGTGACAAAGTGGCAGCAGGTGTGACAAAGTGGCAGCAGAAGTGACAAAGTGGCAGCAGAAGTGATAAAGTGGGAGAAGTGACAAATTGGCAGCATAAGTAACAGCAGGTGTAACAAATTGGCAGCAGGTGTGACAAAGTGGCAGCAGGTGTGACAAAGTGGCAGCAGGTGTGACAAAGTGGCAGCAGGTGTGACAAAGTGGCAGCAGGTGTGACAAAGTGGCAGCAGGTGTGACAAAGTGGCAGCAGGTGTGACAAAGTGGCAGCAGAAGTGACAAAGTGGGAGAGGAAGTGACAATGTAACAGCAAAAGTGACAAAGTAGGAGCAGATGTGACAAAGTGGAAAAAGTGACAAATTGGCAGCATACGTAACAGCAGGTGTAACAAATTGGCAGCAGGTGTGACAAAGTGGCAGCAGGTGTGACAAAGTGGCAGCAGGTGTGACAAAGTGGCAGCAGGTGTGACAAAGTGGCAGCAGGTGTGACAAAGTGGCAGCAGAAGTGACAAAGTGGGAGAGGAAGTGACAATGTAACAGCAAAAGTGACAAAGTAGGAGCAGAAGTGACAAAGTGGGAAAAGTGACAAATTGGCAGCATACGTAACAGCAGGTGTGACCAAGTGGTAGCAGGTGTGACAAAGTGGCAGCAGAAGTGACAAAGTGGCAGCAGGTGTGACAAAGTGGCAGCAGAAGTGACAAAGTGGCAGCAGAAGTGATAAAGTGGGAGAAGTGACAAATTGGCAGCATAAGTAACAGCAGGTGTAACAAATTGGCAGCAGGTGTGACAAAGTGGCAGCAGGTGTGACAAAGTGGCAGCAGGTGTGACAAAGTGGCAGCAGGTGTGACAAAGTGGCAGCAGGTGTGACAAAGTGGCAGCAGGTGTGACAAAGTGGCAGCAGAAGTGACAAAGTGGGAGAGGAAGTGACAATGCAACAGCAAAAGTGACAAAGTAGGAGCAGAAGTGACAAAGTGGAAAAAGTGACAAATTGGCAGCATACGTAACAGCAGGTGTAACAAATTGGCAGCAGGTGTGACAAAGTGGCAGCAGGTGTGACAAAGTGGCAGCAGGTGTGACAAAGTGGCAGCAGGTGTGACAAAGTGGCAGCAGGTGTGACAAAGTGGCAGCAGAAGTGACAAAGTGGGAGAGGAAGTGACAATGTAACAGCAAAAGTGACAAAGTAGGAGCAGAAGTGACAAAGTGGGAAAAGTGACAAATTGGCAGCATACGTAACAGCAGGTGTGACCAAGTGGTAGCAGGTGTGACAAAGTGGCAGCAGAAGTGACAAAGTGGCAGCAGGTGTGACAAAGTGGCAGCAGAAGTGACAAAGTGGCAGCAGAAGTGATAAAGTGGGAGAAGTGACAAATTGGCAGCATAAGTAACAGCAGGTGTAACAAATTGGCAGCAGGTGTGACAAAGTGGCCGCAGAAGTGACAAAGTGGGAGACGAAGTGACAATGTAGCAGCAAAGTGACAAAGTAGGAGCAGAAGTGAAAAATTGGCAACATAAGTAACAAAGTGGCAGCAGAAGTGACAAAGTGGCAGCAGAAGTGACAAAGTGGCAGCAGAAGTGACAAAGTGGCAGCAGGAGTGATAAACTGACAGCAGAAGTAACAACAGGAGTAATAAAGTGGCAGCAGAAGTGGCAGCGGTAGATCCAGGCCACGGGAAATATATGTTGCATATTACCGACTCAGCGGAGGGGAGTTACACTAACGTCTGGTCAGGCAAAATACACTGGTCAAGACCCTCACCTCGACTTCCTCGCAGTCCTCACGGCTGCCTGGCTAACGGGAGAGGGATCGACGTGATGCCCACAGTAGTGAGCGACACGTAGATGAAGCCAAGCATAGCACGACCGCCTGGGAGCACACCGGTCCACCTTCATCAGCACACTCGGAATGTGAGGATAGCTACTGCATCCCGCCACTTAACGTCCTTTTCAGGGCGCACAAACGAGTAACCTACTCATTATGGGCATTCGATACTACCACCACCACTACTACTACCACTACTATCACTACCACTACTATCACTACCACTACTACCACTACTACCACCACCACTACTACTACCACTACTACCACTACCACTACTACCACTGCTACCACCACCTACTACTACCACCACCCACCGGCGGCGGCGGCGACGACGAAGACGACGACGACAACAACAAACTCAGCGGATGAGAGCAAGTGGTGAGCGCCCCGCTATACAACCTGTTACAAGTCAAACCGTTAAAGAAGCCACAACGTTCGGTTGGAGCAGACGGGACAAAACAAACAGCACAGCATCTAGAGTACACACACAAAATGTGTGCACATTACGCGCTCAACTGAAGTAAACTGAAGTCCATGTTCTGAGTCTGCACAGGTTACAGCGAATTAGATGGGATCTACTGAACATCATAACGATATCATTATTATTAATTATGGGTCATTAATTAAACGCGTCAAACAAAATGATGGCATTCCCTTACAGTCCTCTCCCCCACGTTTACTTTGGTTGCCTCCCCTATACTATATCCACCTATGACTGACACCCGTCCCTCTCTGATTGACCCCCGTCCCTCTCTGATTGACCCCCGTCTCTCTCTGATTGACTCCCGTCCCTCTCTGATTGACTCCCGTCCCTCTCTGATTGACTCCCGTCCCTCTCTGATTGACCCCCGTCCCTCTCTGATTGACTCCCGTCCCTCTCTGATTGCCCCCGTCCCTATCTGATTGACCCCCGTCCCTCTCTGATTGACTCCCGTCCCTCTCTGATTGACCCCCGTCCCTCTCTGATTGACCCCCGTCCCTCTCTGATTGACCCCCGTCCCTCTCTGATTGACCCCCGTCCCTCTCTGATTGACTCCCGTCCCTCTCTGATTGACCCCCGTCTCTCTCTGACCCCCGTCCCTCTCTGATTGACCCCCGTCCCTATCTGACTGTCCCCCACCTCCCTTCCCCATGTCCTCAGTGTGATGGCTCACCGGCTTCATAGAGCCGCATCGTGATTATACCCCGTGTGACGGTACCCCGTGTGATGGTACCCCGTGTGATGGTACCCCGTGTGATGGTACCCCAGAGTGATGGTACCCCAGAGTGATGGTACCCCAGAGTGATGGTACCCCAGAGTGATGGTATCCCAGAGTAATGGTAGCCTGGAGTTATGGTACCCCGGAGTGATGGTTCTCCATTTGATGGTACCCCAGAGTAATGGTACCCCCAGAGTGATGGTTCTTTGTGTGATGGTACCCCAGAGTGAAGGTTCTCTGCATAATAGTACCAGAGTATGATTATACCCTAGAGTGATGTTTACCCCAAAGTGATGGTACCCCAGAGTGATGGTACCCCAGAGTGATGGTACCCCAGAGTGATGGTATCCCAGAGTAATGGTAGCCTGGAGTTATGGTACCCCGGAGTGATGGTTCTCCATTTGATGGTACCCCAGAGTAATGGTACCCCCAGAGTGATGGTTCTTTGTGTGATGGTACCCCAGAGTGAAGGTTCTCTGCATAATAGTACCAGAGTATGATTATACCCTAGAGTGATGTTTACCCCAGAGTGATGGTACCCCAGAGTGATGGTAATCGTGTGACGGTACCCCAGAGTGATGGTACCCCGTGTGATGGTACCCCAGAGTGATGGTACCCCAGAGTGATGGTACCCCAGAGTGATGGTACCCCAGAGTGATGGTACCCTGGAGTTATGGTACCTGGAGTGATGGTTCTCCGTTTGATGGTACCCCAGAGTAATGGTGCCCTAGAGTGATAGTTCTTTGTGTGATGGTACCCCAGAGTCATGGTTCTCTGTATAATGGTACTCAAGTGTGATGGTACCCTAGAGTGATGGTACCCCATGTGATGGTACCCCGTATGATGATGCCCCGTGTGATGGTACCCAGAGTGATGGTACCCCGTGTGATGGTACCCAGAGTGATGGTACCCAGAGTGATGGTACCCAGAGTGATAATATCCCATGCGTGATCGGTGTAAAGAGAGCTAGGTAAAAACAGCAGGGAAGAAAACTGGCTACCCCCCCCCCCTCACAAATGCACCGGCTTAATACATGCAGAGTTATCTTTATCCCCGACGGCAACTGTTGCAATGGAACCCACGTTTACCTTTACTCTGCCATTGTAATCAGACACCGCCATTCAGATTCGCGTCAAGGAACTAACTGTAGTTGAAAACCCCTGCTTCAGATCGGTACCAAAATGTGAATGCTTACAACCTTACTTCAAAAAATGGACCAGGAGCAGCAGTGTCCTTTGCTAGGCCCTTTTGTTTTCCATTTGTCTAGTTAATTCGTTCATATCTTGTGTTTCCTTCCCTCCCATTACCCTGGCCTGGATATCGGCTATAGGAATTAGTAACACGGTTAAAAGTGTATTATATTTTCACGGTCTAGTGCACGCGGCCGGACTTCGCAAGATTGACGCCATTCGCCCAGTGCCGTATTTTGTGCGACTGTGAAATTTAGACACGTGACTATAACGGACTAGAACACGGCCCGGGAAAGATGCCCAACACATCCCTCACACGCTGGGTGATGTCCCTACGACCTATTGCGGTCACGGGGAGGCACGACACACAACGATAGATGTCATCCCCCGTCTCCGCTGCCTTGCGGGATACCTGTTTACGGGAAAGGATTCGGGAGTAAACCCGGAGGACAAATCTGCATCCTGTGTTATCTCCAGCCATCTCGATAATTTATTCTTGCCACTGGCCAAAGGTAGCACAGGACGAGAGAGTGAGGTTGACAAATGGCGCAGTTACTTCCTCACTTTAATCCAAAACCAGCGCGCAAGTCACCCATTTCAGCGGACACAGCAAGAGAAAAGAATGGCCACGCGGCTGAACAGGGAATGGTCTTTATCACATGCGATGGGATCAAGATGCCGAGCAGCGTATGAGCTGCAGTGGTCAGCGACCCATAGCTGACTGCTAGCGTCAGGTCCAGCGAACCACAGCTGCCAAGATCCTTCTACGCCTCCACGCGGTGATCCTGGATAACAGGTTGCAGCAGGGCAGACTGGCTAAGAATAAGAGATCGAAGAGGAAATGCTAACCCGGTACTAAAAAAATGCTTGCTGAAGTCGGATGTGTTGGACCGAACGGTGCAAATATCGCAGTTACGCTGTAAACTACGACACAACGCATTCCGTTCTCTGGACTACATTCTGCTACTTAAGCCCTTTCAGGGTTTGGTAGTGGGAGATTGAGAACGAACGAAGCCAAGCCAATGGACGGACATCATCGCCATGCTAAACGTTGGTGCAACAAAAAAACAACCAACAGAATCATAATAATGCGCTGGATAGGCAAACGAAGACCATTTGAAAAGCGGAGATGCTCAAAAGACAGCAGAGAGAATGAATCGTGAAAGCCAGCAGTCGGTACGCGTGATTTATGACTACGTCAAAAGGAGTCACAACCACTGCTCTGTCAAAAATAAACGACAGACGGAAGGAAGGCTCTTGAATAATTCTGGAATGATCCGGTCTGACGCTGTGATGGGTCTGAACTCAATCTATACATCAGGACATCAACAGGCCAAGTACGAGTAATCGTATTGAGCGAGGGAGATTACATGCTTGCTGGTTGAAACAATCATATCTATGTCGGAAAACCCTGCATGAGAAACAAAATCGATTCTTCTATTTCCAACTGGCTAACGAAATGGATAGTTTGTCGCGTGATGTACCTCGTGGCATGTGATTATTTAAAAAAAAAATTATTTCTTAAATTATTGTTTTAGAGATGGTGTAGATCTCTGGATCAATTAGTTAGGAGGAGAGAATATGCCTTCTGGATCCTGGAATGCATGTAGTAAACGAGGGTTGTGTATAGGACTTGCAAACCTCATCATGTTGAATCACCATTGCCAGACGGTTGCTCGCGAGGTACTGAGTTACTGGTAAAGTATGTAGCGAGCTACTGGTAAGTCGCGAGCTACTGAGTCACTGGTAAGTCATGAACTGTTGGTAAGTCGCAAGCTACTGAGCTACTGGTAAGTAAGTTGAGAGCTACTGGTAAGTCGTGAGCTACTGGTAAGTCGCAAGAAACTGGTAAAGTTGCGAGCTACTGGTAAGTCGTGATCTACTGGCAAGTCGGAAGAAACTGGTAAGTCGCGAGCTACTAAGCTACTGATAAGTCACAAGCTACTGAACTGCTGGTAAGTCGTGAGCTACTGAACTGCTGGTAAGTCGTGAGCTACTGAGCTGCTGGTAAGTCTCAAGCTACTGAACTGCTGGTAAGTCGTGAGCTACTGGTAAGTAGCGAGCGAGCTATTGGTAAGTTGCAAGCTACTGTCTGCTAGTTAAGTCGCGAACTACTGATAAGTCGCGAACTACTGATAAGTCAAGAGCTACTAATAGCTTTTCGGTAGCCATTGAAAAATATTTTCTTCATTAAAATGTGATTACCATTATTGAACTACAAATCTAGTTACCCACTTTTTACTCTTGGGGTTTACCTCCCTACATGGAACACATTCATCTTTTAGCTTTTTCTAGAACTTTTAAAACTCTCCCACTCTTGTTCAACATCTGTTCCTCCGACAACATCTTTCCAGATTATGTGGCTCGCTGCCTCTTTCATCTTCTTAACATCTGCTTTGGAGTAGTCGTATGTTCTCGTGGTTATGTTTACTTCTTTCCCTGCTATAAGATCCCAACGGATGATTTGATGGTCACTTGAGCCAAACAGTTCCCCAACGGTAACGTTTACAATCATATTTTCCTCTGTAGTTAAAAACTAGGTCGAGTATGTTTTTGCCTCTGGTGGCTGCTTCTACATGTTGAATTTAAAAAAATTGTCATTTATGCACTTAAAAGGTTTTGACTCTACAAATGCTTCTGTCATATCCCATTTTATTTCTGGAAAGTTAAAATCCCCCATTTATAATAATTTTCCTTCACTTGCCTTTGCTATGCTACTACTCAGCTCCTCATCTTCCTCTTTTTGACTTGATTGACATCTATAGCACACTCCAATCACTGTCCCCCCCCCCCCCCCACCCTCTTTCTATTTCTTCCCATACACTTTCATTTTTGTTACCAAATGATAAATCTGCTTTGGTATTTATATTAACAGAATTTATACAATATAATAAAACGCCACCTCCCTTAGTCTTGTCTCCAACTACCCTATCTTTCATTTAACATTGTATATCCCTCTATGTCAAGTTCACTATCTGCAATGTCCTCATATGTCGATGATTCTGTTAACCCTATTATATCTGGTTTTTCTCCTTCTACATACAATTCCAATTCTTCTCTTTTATTTACTATGCTTCTCACATTTGCATAAAAACATTTTAGTTTGTAATTTTGTTTCTCAATTTTTGCTTGATAGATTTAATTTTTCTTTTCCACTACTTATTTCCCACTTCCCTGACCCAAACTCTCCCCTTTTACATCCTCTATAGCACCCTATTGTAGGCCTATCTTTAGTCTCATACTTCATAGGCCTTACTAGTTTAAATTTCTAACACAATGATTAAACATATACTTTGCCACAACATGATGTCCTATCTCATTTCGATGTAAACCTCTCCCGTCTAACATTTTACTTGTGTCCACTTGCACATTAATAAATTCCATTCCCATGTCCGCACGCATCACCTGTAACCTAAGGTTGATACCTATTATCTTACTTTCCAAATAGTCTGACCCATCTTCTCTGTCTAACATACCCATCATTGTGACCTTTCTGAACTTCTTTTCCTTAAGTGTTCCCATAAGACTTGTATCTTTGCATAATTATTTATGTACCATATCTCTTTACATTATTAGTCCATATCAATACCACAAAATGACTGTTTGGTGTCATCTATCTTCTTTATTCTCCCCTCTATGTCCTCAATTTTAGCTCCCCCAATATCCATTTTTTTAAAATATCTTATGCTGTTTAGACAAATGTCTGCCAACCTCCCTCACCATTGAATCCCCTACTACCAATACTGAACCCTGACCTATATTTGCATACTTCTCTGCCAAGCTCTCTGCCCTGTGAACAGTTTCCTCACTAGAATCTCCCTTACTTCCAATTCCTATTACCTTCCCCAACCCATTACTAACTGACAGTCGTTTTATTTGATCCGCTCGACTACCCAACTGCAGCTTCTTTAAAACTTCACAAACTTTCTCTTTTTTTAATTTCTATTTTAAACTGCCTTTTTTCTATCTCTTCAAATCTCCTCTCATGTATCCTAATATCGCACTCCATTCTCGCCTTCCTCTTTTCTATCTCCTCCAATTTCTTCTCATGCGTCCTAATATCGAACTCCTCTTTTCTATCTCCTCCAATCTCCTCTCAAGCGTCCTAATATCGCCTTCCATTCTCGCCTTCCTCTCTTCTATCTCCTCCAAGCTCCTCTCATGCGACCTAATATCGCCTTCCATTCTCGCCTTCCTCTTTTCTATCTCCTCCAATCTCCTCTCATGCGTCCTAATATCGCCTTCCATTCTCGCCTTCCTCTTTTCTATCTCCTCCAATCTCCTCTCATGCGTCCTAATATCGCCTTCCATTCTCGCCTTCCTCTTTTCTATCTCCTCCAATCTCCTCTCATGCGTCCTAATATCGCACTCCATTCTCGCCTTCCTCTTTTCTATCTCCTCCAATCTCCTCTCATGCGACCTAATATCGCCTTCCATTCTCGCCTGCCCCTATTCTACTCTACATAACCTACATGTAACATTTACTTCATCTTCCAACGTTGGATCTATTCCTGCACTAATACTAACATTGTCGCCGCACAAATCACACACTGACGCTCTACTCTTCGCCGCATTTCGCCATATTAAGTATGTTACTTAATACAGTTACACTTCCTAGCCAATAAGCTATACTAAAACATAATACAATATATATATTGGTTCTAGTAAACACCAAAAAATGTAATGTATTAACCTTACAAGAACTCTCACAAAATGCTAGGCCTGCACACAACAGTTTACAGTACAGTTACTACAGCTCACTATACAACGATATTTAATTATGTCAGGTCCCTAACTATCTGTTACAACCAGACCACTACATTTGAAAATACGTATGCTACAGTAATCTACAATTACAACTACGTTATCTTTACACAAATGAATTCTCAACACTAATATACAGATCTCTTAGTTCAACCCGTTCTTTGTCAAGGGGTGGCCGAGAGCACAAACACGTAATATGGATCTCTATCCGGTAGAATCCACCTGGGACCTTGGCCAGTATGTTTTGCCTGACCCTGACTAATATGTCTGATCAGTATATTTCGCCTGACCCTGACTAACATGTCTGATCAGTATATTTTGCCTGACCCTGACTAACATGTCTGAACAGTATATTTTGCCTGACCAGACGTTAGTCTTCCTCACCCGCAACTAAGTAACATTTCAATTTATTTTGGAAGATCCCCGTGTACGAAGCACATACTAGGGCCAGATCTGGAAACCTCTTCATAACCTGACGCTGAAAGGCACAAGCACATACTAGGGCCAGGTCAGGAAATCTCTTCATAACCTGACGCTGAAAGGCACAAACACATACTAGGGCCAGGTCAGGAAACCTCTTCATAACCTGACGCTGAAAGGCACAAACACATACTAGGGCCAGGTCAGGAAACCTCTTCATAACCTGACACTGAAAGGCAGTAGTATGACAAAGAGCGAAGAGAAGATAGTCATTGTGTTTCACTTATCAACACTTTTATAGATCTAGCATCATCAAGTAATTTTACAGTTCTTTTAATGTGTCAATCTATAAAAGCCTTTGTCGACCTGTACTTCTACAGGGGCGGATGCCCACGTGCAGGTCCCAGATCTGGCGTGAGTTAGATGTAGCCATGAGTAGGATTTCCTACTTAGCGGGGTAGGCTCGAGCAGCTTATTACTCCGCTGCGTTGGGACATGTGCCGTGGAGGGTGGTTAACCGATGCACGAGTCCATCTTTATAGACTCAAAATACTAGAGCAGAGCAGACCCACTGGCGCCATCTTTGCAGCTCTTAGCAGACCATATACAAATGGCCGGTGTTATGCCATGTAACACATTCGCCTCTTACGACATGCTCTCTGTGAGGCAGTGGTGCTATTCTTGTCATACACAAGGCGGAGCCACCCTGCTATGTTATTACTTTTATTTCTTTGGTAATATCCAAGCAACATGGACAAATGAATATAACCACGAATTGAAAATTAATCGAAGAACAGGAGTTAACATATTCCGCGAAACCGTAACAAAAGATGCCCGAAATGAGACAGAAATTAAAATGACGCTTACATTGGCCAAAAGGGGGCTTCAGAGGAAAAACTAATTACTAACCTCAAAGAATATCAGGATAGAACTGAGGAAAATAATAACCGTCACGCATATATGGCTTGGCTTCGCTCGTTCTCAATCTCCCGCTACCAAACCCTGAAAGGTCTTAAGTAGCAGAATGTAGTCCGGACAACGGAATGCGTTGTGTCGTAGTTTACAGCTTGACTGCGATATTTGCACCTTTCGATCCAACACATCCGACTTCAGCAAGCATTTTTTGAGTACAGGGTTTTAATTTCCCTCTTCGGGGACGGCGTGGCCTAGTGGATAAGTGGCACGGCTCACAGTCCGAAGGTGCTGGGTTCGATCCCCATCACAGCACCGGCCGTTACCCCGGGGAAGCAAACCCTTACAAAATGCAGGAGGAAGCAGACCCTTACATAAAATGCATGCTGAAGTCGGATGCATTGGGCCGACAGGCGCAAAATAAAAACCACAGTGCAACGCAAACCGCCTTGGGGATTAGAGAAATAAGGCGAACGCAAAAAAAAAAAAAAAAAAAAAAAAATTTCCCTCTTCGATCCCTTCTCCTTAGCCAGTCTGTCCTGTTACAGCCTGTTATCCAGGATCACCGCGTGTAGGTGTAGAAGGGTCTTGGCAGCTCTGGTTCGCTGGCCCTGACGCTAGCAGTCAGCTACTGCAGCTCATGCGCTGCTCAGGATCTTGATCCCGTCACGCATGTATGACCCAATTACACTGCCTGGGACTAAAACGTGGACTCTAGCAGAGAAAGAAAGAAAACAGCTTGGAAGAGAAGTTTGAAATGTGGTGCTACCGTTCAATGAAAAAAAGGAAGTTGGACAGAAAGAAGATCCAATGACAATGTCCTCATATAAGTAGACGCACAAAGACACATATTGACATTGATTCAGAAATGAAAATTGCGTTCAGTGTGCCACAACATGAGACATGACAGTCTTCTGGATTAGATACTAGAGGGCAAGATGGACGAAGACCTGAAAATGGGTTGTAACAAAAAGTTAGCGATGGAAACCTGAAATTGGGGTTAAATAAAAGTTAGGGAATGAAACCTGAAATTCGGGGTAAACAAAAGTTAGGGATGTGGAAACCTGAAAATGGAAGTGACCAAAAGTTAGCGATGGAAACCTGAAAATGGGGTTTACCAAAAGTTAGGGATTGAAACCTGAAAATGGGGGTAACCAAAAGTTAGGGATGGAAACCTGAAAATGGGGGTAATCAAAAGTTAGGGATGGAAACCTAAAATTCGGGTAACAAAAAGTTACGGATGCAAACCTGAAATTGGGGGTAACAAAAAGTTAGTGATGCAAACCTGAAATTGGGGGTAACAAAAAATTAGTGATGCAAACCTGAAATTGGGGGTAACAAAAAGTTAGTGATGCAAACCGGAAATTGTGGGTAACAAAGAGTTAGTGATACAAACCTGAAATTGGGGATAACAAAAAATCAGTGATGAAAACCTGAAATTGGGGGTAACAAACAAAAAAGACTGGTACGCGCGACTGAAACAGCTCGATGAAAACAACACTACGAATCTTATCCAAGGATAATAATATGAGGAGTATTCAAATGAACATATGTACGATGCACATGATGAAGCCACTTCTGATGTAAACATCACATACCAACCGTCAAGTTTGCAAAATTTCATTATCCTCCGACTCATAGTTTCCTCAACATACCGTTGAAAATATGGCGGGTGGGATACGGAATCGGTCCAGAGTTGATCAGCGAGCGGTGATTGGGTTTCTAACAGAAGAAGGATGACGACCAGTTGACATTCATCGCAGAAAGTTCTATGGCATGACTGTCAAACATGGTCTCCAGCTGCTACGGGTATTCCCTCTTCTGTAGACTTTCTGATCAAGCATCTTAGGATATTCCCGCATTTAATCTGTGATTACCTTTTTTCTTAGTTCGATACCTTGTGTTTTTTTTTTTTGTCTTTAGTACTTTCCCTGGCTTTTGTTTTATATTCTTAGTTATGTTCCTTGCTTCAGTTTTCTTCTTCTTAGTTCTGCCCCTTGCTTCTGTTTTGCTATCGTAGTTCCGTCCCTTGCTTCTGTTCTTTTTCTTAGTTCTTTTCTTTTCTTTTGTTTTATTTTCTTAGTTCTGTTGCTTGCTTCTTTATTTGTACTTGGTACTGTCCCTGCTTCCGTTTTTCCTTAATTATGTCCCTACTTCAGGTTTTTTTCATAGTTCTTTCCCTTTATTCTGTTTTGTCCTAAATCTGTCTTGCGTCTGGGTTTTTTTGTTTTGTTCTGTCTCCTGTTTCTGTATTTCTATTAGTTCTGCTTCTTGTATGTTTTTTTTTTACTTCGTTCTGTCTTGCGTCTGTTATTTCCTTAGTTCTGTCTTGCGTCGGTTTTTTCCTTAGTTCTGTCTTGCGTCTGTTTTTTCCTTAGTTCTGTCTTGCGTCTGTTTTGTTTTCTTAGTTCATCTCTTCCTTATGTTTTTCTTTTTCTTTTTTATTTTGGTTCTCTCTCATGATTCTGTTTTTTTTTTTTAGTTCTGTATCTTGCCTACGTTTAGCGTCTATCTAGATGTAGTCATTGATATTAACACTGTATTAACAAAATAACCTAACTGGAACATATCCTGCTGTTCCCTGCGTTAAATCAATATGTATATCAATCGATATCATTAACGCATTCACCATTCCGTGTACACCTATTACAGTATTCATCGAGCACAAATGTCACTCTTTTTTCCAGAGCAGGGACTCAGGACAGGATACAACAGAAGAAACAATGGGGACAAAAACAAGAGAATTATATACATTATACAGAACCATAGACAGAATATTTGATAAAGATCGAACAATTAAATTAATTAAGCTAATGACTCGCCCCGGTCTCTTTTGAAACAATAGGGAGTGATGGCAAGAAACCGTGTAAATGCAACACTGGAGGGCTTCATTTGATGAAGGCTTCGTTTATCGAAGGCTTCACATAACGAAGGCTTCATTTAACGGTATTTCAGTAACAAGCTGCCGGCAGGCCATATTTTGATGTAAAACTTAGCTGAAAGTCGATATGCTGGTTTAGAAGACGATTCATTGTATTTCCTTGCTCTAAAAACTATGCGCATCTAATCTTTTCTTGAATGCATTAATTGACCCTATCTCCACTATCTCCTGTGGTAATGCATTCCAAGCATTCACCACTCCCTTACTTAAGAAAAATTTTCTAATATCTAATCTATTTAATTTATTTGTAGCTCTGCCCTCTCGTTGTTGTAGGTGGTGGTTTTTTTTTTTTTTTCAAAACGTGTTATAGCCTAATGTATCCTTTCCATCGATCATCTTATAAACCTGTATTAAATCATCTCAAATTCTTCTTTTCTGGACACTTTAGGCCGGTTTTTCTGAGTCTTTCATAACTGTAATTCTGGGATCAGTTCTCTCACTCTTCTTTGTATCCTTTCCAGCATGTTTATATCTCCTCTATGATAAAGACTTCACACCTGTACACAGTACTCCAATCTAGGTCTAACTAATGCTTTATGCAGTTTTACTGCCGCAACATGCACACTGCAGTGTCATTAGCCTGCCGTTAATTTCAGTATGACCTGGCCATTATAAGTCCTATAAGTACCATCTGGGATGAAGTGTTAGAGCCTTTACTAAGCCACAGCTGGTGTGAGGTGGGGTGGCCAGTTTCCTTCATCGCTGAATAGCTTTAACTAACCATAGGCCAGGTACCCATTAACAAATGAACCCACCATACATCAGAGTTGACTTGAGCGTGCCGGTTATCCACGTATGTCCATCTATGACTGCTTGACCCTATCACAGTTATTACAATGGGAGCCAAAAACAATTTTTATTTGTAACACAAAACCATAACATGCATAACATAACAGGAGGGCTATTGTGACAATTGACTGACGTGTGATATAGAAACCTTGGCTTTCAAATATTCTTACAATGCGGTACAGCTGACAGATTAGCTTCTAAACTTGCTTTCAATGCCGCAGAGTTGATATATTGGCTTCCAAACTTGCTTACAATGCCGCAAAGCTGATATATTGGCTTCCAAACTTGCTTACAATGCCGCAAAGCTGATATATTGGCTCTCCTAACATTCTTACAATACCGCAGAGATGACATATTGGCTCTCAAATTTATTACAATACCGCAGAGCTGACAAATTGACTGCCAAACTTCCTTACAATGTCACACAGACGGCACGCAAGTCATAAGCGAACCGTTCCTCAACAAGGTAGTCATTCATGCACGGGTTCCAACTCTGTGACAAAGAGCCCTGTGGTTGACTATGACGTCCACTGAAATCGCCCCCGAACAGTCATGCTGACGCTGCAGGGATCTGGGCTGTTGGTTCTGGGGTTGTTATTGGTCATCTCTTCCTCGATTAGCTGGAGAGGCCTGAGCAGGGTCGCTGGTTTCACTACTTTTGCCCGGCTGTTGCACTGCTCTGCATCCGTTACTCTCTTACTTACTTGTAATCGTCTGCCCTTTGAATTGCACTACTGAGAAAGCAGGAACAGGGTATATCCTGCCTGACATCACTATAAAAGCGGGCTGTGTATAGACATTTCTAGTTTTGACTCGTCTTCCTTTCTCTTCTTACCTCACTCAGTTCCATTTGACTCTGTCCTACAATCACACTCTTCGACAACTTTCACACGCGCCCTCAGGGTGAGACCCTTTTATTGCACTTTGGTTGGGCTAGCTTCTGAGAGCACAAATCTAGCATAGGTACATACATACGCTCACACACATCAAAGCACTGGTTTATGCGTCTTAATATCGCCCAGTTGACTACGGTCTGGGGTGGAATAGGCGCGCCTCCACCAGTAGAAACTAGTGAGGCATACACTTACAATTTTTCTTAAAATTTCAAACATTTCTAGTTAAACTGTCGGCTTGGCGAGTATATAGCTGATGTTACAGTGTCCTGCAGCATTCAGTCACAATGACCTCCACACCGGTATGAACTCACCATGTGGGGGCCTGTGCGTAGGATTAAATTTTGTGTTCGAAATACCGTGTAATGAGCGTGGTGGTGAATTCCAATGCCCGAATCCATTTCTAATTTGGTTCCAGGCGATAGTTATAGGACTTATAGGAGTCATGTCATACTGAAATTATCGTCGGGCTAATGAGACCAGGTCATACTGAAATTAACGGCAGGCTAATGGGGCCAGGTCATACTGAAATTAATGGCAGGCTAATGAGACCAAGGCATACTGAAATTATCGTCGGGCTAATGGGACCACGTCATACTGAAATTAATGGCAGGCTAATGAGACCAAGGCATACTGAAATTAATGGCAGGCTAATGAGACCAAGGCATACTGAAATTAATGGCAGGCTAATGAGACCAAGGCATACTGAAATTATCGTCGGGCTAATGGGGCCAGGTCATACTGATATTAACGGCAGGCTAATGAGACCAAGGCATACTGAAATTAATGGCAGGCTAATGAGACCAAGGCATACTGAAATTAATGGCAGGCTAATGAGACCAAGGCATACTGAAATTAATGGCAGGCTAATGAGACCAAGGCATACTGAAATTAACGGCAGGCTAATGGGACTGCAGTGTACATGTTGCGGCAGTCAAACTGCATAAAGCATTGATTAGACCTAGATTGGAGAACTGTGTACAGATGTGGAGTCCGTAGACATGTTGGAAAGGATACAAAGAAGAGTGAGAGAACTGATTCCAGAATTACAGTTATGAAGAAAGACTCAGAAAAACCGGCCTAAGTGTCCAGAAAATAAGAATTTGAGATGCTTTAATTCAGGTTTATAAGATGATCGACGGAAAGGATACATTAGACTATAACACGTTTTTCAAAATACAACCACCTACAACAACAAAACTAAAAAACGAAAGTGAGGGAGCCGCGTAGCGCAGTGGTTAGCGCGCTGGCTTCGCATCTGAGTGGTAATGGGTGCATTCCCCAGTTGAGGCGGACATATTTTTTCAGACCGCAATGGATTCCGGGTCGACCCAGCCTTAAATGGGAACCGGTTCAGTCAGGTAAAAAGCGGCGACGGAAAGGAGATGGCCACCGCCCTCATATAGCGGAGCCTTTGAAATGTGATATCGTTAACACCTGACACCCCTAAGGCAGTAATGCTATGGGTTACTTGACTAGACTTTTACACTAAGTGATGGATGGTACGACATGAAAACAGTGTGCGAACCAGAACGAAGCAGCGAAGGTAAAACCTATAGAAATTCATCGGTGAATGAATGCTTTTTCACCCAGTGATCGGCGATTTTCCTTTAAGAGGCGTTCAGCGGCTGCAGTCGATTCTGTGGTCACTATCCGGTGTGCCCGACCCGGTCGTAAACAGTTTGAACTCACGCCGTTTCAGAACTTCCTACTCCACTATTACACTTTCTGTAAGTGAAAGTACTGGGCCTTCATTCGACAATGAGTTTATATAGGTTTCATCTCTTCGCTACCCAATACACGGATAACAGAAAGCTGCTCTTCTTTGGTGCTTGTCAATAGTGGGGCGGCCATCTTTGAACTGCAATGATGACGTCAAGTTGTTCGTCTGCACATGATGGCACGTACAGGGCAATCTTGACATCCTTAGCAACCATATTAACAATCTACAATCCAAAAGCATGGTTTTTCTCATTTCTATCCCACTTTAAAGGTTGACTTTTAAGGCCCCCCCCCCCCCCCCCCCCGGTGCATTGTTATTTGCTCAATGTTGATATAAAGGCACGTACGTTTATGGGAGATAGGGGCTTGGGGACGTTTCGCCTGGTTGGGTTTACCGTCAATACTTGTGTGTGGTCGCAGAAGAGTGAGAGAGAGAAAGAATAAAAGAGATGTCAGAGTAAGCGAGACAGTGTATGTGTGTATGAAAGAGTAAGAGAGGCTGTATATATGTGTGTATGAAAGAGTGTGCGAAAGAGTGAGTGTGTGTGTGTGTGTGTGTAGAGAGTGTGTGAGATAGAGTGTGTGTGAGGTAGAGAGAGAGTGTGTGTGATAGAGAGTCTGAGAGATAGTGTGTGTCAGAGAGAGTGTGTGAGAGAGATAGTATGTGTGGGAGTGTACGTGCGACTGTGTGTTTGCTTGTGTTAGAGAGTATGTGTGAGAGTGTTTGCGTGTGTGATAGAGTGCATGCATGAAGTATAAGTGTGTGTGGTGTGTGTGTGTTTTAAAGTGTGTGAGTGAGAGTGTCTTTTTGTGCGTGTGTTTTGCGATTCCGTGTTTGCATGTGTGTGTTTACGTACGTGTGAGAGTGTGTACGTCAGAGTGTGTGAGTGAGTATGTGTAAGGTGTGCTTACGAGTGTGTGTGTATGTGTGTGTTTGCGAGCGTGTGAGAGCTGCGTGCATCAGAGTGAATGTTCGTATGGCTTTGCACGGACGATATAAGTAGCGATGAAGCGTACAGCCTTGTTGTCCTCGTGCAGCACAGAAATCACCAACAAATGTCAACAGTCCCTAGTGACTCATAGGTGGATCGTGAAATGACTGATTAGAATCCATTTCTTTTTTTTTCTTTTTTTTCCAACAAATCCTCAAGAGTTTGCTTGATGATTTTTCTCTTCTTCTTGTTTTATGTTTTTGTCTGAAAAGTTCGGGGAAGGGCGGTTGTAGGATTAGGCAAACAGATTCCAGATGTTTAGACATAACTGACATAATTGTATGATGTGTGCTAAGCGACAGAGAAGGCAGGAAGGTCTAATAGCAGACAGACTACGCATGCAGGTAGAAGAGCAGAATACGCATGGAGATTGTTGTTGTTGATGGATGATGATGGATGGATGATGGATGGATGATGATGTATGCCCACGATGAATGTGTTTACTTTTTTGTGCGCCTTTAAAATGGCGTCACGTTGCGGGTACAATAGCTTTTCTCACATCCCGAGCGTGCTGATGGAGGTGGGCCTGGGGTTCTCCATGCTGTTGTGCTTCATCTGCGAGACGCTGACTATTACGGGGGATCACTACTGCTATAAGATAGCCTGTTTCCAGGGAGACCTGCGTGGAAGTGAGACCAGATCTTGGGCCAGCATATTCCACCTGACCCTGACATTACACTGCATAAACAGTATGTCTGACCAGGCCAGATCTTGGTCTCCTCTCCACTGAGCATAAAGGTAGAACGACAGACAACGCATAAAGGTAGAACGACAGACAACGCATAAAGGTAGAACGACAGACAACGCATAAAGGTAGAACGACAGACAACGCATAAAGGTAGAACGACAGACAACGCATAAAGGTAGAACGACAGACAACGCATAAAGGTAGAACGACAGACAACGCATAAAGGTAGAACGACAGACAACGCATAAAGGTAGAACGACAGACAACGCATAAAGGTAGAACGACAGACAACGCATAAAGGTAGAACGACAGACAACGCATAAAGGTAGAACGACAGACAACGCATAAAGGTAGAACGACAGACAACGCATAAAGGTAGAACGACAGACAACGCATAAAGGTAGAACGACAGACAACGCATAAAGGTAGAACGACAGACAACGCATAAATGTAGAAAGACCAAACAACGGATTAAGGTAGAAAGACAGACAACGCATAAAGGTAGAACGACCAAACAACGGATTAAGGTAGAAAGACAGACAACGCATAAAGGTAGAACGACCAAACAACGGATTAAGGTAGAAAGACAGACAACGCATAAAGGTAGAACGACAGACAACGCATAAAGATAGAAAGACCAAACAACGGATTAAGGTAGAAAGACAGACAACGAATAAAGGTAGAAAGACCAGACAACGCATAAAGGTAGAAAGGCCAGACAACGCATAAAGGTAGAAAGACCAGACAACGCATACAGGTAGAAAGACACAGAAAACGCAAGAAGGTAGACAGACACAGATAACGCAAGAAGGTAAAAGGACACAGACAACGCAAGAAGGTAGAAAGACACAGACAACGCAAGAAGGTAGAAAGACACAGACAACGCAAGAAGGTAGAAAGACACAGACAACGCAAGAAGGTAGACAGACACAGACAACGCAAGAAGGTAGACAGACACAGACGACGCAAGAAGGTAGACAGGCACAGACGACGCAAGAAGGTAGACAGACACAGACGACGCAAGAAGGTAGACAGACACAGACGACGCAAGAAGGTAGACAGACACAGACGACGCAAGAAGGTAGACAGACAAAGACGACGCAAAAAGGTAGACAGACACAGACGACGCAAGAAGGTAGACAGACACAGACGACGCAAGAAGGTAGACAGACACAAACGACGCAAGAAGGTAGACAGACACAGACGACGCAAGAAGGTAGACAGACACAGACGACGCAAGAAGGTAGACAGACACAGACAACGCAAGAAGGTAGACAGACACAGACAACGCAAGAAGGTAGACAGACACAGACAACGCAAGAAGGTAGACAGACACAGACAACGCCAGAAGGTAGACAGACACAGACAACGCAAAAAGGTAGACAGACACAGACAACGCAAGAAGGTAGACAGACACAGACAACGCAAGAAGGTAGACACACACAGACGACGCAAGAAGGTAGACACTCACAGATGACGCAAGAAGGTAGACACACACAGACGACGCAAGAAGGTAGACAGACACAGACAACGCAATAAGGTAGAAAGACACAGACAACGCAAGAAGGTAGACATACACAGACGACGCAAGAAGGTAGACAGACACAGACAACGCAAGAAGGTAGAAAGACACAGACAACGCAAGAAGGTAGAAAGACACAGACAACGCAAGAAGGTAGATAGACACAGACAACGTAAGAATGTAGACAGACACAGACAACGCAAGAAGGTAGACAGACACAGACAATGCAAGAAGGTAGACAGACACAGACAACGCAAGAAGGTAGAAAGACATAATGTGCATGTATCATTCCCCCTCAACAAGTCCATCCCGCTTCCTACCCCCCCCCCCCCCACACACCCCCCCCCCCCCAAAACACCGCACCAAGATGGGCGGATTGACATAGAGACAGACAGAGAGACAGACACCAGAGAGACAGATAGCAGAGACAGACAGATAAAGAGAAAGATAAAGAGACCGACAGAGAGACACACAGGGACAGAGAGTCTAGAGAGACAGAGACAGACAAAGAGACAGCAGACAGAGAGAGACAGACAGACTAAGAGACAGCAGACAGAGAGACAGACAGACAAACAGACAGAGACAGAAAAAGACAGACACAGACAGAGACAAAGAGACAGACAAAGAGACAGACAGACAGAGAAAGACAGATAGACAGAGAAAGACAGAGAGACAGACAGAGTGACAGACAAAGAGAGAGACAGACATAGAGACAGACATAGAGACAGACAGAGAGACAGACAGAGAGGCATAAAGAGACAGATAAAGAGACAGTAAAGTCATAAAGAGACAGTTAAAGATACATATAAAGAGACAGACAGAGATACATATAAAGAAACAGACAGTAGAGAGACAGACAACAGAGACAGACCGATAGAGAGACAGAGACTAGAGACACCACAGCTAGAGAGACACACAGAGACAGACACCGGAGAGGCAGACAGACAGCTTCCAAATGAGATTATTTCATTTTCAGAAAACACCGCCCACAGAAGTTTGTTTCCCGTGTATCGAGAGTTGGTCTCTGTGTGCGTGTGTGTCTGTGTGTGTGCGTGTGTGCGTCAGTGTATATGTGTATGTGTGTGTGTGTGCACGAGTGTGTGTGTGTATGCGTGTGTTATAGAACGCTCTAAACACGACTCAATCAAAAATCAATCCTCGCATTATACATTGCATCTTAACCTTTCGGAGCTCTGCATCCCTTGTCACATCTTCTTAAAATTCTTTGCTCCACCGCTCCCTGCCAGTTCTTAACGCGGGAGGAACGGGTGGGGGGAAGGGGGTGTGGCGGGGGAGAGAGAATATACAACACAAAACATGTGCCATCTGTCCTCTACTACTCAGTGTTACCAGGTTTATGTGATTAAGAAGAGAATAGTAATACCGCGACCTGTTATTAAGCATGTTGTAAAAGGCGGTGAAGGAGAGTTGGACACGGGACAGACTACTCTATCCTGTAGACATATTAAGCAAGTAAATATAAGTATTCCGTGGCCTAAGGGTGAAGCGACCGTTTCACAATCACAACGCACCCGGTTCGAATCCCACTCGGTGTACAGTTTGGCAAACATGGGTTGGGTTTTTTCCCCCGCTCCTCTACGTATGGAAATGAATGACAACCTACCGTACACCCAAACGGGTTGGCGGTTGTAAGAAGCGAAGTTCTGCAAAGGACATGTTACTTAATTTTAAATATAAGTTGCATGTCTTTTGGAGGCCGACCGTTTCTTACAACCGCCAACCTATTTGGATATTTGAAGTTTCTTGGCAAAGTGTGCAAAACGGTAGGTTGTCATTCATTTATGTACGTGGAGGAGCGATCGTACCAAAGGGGAAAAAAAAACCGTGTCTGACAAATATAGATGCTGCGGGGTTCGAACCCTGTGCGTTGGAGATTGTGAAACCCCAGTTACAACAGATATTGACAATCGATTACCTGGAATGTATTTGTTGAGGATCTATGCTCCACCCGGATCAAAAGCGCATTGACGAATTCCATCTTGGCTGCCAGAGGCGCATTCCAGCGATCCACTGTTTAGACAGGCCCTCAAACTACGAAGTCACTCGACGGACATGCGTCGAAAGCACATGCACCATGCTAAACCGTCGCCGTATGACCCTATTTGGGCATGTGGTCAGCCTTGCCGAGAACCCCCACCCCCACCAGCTATTAAAGCAGCCAATTTCAGTCCAATATAATAATAATAATATTCGCCTAGGCATTAAAAGCCCGTTCCGTCCGTCGATCACTACCCTGTCCAGCAGCTGAGGCTTGTAGCCAAACCTCGACCAGTGCCGAGGGAGAGACTGCTACCTGCCAGAGCCATGTAGCCATGTAGTCGGCCGGTTGTTATACGTAAAAGATTACAGTATCATCTGATGAGCCGGAACTTCCTGGTCCAGTCGAACCCTATGTCAGAACACAGCGGACCAGAGTGTCCGAGATGGAAGGAAGACTCGCCATTGCAGAGACCTTGACATTGCAGACACCACCGTATACCGAGGATGCGTCGCTGGTTGCGAACGTGAAAGGCATCGAGTCTTGATATGCTCTGTTTAAGTAGAGTCTTAGTCTCTGAACCATTTAGGAGGAGAGGAATCACACCCAATAGATTCCTAATTTAGATCCGAGAGAGAGAGAGAGAGAGAGAGAGTCAAACCTTTATTGCACACGTGGAGAAGGTCGTTCAAATCGGAGGAGGCAAGCCCGATCCGCCATGACATGTCAGACGTACCTCGTCCATCGGATTAAAATATTCCCGGTTCGAAATCAATTCGTATTCAGTTTCACTGGGCATGTCAGTGTTTTTTCTTGGCATGACCGCTTCTTGCTATGACCGCTTCTTGGTATGACCGCTTCTTGGTATGACCGCTTCTTGGTATGACCGCTTCTTGGTCTGACAAGAACAAGAATAGTACCACTGTCCCACAGAGTGCATATCGTATGAGGTGACTAACTGTGTGACATGGCATAACAATGGCCATGGTTAGGTGGTTTGTAAATAGCAGCATAGATGGCGCGTAACAGGCTGCGAGTCTACTTTGCTCTAGTGTTTGAGTCTATTAAGATCTGTTAACCACCCTCCGCGGCACTAGTCCCAACGAAGCGGAGTAAGAAGCTGCTCGATCTAGTCCGCTAAATAGTGAATCCTCTTACTGGATACACCCAGCTCACAATATAGCTGGGACTTGCACTGCCGGCATCCACCTCTGTAGAAGTACAGGTCAATTAAGACTAAAATGGCCACTTCACTGCGTACAGAAAGAGTTACCACAGTACTGCACCTGCAAAACTGCCACAGTGGATCACACTACAAACACATACACACACGCATGCATAGGCTGGCCAATACAATCACACTACAAACACATACACACACGCATGCATAAGCTGGCCAATACAATCACATAACAGACACATACACACACGCATGCATAAGCTGACCAATACAATCACATAACAGACACATACACACACGCATGCATAAGCTGGTCAATACAATCACATAACAGACACATACACACACGCATGCATAAGCTGGCCAATACAATCACATAACAGACACATACACACACGCATGCATAAGCTGGCCAATACAATCACATAACAGACACATACACACACGCATGCATAAGCTGGCCAATACAATCACATAACAGACACATAAACACACGCATGCATAAGCTGGCCAATACAATCACATAACAGACACATACACACACGCATGCAAAAGCTGGCCAATACAATCACATAACAGACACATACACACACGCATGCATAAGCTGGCCAATACAATCACATAACAGACACATACACACACGCATGCATAAGCTGGCCAATACAATCCCATAACAGACACATACACACACGCATGCATAAGCTGGCCAATACAATCCCATAACAGACACATACACACACGCATGCATAAGCTGGCCAATACAATCACATAACAGACACATACACACACGCATCCATACACTGACCAATACGTCCACATTACATACACACACGCATCCATACACTGACCAATACGTCCACATTACAAACACATACACAAACGCATCTATCCATTCACTGGCCAATACGTCCATGATATCGCCCACAGGACTACTGTTTAGGGTTGAATGGGTACCTAACTTACTTCTAGGTAAGGAAAAGGCAACGAGGACGGTAACTGCCCACCCCAACTCACACAAACTGTGACTCAGTAAACTGAAGTCTCTAATATTTCACTTCCAACCAGCGGTTAAGTTCGGCTGAAGGACCCTGTTTACTTAACAAAATCGGGTTGTCTACGCCAGATAATGATGTCATTTCTCAAATGAAAGTAACATAATAAATAATCGTATCCTTCTTCACTAACTTAACTTAACTAATTTAACTTAACTTAACGTCTTTATACTGGTTTAGAAGACTCTAGAGAGTCTGTACACAACCATTTTCTTGGGAGGGTGGTTTTTACCGATGTACGAGTCCATCTTAATAGACTCAAACACTAGAGGTAAGTAGACCCGCAGCCACTTATGCGCCATCTATAGCTGCTCTTAACAAACCACCAGGGGAAAGGTACAAATAACTTTGGTAGTTTTTTATTTTGAATTTTGTCCGGGCATCGGCCGTTAAGCTTACTCTTTTCGATGTCCAACTGCCAAGGGATTTTTAACGTGCTCGAAACTTAAACGTTCGATCGCACTTGCCTGAGATGAGGGCAATTTTTACCAGATGATCCACGTCAAAAAATGTTCACCTCGAGACACGTTACCTCGAGACCACTGATTCCCCCATGGAAATAGAGTCTGAAACTTACATACACATCTCTCTTTTTGAGTTCCATGACAGAATGTTTGCAATAAACCTTGAAAAAAAGGTCTATAATTGAATTCTAGCGAAGTGACGCGCAGTGCTGGTGTATAAGAGGCATAGAATGCGCGAACGCTTTGCTTGAGTTATCACAGATCTGTGAACACCTAATTCAACGCAACGCGGAAGAGAAAAGTGTCTTTGTCGGTCAGGAGAAAGATTTTGATTGAATCAATAGAAACAAATTATGGAGAATTCTTAATCAGTTTAGAATGTACAGAGGGCGGAGAGATGGGGCGGCTGTTTTTAGACAACAAAAGAACAATACAGAGCCAAAGGACTGTGAGAACGGCATATGGTCTTACAAGACCCTGGCACGGCAGGAATGTGTAGTATGACGGGAATGTGTACTACCGTCATGAATGTGTTCTGTGTGATGCAATGTGTAATGTGTCATGAATGGGCCTGCTGTCATGAGTGTGTACCCTGTCAGGGATTTACACTACGTCATGGATGTGCACTTCGTCATCGATGTGTACTATGTTATGGATGTCGCTAATGTGTGGACAGGAGAATGTTTATGTCAGACCCAGAGGTGGGATCAAGATGCTGAGCAGCGCATGAGATGCAGTGGTCAGCGACCTATAGCTGACTGCTAGCGTCATGGCCAGCGAAACAGAGCTGTCAAGACCCTTCTACACCTCCACGCGGTGGTCATGGATAACAGGCTGCAGCAGGGAAGACTGGCTAATGAGAAGGGATCGAAAAGGGAATGCTAACCCGGTACTCAAAAAATGCTTGCTGAAGTCGGATATGTTGGATCGAAAGGTGCAAATATCGCAGTCATGCTCAAACTACGGCACAACGCATTCCGTTTGCTGGACTCCATTCTGCTACTTAAGCCCGTTAAGGGTTTGGTAGCGGGAGATTTAGAACGAACGAAGCCAAGCTAAGCCAAGCCAAGACCCAGAGGCCACTACATTGAATTAAATCATATATGCAGACGATCAGAGTGCATACACCCTAAACACATGCAGACGATCAGTGACACAACATCCAGAGCACATGCAGACGATTAGAGTGTTACACATCCAGAACGCGTGAAGACGATCAGTGGAAAATATCCCGAACAGACGATCAGTTGCAAACTTCTAGGACATACGGAAAACGATCAGTGGCGAACATCCAGAACTGACGATCAGAGTATCACACATCCAGAACAGACGATCAGAGTATCACACATCCAGAACAGACGATCAGAGTATCACACATCCAGAACAGACGATCAGAGTATCACACATCCAGAACTGACGATCAGAGTATCACACATCCAGAACTGACGACCAGAGTATCACACATCCAGAACTGACGATCAGAGTATCACACATCCAGAACAGACGACCAGAGTATCACACATCCAGAACAGACGACCAGAGTATCACACATCCAGAACAGACGACCAGAGTATCAAACATACAAAAGACAGGCGGACTATCAGTGTCCCGCATCCCACAGAAAACATCATCCAGAAAATATCCTCCAGAATCACACAAATACTTTCAATAACACATGCCAAAAGCATAATGTGTAAAATAAATATTTTTTTTTACAAAAACACGCGCGCACACGCACGCGCACACACACATGCACACACACACACAACAGAGGTCATTAAAATCTGCAGAAAAGAAAAGCCACCACACATGCAGGTCATAAACACTCAACTACTGAACTTAATTAAGTTAGAGACGAGTTATCAGATACCTGGGAAACGCGTTCACAGACAGCGACAGAATTAGCATGGAGAAACAAAACTGGAATTAACAAACACACAAACATAGCTCCATTCCGCTTATCATTACGGAGGACATTCAAACATTCAAATGCAAGCAGAAGGTCAAATTATCCACATTATATTATTCCAGTTATTTGTTATCAGCGTCAAAGCGAGAGAGAGAGAGAAAAAAAAAAGAAGAGATTTACAATGTCAAATAAGAAGCGAGCGACCAGTGTCGCCGGAAGAAATGAAGAAATGCCGCAGAAGACGGTAGTAGTGACAAGCATGCCATTATACAGGTATATTGATAGAGATTTCAGTGGCGTGGTGACACGAGTGTCTCCAAACCCTAGTCTTGCGCTAGCTTAGAATGCACAGCTCTTCCTTTGGAGCTGGAGAAAGATCAAAGGACCATAGACGCTCTTTAAATATACTAGAGGCACGGATTGAATCAATAAATGAGCACACTGAGTGTACATGGAAAATGGTGGAAGCTTCATACACCTTATGAGAACATAGTTCGACATACGAGTAAATATAACATAGGACATATGAGGCATAATTGGAAGGTTGAGGTGAGACATAATTGGAGGGTTGAGATGAGACATAATTGGAGGGTTGAGATGAGACATAATTGGAGGGTTGAGATGAGACATAATTGGAGGGTTGAGATGAGACATAATTGGAGGGTTGAGATGAGACATAATTGGAGGGTTGAGATGAGACATAATTGGAGGGTTGAGATTAGACAAGATTCACTTCACCGCGCGTCTAAAATATGATTCGGTGGAGAAAATCATGAAGATCATATATTCAATTTTGTATTTGACTTGATATAGTAGCCCTATTTCAGTCATGTCTGACTATAGGTTGGTACGACCCTGGAGTAGTAGCCCCATTTCAGTCATGTCTGACTAAAGGTTGGTGCGACCTTGGAGTAGTTGCCCCATTTCAGTCATGTCTGACTATAGGTTGGTACGACCCTGGAGTAGTAGTTCCATTTCAGTCATGTCTGACTTTAGGTTGGTGCGACCTAGGAGTAGTAGCCCCATATCAGTCATGTCTGACTATAGGTTGGTACGACCCTGGAGTAGTAGCCCCATTTCAGTCATGTCTGACTATAGGTTGGTACGACCCTGGAGTAGTAGCCCCATTTCAGTCATGTCTGACTATAGGTTGGTACGACCCTGGAGTAGTAGCCTCATTTCAGTCATGTCTGACTATAGGTTGATGCGACCTAGGAGTAGTAGCCCCATTTCAGCCATGTCTGACTATAGGTTGGTGCGACCTAGGAGTAGTAGCCCCATTTCAGTCATGTCTGACTATAGGTTGGTACGACCCTGGAGCAGTAGCCCCATTTCAGTCATGTCTGACTATAGGTTGGTACGACCCTGGAGTAGTAGCCCCATTTCAGTCATGTCTGACTATAGGTTGGTACGACCCTGGAGTAGTAGCCCCATTTCAGTCATGTCTGACTATAGGTTGGTACGACCCTGGAGTAGTAGCCTCATTTCAGTCATGTCTGACTATAGGTTGATGCGACCTAGGAGTAGTAGCCCCATTTCAGTCATGTCTGACTATAGGTTGATGCGACCTAGGAGTAGTAGCCCCATTTCAGTCATGTCTGACTATAGGTTGGTGTGACCTAGAAGTAGTAGCCCCATTTCAGTCATGTCTGACTATAGGTTGGTGCGACCTGGGAGTAGTAGCCCCATTTCAGTCATGTTTGACTATAGGTTGGTGCGACCTAGGAGTAGTAGCCCCATTTCAGTCATGTCTGACTATAGGTTGGTGCGACCTAGGAGTAGTAGCCCCATTTCAGTCATGTCTGACTATAAGTTGGTACGACCCTGGAGCAGTAGCCCCATTTCAGTCATGTCTGACTATAGGTTGGTACGACCCTGGAGTAGTAGCCCCATTTCAGTCATGTCTGCTATAGGTTGGTACGACCCTGGAGTAGTAGCCCCATTTCAGTCATGTCTGACTATAGGTTGGTACGACCCTGGATTAGTAGCCTCATTTCAGTCATGTCTGACTATAGGTTGATGCGACCTAGGAGTAGTAGCCCCATTTCAGTCATGTCTGACTATAGGTTGATGCGACCTAGGAGTAGTAGCCCCATTTCAGTCATGTCTGACTATAGGTTGGTGTGACCTAGGAGTAGTAGCCCCATTTCAGTCATGTCTGACTATAGGTTTGTGCGACCTTGGAGTAGTAGCCCCATTTCAGTCATGTTTGACTATAGGTTGGTGCGACCTAGGAGTAGTAGCCCCATTTCAGTCATGTCTGACTATAGGTTGGTGCGACCTAGGAGTAGTAGCCCCATTTCAGTCATGTCTGACTATAGGTTGGTGAGACCTAGGAGTAGTAGCCCTATTTCAGTCATGTCTGACTATAGGTTATTGCGACCCTGGAGTAGTAGCCCCATTTCAGTCATGTCTGACAATAGGTTTGTGCGAGCTTGGAGTAGCAGCTTTGAGTTTTTTGTTTTCCTTTCGGCTTTGTCTCTTTACTTCCCTGTGTTGCATGAGATTATTTTCGTCCAGCCTAAGGTGGCTCATCAGGTTATATCTCCATTTGGATCGGTCTGCAGCTTTGTCTTCTCAAGATGTCAGATCCATATCCAGAGCCTTCATGTCCCGCATTCATGCGTCTGTGAACCGCAGCTGTGGTCGGGCAGCTGTTCCTTCATGTCCCGCTTACATGCGTCTGTGAACCGCAGCTGTGGTCGGGCAGGTGTTCCTTCATGTCCCGCATTCATGCGTCTTTGAACCGCAGCTGTGGTCGGGCAGCTGTTGTTCTATACGCCAGCTGTCCATAGAGAATATCTTTGGGGTTGCAACCGTCTTACATGCGGCGAACATGACCAAACCATCGCAGTCTTCGTCGACGAAGGAGGGTGCACATACTTGGAAGACCGGTGCGAGAATGCATCTCCGCATTTGTCACCATGTCTCTTCATGAGACGCCAAGGATGTATCTCATGCGCCGATGGTGAAAGGTGTTGAGCCTAAGCTCTTGCTTGGCATATGTTGTCCATGTTTCGCTGCCATATGGAAGCGTACTGACGACACAGGCGATGTAGACCATGGCCTTGGTCTTAGTTGTAAGTTTTGGGGTTTTCCCATACATGTGTTGTAAGACGAGAAAATATGGTAGCAGCTCGCTCTTCCAGTGCGGTTGGTCTAGGGAGAGCCTATCATTGATGAGGGACCACAGATGTGTGAACTGGTCCACAGTTGCCAGTTCATAGTTATCAATAGTGATGGTTGGGGTGTTATCTACATCTTGTCCCAGCACATTTGTTTTATTCAGGCTTATTGTGAGGCCGAAATCTCTGTACACCTGGGAGAAGCGATCTATCAATCTCTGGAGTTCATGCACACTGTGAGTGACAACTGCAGCGTCATCAGCAAATAACACGTCCCTGACAGTAACGTAACTGATCTTGTTTTTAGGTTTGAGTCTCGCAAGATTAAACAGCCGGTCATCTGGTCTAGTGTGAAGGCAAATCCGTTCTGTTCCATTACCAAATGCGTATAACACTACGTTAAATAGGGATGGGGGCAGGCCCTAGCCTCGTATAACACCACGTTGGATATTAAATGAAGATATAACCGTTGTCCGTTTGTGTGGACTTTTATTTCTCCTATTTTATCCAACTTCCCCCTAACCCAGAGAGGTGACATTTTGTACACGGCCTCTACTAGTGCGACCTGTTAATATATCGCATTTAACGAATTCAGCAGTGACCTGTCTAGGACAAGCTGTTATTTAACTTGGCACGACCGTTGTCCGTTTACGTGAACTTCTTGACAAGACTGGTATACATGGACTTCTTGACAAGACCGGTGTCCGTTTACGTGAACTTCTTGACAAGACCGTTGTCCGTTTACATGGACTTCTTGACAAGACTGGTGTCCGTGTACGTAGACTTCTTGACAAGACCGTTGTCCGTTTACGTAGACTTCTATTTCTCCAATTGTAACCTTATACGTAACATAGAGAACTGAATTGCTATATACAGCCTCTACTAGTGTGACCTGCTAATCTATCAAATTTTGACGGATCCTCGATAGCAAAAAATGCCAATACACCAATTCACCAAAGAAACGCCAACAAGTAAAAAATTAACTCATCTGGTCTGAAAAATTTGAAATTATTAGTACAAATTACAGTTTGTTCCTAAAAATGTAGTTTTATATTTACTTGTTTTAATCTTTTTTTTTTCGCTCGCTCTCTTGTGTTATGCAGAGCGTGATGTACTGTGTTTTGCTCCTTACAGTCCAATGCATTCGAATTGAGCACGCTTCTGTTATGTGTTCACATCCCATACGGTGTACGATCATGCTTGGTGCATGAATTCAATCACATGCAAGTTTGTGAGCCGTCCCACTTAGCTACACCGCCATCGTTCCAGGTCGCCCATGCTCCGAGCAGAACCAAAAAGAATCGGTAAAGTCGAGCAGACTCTAACAAAGTGTTTGAACCGCAACGTCAGCTCTTCTGTTCCTAATCTATATATAACTCGCACACACGTACCTAGAGATGAGCATAGCATATCGACAACAACAACTAGGAGATGTGGTTGCCGCGGGGAGATGGGGGGAGAACTATCTATTACTGTAATCGTAATTACAGCGGCAAAATGCTATTTCACCTCGCATCAACGGGTTTCTATTTTAGTTCTGGCACAAATAGCTCGCGGAAAGTCGATAAAACTCCGTCTTATGAGAGACTGTTATAGTGTTTCATGGTAGAGGTTGCAAGGCCGGGAAGCACCTTCTGCATGTGTGTGCTTGCATATGGTGAGTTTTGGTTGTGGGTTCAATTCAGCGCTAGGTGGTACAGCTGATAAAATCGTTCATCGTGGAAGCGGCTCTCTGTGTTGAAACGGTTTCCTGGATGGCTCTTTGTGCGGCGAGGATGATAGTAGGGCTGCTGATAGCATGCCGTAAGAGGCAACATATTTGGAGCATACCATAACAGAAGATGCCCACAATGAGACATTCATCAAGTAAAAGATTGCAATGGCGAAAAAAGGCTTCAGGAAATTAAGAGAAATTGTTAACCATAAAGAAAAGAGAGAAATGAGGAAAATAATAATCGCCACTTTGGCGATTAATATGGCCAATTGCACTGGATAGGGCTGAAACATGGACTTTAGCAAAATAGAATTAAACACAGAGTGGAAGCGTTTGAAAGATTATGCTACTGTGGACTAGAAAGAGTGAGTTGGACAGAACGAAGATCCAATGACAATGTACTCACCGATGTGGGCGCACAAAGACATATACTGTATATGATACAAAAAAGTCGATTCATTTGGGGGGACGCAATATGAGACATGAAAGTCTTCTACAGAAGATACTAGAGGGCAAGATTCAAGGGAAGAGAGGACCAGGGGCGAGCTAGACGCACCTTTACATCTCAGGCATTAAGAAACATTAACGTACAAACATGCTGAAATGATGATAATTGTAAAAGATAGAGTCGAATAGAGAGGCATACTCAGACAATCTTACAACCAGTCTGAGGACTGATCAACCAGAGGATAGAGTCGAATAGAGAGGCATACTCAGACAATCTTACAACCAGTCTGAGGACTGATCAACCAGAGGATAGAGTCGAATAGAGAGGCATACTCAGACAATCTTACAACCAGTCTGAGGACTGATCAACCAGAGGATAGAGTCGAATAGAGAGGCATACTCCGACAATCTTACAACCAGTCTGAGGACTGATCAACCAGAGGATGGAGTCGAATAGAGAGGCATACTCAGACAATCTTACAACCAGTCTGAGGACTGATCAACCAGAGGATAGAGTCAAATAGAGAGGCATACTCAGACAATCTTACAACCAGTCTGAGAACTTATCAACCAGAGGATAGGGTCGAATAGAGAGGCATACTCAGACAATCTTACAACCAGTCTCAGGACTGATCAACCAGAGGATAGGGTCAAATAGAGAGGTATACTCAGGCAATCGTACAACCAGTCTCAGGACTGATCAACCAGAGGATAGGGTCAAATAGAGAGGCATACTCAGGCAATCTCACAACCAGTCTCAGGACTGATCAACCAGATGATGACGAAGAGACGACTAGTCTTGCATTCTACCAATATGTGGTGGAAAGCTCTCTGTGTGCGATATAAATGAAAAAAGGGCTACTGCCATTATAATACAATGTCATAATGGGGCGACTAGCGGTGCAGTATAAACGTCTTTCTCGTCGTCCTTGTCGGGCTAGATCTGCAGTCCCGTCGCCAGGACGAGGTCAGGTCCTTCCTAAGTCTGCACGGCAGCCCCACAGCTTATGCCTGAACTCTGCTCGCTCTAGCCAGGATTTGCGTCTAAGGCCTTCGTGGGGGTGGATCTTTTGGTATTCTGCTATCATCCATCCTCCTTGTGTCCAGCCATCGGAGCCTTCGAAGACTAAGCATGGAAAACATTGTGACAGTGAATGTTCTCTCCAACACTTCTGCGGTGGTCATCTTATCTAGCTACCCAACCTCCATAATTCTGCGCAGGCACCTCATGTGCAGGACATGTTGCGGGGTCAACGCTCCGGTTGTACATCGACACTCTGTGTAGGATACCTTGAGCCGGTTGTGGTGACCAAATAGTCTACGGTGGTATGTTCTCAGGCGGAAGCGGATACTCTGTGTAGGATACCTTGAGCCGGTTGTGGTGACCAAATCGTCTACGGTGGTATGTTCTCAGGCGGAAGAGGATACTCTGTGTAGGATACCTTGAGCCGGTAGTGGTGACCAAATAGTCTACGGTGGTATGTTCTCAGGCGGAAGATGATACTCTGTGTAGGATACCCTGAGCCGGTTGTGGGGACCAAATAGTCTACGGTGGTATGTTCTCAGGCGGAAGAGGATACTCTGTGTAGGATACCTTGAGCCAGTTGTGGTGACCAAATAGTCTACGGTGGTATGTTCTCAGGCGGAAGAGGATACTCTGTGTAGGATACCTTGAGCCGGTTGTGGTGACCAAATAGTCTACGGTGGTATGTTCTCAGGCGGAAGAGGATACTCTGTGTAGGATACCTTGAGCCAGTTGTGGTGACCAAATAGTCTACGGTGGTATGTTCTCAGGCAGAAGAGGATGTGTCTGGAGCTGATGGGTTGGGTCAGCGCAATCGTTCACATCCTTTCCCACTAGATCAATCGGCCGCCCCGCACTGCAATTCAAGGACGTATGCAAGAACGACATGGCATCATGAGAGCCGGGAAAAGATTGCTCAGGATAGAGCTGTTTGGAGACAGTCAGAAGAGGTGTAGTAGTTGCCGACGCTCGGAGAAGCCTTCTGGCTGCAGAGAAAAGAGAAAGACTGAAGAAATCGGGGGTCCCCCCGGCAAGCCAGCCTCCCCATCGTGGTTGTACGATCTGTGGCAGGGATGTCACTAACGAATCGGCTTGTACAGTCATGGCAGACTGTGTCGAAATACAAGAGATATAGCTGGACAAAACGAATAGACCGCCATGTTCATGGTCCACAGAGATTGAGACGATCACTTCCATCCATCTATTTTACTTTCATATCTTGTTATTGTGGATGTGAACGACAGCTTTTGCTTTTAGGTATGGCAGGGTATGGAGTTATTGCTACATTTTGTTACTAGCTTTAGACAGGGTATATCCTCTTTCTCTCTATCTCTCTCGCTCTCTCTCTCTCTCTCTCTCGTTTCCTGTACTGCCACAGTGGGAGAGCAGTCACTCGAGGCCAACCGTTGAGGTCATTTGAACACTGTTTGGCTCATTTCTTATTTCCGGAACCATGTGTTCATTTCTAGTGTGTAATGATTCCAGTGGGGATATGGAGTCCGTGTTCGCTCATTGGGCATGGTAAGGATTCTCTGGATCAATTTGCTGAGAAGTGGATCAGCTGCGACCCAAAGCTGACTGTAAGCGTCAGGGCCAGCGAACCAGAGCTCACTGCTAGCGTCATGGCCAGCGAAGCAGAGCTGACTGCTAGCGTCAGGACCAACGAACCAGAGCTGACTGCTAGCGTCAGGGCTAGCGAAACAGAGCTGACTGCTAGCGTCAGGGCCAGCGAACCAGAGCTGTCAAGAACCTTCTACACCTCCATGCGGTGATCCTGGATAACAGCCTGCAACAGAGCAGATTGGCTAAGGAGAAGGGATCGAAGAGGGAAGGGTAACCCGGTATTCAACGCATCCCCTTCTCCGGACAATATCCTGAATCTTCCAACGACCTTTTTCTGGGCCTGGTTGCGGGAGATTGTGAGCGAACGAAGAAGTAAGTATTCTCGGTATCTGGAGAAGTACCATGGATTCTTCCCTAAAATGTGACATGTTCCTTGTTTGGAAAGTCGTGTGGGATATCCGTCGATTGCTGTATCTTATATTTATTCTCCCTTCCCCACACACAACCCCCCCCCCCCCCCCATTCTTCACTGCTTACTCTCCAGATCCATCTGTGCAAAAGAGCGTTTCTTCCTATAGGTTGTATTTTTCTTCCAGCGTCTCCTGCGCCAAAGCTTTTACCCAAACGGTTTCATGGAGAGCTCTGTGTGCAACATAGATGAAAATGTGGCTACTGCCACGCTGAGAAAATGTCGTATGATGCGACTAACGGTGCAATCTAACCAATCGGTGGCGGAAGATCAACCAACTGGCATTACACCCAACAACCCAAAACAGACCAAAAGTAGGCTGAATGTGAACAAAACCAGCCTTCAGGGATTACAATAAAAATAGAGAAACATTTTTCTTAATACGTTCAGCCGGCTGATTGGTACCCTAGTTGTTGAAAAAAATAAAGGCCTTACAATCTTCGAATCAAGCGTACGATGAATAGAGCACTCGCTTTTCATGGCAAAGGTATAAACGTCGCTATCGGTACGCTCCAGTCGACCAAGCGGTAAATTGGTACGCGTCATACAACTAGTGAAGTAAAAGACAGCGGGTAATGGAACTAACCTCCCTAACTTATACAAGCTTTGGAGTAGTATACTGAAGTCTATAACAACTTTATTCCCCGATAGTAGTGTAGCTACTTTAGGACAAACCTTTCCTTTAATCTTCCAATCACGTCATAAATGGCGACTAAAAAGGGATGTGCATAGAACTAGCAACCTTATCATGAAAGACTTGCTATTGAAACCCCCACTAGGATCAAACACACAATAGACTGATAACACTCAGCGACTCATAGCTGGCTGCTTGAGTCAGAGCCAGCGAATAACTAACATGCAAGTGGCGGTCCTGGAAACAGGTTGTATCCCTACAGTCTGGCTAAGATGCTAGAAGGGAGAGCAAACATGGCCACAAAAACATTATCAAATTACAGTAAAATCACGAACAAAGAGACTATTTAATAAATCACGAACATGGAGAAAATCAATTTTAGTAATACCACTAACACTGATACTAAGATTTATGTAAAATCACTAACAGATATTCTATCAATTTCTGCAAAATCACTAGAAACTACCAATTTCTGCAAAATCACTGGAAACTATCGATATCTGTAAATCATTAACATAGATAATATCGATTTCCGTAAAATCACTAACATGGATACTATCGATTTCTGAAAAATCACTAATTAGATTGGGCACGGCGTGGACTAGTGGTTAAATGGCACGGCTCACAAACCGAAGGTGCTGGATTCTATCCCCATCACAGGAGTTTCCCAGGGGAAGCAAACCATTAGAAAATGCAGGAGCAAGCAGAACCTTACATAAAATGCATGTCGAGTTCGGACGCACTGGACCAACAGGTGCAAAATAAAAACCGTGCTGCAACGCACACCGCCTCGGGGAATAGAAATAAAACGTTTCTTTAAATAAATAAATAATTAGATAATATCCATTAAAGTAAAATCACGAACAAAGAGAACATCGATTTTAGCAACCTCTAACAAAGAGAACATCGATTTTAGCAACCTCTAACAAAGAGAACATTGATTTTAGCAACCTCTAACAAAGAGAATACCTATTTGAACAAATCATTAACAAAGTGAATATAATGTAGTTTTATGTTTCTGTTCCTAAGAAACGACGTCACTGCACTCCGGTCCACAGTCTCTCTCAGCCAATGGATCAGGGTCTGGATGCTGATGGTTCCTGTAGCTCGCTGGTTGTACACTCTCCGTCCACGCATGCGCCCCATTCCGCTTGAACCTCGTTTCATGTTGAAACTTTGCAGTCTGTGGATTGCTGATTCATCTTTTGTAGTGTCCTCATCTAACAGGCGGTCATTGATTGATTTGAAAATGTCATTCCTAATGTGCCCATTATGGGGGCTTGTGAATCCAAGATGTCAGCTCGTTCATTGCCCTGAACCCCGGCAGGACAGTAAATCTATGTCAACCTCTGGAGCTTTGAGGTCTTAACATCTGCTATTCACTCTTTTATAATTTTTTTCATTTTATGTGTTTGCCTCACTAGTTTCTACTGGCGGAGGCGCGCCTATTACACCCCAAACCGTAGTCAATTGGGCGATATTAAGAGGCATAAACCAGTGCTTGGATGCATGTGTGCATCTGTATGTACCTATGCTAAGTTTGTGTGCTCTCAAAAGCCAGCCCAACCAAAGTGCAATAGATCGGTCTCACCCTGAGGGTGCGTGTGAAAGTTGTACAAGAATGTGACTGTATGACAGAGTCAAATGAAAGTGAGGTAAAAACTATCCCTTTTGTACCTTCTGAAGTACGGCTTGCGCGTCTGTCACGGTGCCTGCCCTTGTTAAAGATAATCATCTCAGCGCTAAGGTCACTGCTTCCATCTCCATTCTCAAACTGGAAATTTTAGACATGTATGCCCCACTCCTGTCAGCAACGACCTGTCCTCTCACTCTAAGCCCCAGCCTGATGTCCCACCGCGCATCCCTGATCTGTCGGTGTTATGACAGAATCACTATCCAGCCAAAAACCCCTAAATAAGTGACTATCGGTTTAAGACAGTGACTAGCTAATGATTTATGGATTGAAGCAAGCTCCTCACAAGGAAATTATCGACTTCAGCAAATTAACTATCGAGTACAATCAATGAGACGAACACAATTTATTCATTGACGCAATCGAATATCGATTAAGTAAATAACAATTCATACAATAATGAACTTAATTCAAGCAATAAATAACATAATATCGACCGGAGCATTTAACAAACAGCAAACTGATGATGGGTAGTAATCAATAAAGGACTGCCAACTTTATGGGGAAAAACACGAACAAAATATCGATTAATGTAAATCAATAGATTCAATGCGAACATGGGTTATGATGTTTAATAATAGTTGCCCATCACAAAGCGAAGATGACGACAGCGTCAGACTATTGCAGCAAAATGTGTTGTTCTCTGATGGCTGTGAAGACCAATCCTGGAAAGCCATAACCTGCCACCTTTAGGACACACATGTGTGACCGGGATGTGGAATCGTTGTGAGTATTAGTATTTTGGTGGCAGCGAACTATGCCCTCTGCGAAATGAGCACCTGCGGTGACACTAGCGCGCGAGATGATATCCGGCTGTGTGCAAGCATCTCCCAGGATGTGACATCAATATTGAAAAAAGTAAGTCCTTTGGAATGGAGGAAGAAAGGAGGAAGAAGGTAGAAAGAAGGGAAGAAGAAAGGAAGAATGAAGAAAAGAAGGGAAAGAAGGAAGGAAACAAAGGAGGAAAAGGGGAGGAAAAATGGAGGAAGAAGAGAAGAAGGAAGAAAGAAGAAAGGAAGAAGGAAAAAAGGAAGGAAAGAAAAAAAAGAAAGGAAAAAGGAAGGACGGAAGTAGAAGGAAGGAAGATGGGAAGAAGCAAGGAAGAAGGTAGGAAGAAGAAAGGGAGGATGCAGAGAGGAAGAAGGTAGGAAGAAGAAAGGGAGGATGCAGAGAGGAAGAAGGAATGAAGAAGAATATCTTCCTTTCGCAGCCTATTATTCCTAGTAACACCAATGACCATCCTCAGACACTTCATCTCACACGTCGAAATTATGATCTCCTGGGCGATGTAGGAGAGGCCCGATTCAGGAACTGGTGGGCTGGGACGTGCTCGGGAAGTATGGTCAAGTTTCTGAATATGGACAGGCGGCAACGATGGAGCCTGGTGTTAGTGTTATCCAGACATGTGTGTATGTGACGTTTGGTACCAGTCAAGTAACAGTGGATGTAGAGAATACGCCTCTGCCTACGCATGTTTGATGATTCAATGCGCTTTTGGTCATGCTGCAGGGTGGCCCAGGTCTCCGAACCGTATAACAGGATGGGCTGCACGCGGGGCGTAGTAAGCAGTTGAGAGCCCCGGCTGTATCCAGGATGACGATGACAATAGAGGGGGCGATAAAGCAAGTTCTAATTAAAAAAACGACGCCACCAGACGGGTTTGTCTTGATGATGTAACTTACTGCGCTAGTCATCAACCTCAATCTCTGGTCCAGAGCTACCACGAATCAGTTGCAAGATAAAAGTCGAGACGACTGGATGCAGGCACTCTGGTCTCACCTTCGTTAAGACCAGCACCTTCGTTAAGACCAGGAGTCGTTTGAAACCTGCGGGACTCGAGCTCACGCAATTTTCCGTTCATCGCGTTGACAGATGAGGGCCTTAGCTCACAACCACAGCGACCCTAGTTCTTCTAATAATGTCCGAGTGACTAAGTGTGTCGGCATTTTGGCTGCTGCCCAGGACAATTAAGTCCTCGGTGAAGCTGACATAGTTGCCGTCAAAGATTCCTGCCACTGTAGGACCACGACCAAGGTTAGGGATCTTGGTTTTCGGCCATGAAATGTGAAGGCCCAATCGTGAAGCGACATCTTCAAGGTTCTCTAGTGCAGTGGTTCCAAAGCGCCGGTCCGCGGACACGCACCTCAAGCAAGGATTGAGTCAGAGGCTATGCCGGCCCTCATTAAGAAGGTCCAAGACAGCCACCCAAAGCAACATTACGACCGTCCACCAAGCTTTCACTATTCAGGGTAAACCTATTAACAGCTGGGTACACATGAGCATATCTAGACGCATCTGTCAGAGAGCATATAGAAGTCTTCAATCCACTGGTGCCGTTAGACGGCGAGGGGAAGTGTGATCTCCTTTGTTTCATATTTTTTGACAGACCAAAGAAAACCCGCTGGTGACATGCCAACTCAATCACACAATCTGTTACCAACTGTTAGGTTGGTAGCCCCTGGGATACGATGGCCTATTTTGGGGGCTGGTGGTTGTGGAAGAGTAAATTAGAGTAAGGTAGACCTGCAGTCTGTCTATGCTGCTCCGCTAACCACATAACCAAGATCTGATGGTATAGCCACACAGACCCCTTTTTGCGACATATTCTCTGTGGGGCGAGAATCCCTAGAATAATTTGAGTAGATTTTTAACTTGAATTTTGCCCGAGCAGCGGCCGTTAAGCCTACTCTTTTCAATTACCACCTGTCAAGAAACTTTTAACGTGCGCGCCACTGTACACGGGTGTCTGATCTCACTACTTAGATATCAGGGAAAATTTTTACCGAAAGATCCACGTGAAAAAATGTGTTTACCGTGATTTGAACCCTGACCTCCAGCACCCAGCAGAACACCTTACCTCGAGACCACTGGGTCCCCAACATAGAAGTACATAAGTGAGACGCACGTTTAACACTGCCGTCGAGATAAAGTATTCAAGACGTCATTATACGAGGTCTGAGCTAATGTTAGCTGTGGTGACCAGTTCCGCGCTCCTAAATTATGCAATCGTGGACGACTGGGTACACTGCGTCGTTTCAATATCAGACATGCAGCATTTACCGTCAGAGACAAACCACTCTGACCTCTCTGCCACTCAGACGTTGTCTCCACCATTAAGAAAAACACAAAAAAAAGTAAAACTCGCAGCAGACATGTCAAATATTTAGGCAAGCTTGAATGAACCATCTCGTCCAATCATTATCTTTGGCATATGTTATTGCCAGAAAGAATGAACAACTTCCGGTTTGAACAACAAATATGAAGTTGTCTATGGCATATTAACGGAGAAATCGATTTCAGCAAATCAGTAACAGCGTGGCTGTCTATTTACACAAATCATTAACACAAACTATCTATTTTAAACCAATCACTAAAATAGATACTATCGATTTGAGTAAATTAACATGGAGACTTTGTTGTTGCTAATGTACACAGTAAGAAAGTGTATTATTTGGTGAGCCCTGAAAATGACGTTAAGTGACAGGTTGTAGTAGGAAGGTGAACCGCACTCCTCCATGTGGTTGTGCTATGCTTAGTTTCATGAGCGTGACGACCACTACTACGGGGATCCCGTCGATCCACATCTCGTTTGCCAGACTGCCTTGAAAACAGACTGTTTCCAGGGAACGCTATATGAAAGAGAGATGGTTTTAGTCAGTATCTTGTGCCTGACCCTGACACGACGCCCTGGTCAGTATGCTGTGTCTGACAAGACGCCCTACTTAGTATGATGTGTCTGACACGACGCCCTGGTCAGTATGCTGTGTCTGACACGACGCCCTGGTCAGTATGCTGTGTCTGACCCTGACTCGACGCCCTGGTCAGTATGCTGTGTCTGACCCTGACACGACGCCCTGGTTAGTATGCTGTGTCTGACCCTGACACGACGCCCTGGTTAGTATGCTGTGTCTGACCCTGACACGACGCCCTGGTTAGTATGCTGTGTCTGACCCTGACACGACGCCCTGGTTAGAATGCTGTGTCTGACCCTGACACGACGCCCTACTTAGTATGCTGTGTCTGACCCTGACACGACGCCCTACTTAGTATGCTGTGTCTGACCCTGACACGACGCCCTGGTCAGTATGCTGTGTCTGACCCTGACACGACGCCCTGGTTAGTATGCTGTGTCTGACCCTGACACGACGCCCTGGTCAGTATGCTGTGTCAGACCCTGACACGACGCCCTACTCAGTATGCTGTGTCTGACACGACGCCCTGGTCAGTATGCTGTGTCTGACCCTGACACGACGCCCTGGTCAGTATGCTGTGTCAGACCCTGACACGACGCCCTACTCAGTATGTTGTGTCTGACCCGTCTAGCGTCTGTTTCCCGACTATCAACTTTAGTCAAGCATTAAGCGGGTAACATTTACTATTTCACATAATTATCACCGGCTCTACTTGAATCTATTTATATGAGAACAAACGGAAGAAGAGATCTATTTTTGTTTCCAAATCATATCAAACGTATGTCTAAAAGCATCTCTCATGCGTTAAAAATACATATAGTATGTTGTTCTTGCTGTTTGCTGACGATACGTGGATCGATCGATGTGATTCACGTAGTAGTGAGCGACACACAAATGAAGCCAAGCATAGCTCAACCGCCTGGAGGGCCGCAGTCCACCTTCATCAGCACGCTCGGGATGTGAAGGGAGCTACTACAACCCGCCACTTAACGTCCTTTTCAGGGCGCACAAAAGAGTCAACTTACCGATTGTGGGCATTCAACAACAACATAGTCATTTAGACAAGGACTACTCATTAATGTCTATATTGTGTAGAAGACTCCAACTCGAAGAGAAGAAATGGAGGAGGGAAAAAGGAGGAAGAATAAGTAGGAGGAGAAGGAGGAAAAGGAAGAGGAGAGGAGCTGGACGAGATAATGAGGAGGAGAAGAAATATAAGAACGAAGAGAAGAAGGAGGAGTAGAATATAAGGAGACGGGGGGAGGCGACAGATAAAGAGTAAGAGGAGGAAAATATAAGGAGACAGGGAGGAGAAAGATCGAGAAGAAAGAAGAAGGACGGAAGGAGAAAGATAAGAGAAAATAGAAGGACGAATTGGAGAGGGAAGAGGACGAGAAGGACAATGAGGAAAAGGACAATGAGGAAAAAGATTATGAGGAGGATGAGGAGGAGGATAACAATAACAACAAACAGCCGAAGAAGATGAGACATAAAAACGAACAATTGCACATCAATAAGGATACTAGTAGATGCTAGTAAATGATGGACTGTATTTGAATTATATAGTGAAATGGAGCTACGCTGGATATCAATCTCTCTCGTCCCGAACCCCTGGACCGGTTGCAAGACGATTAGTCGAGACGACTGAGGATAACTCGGGATGCAGACATGCAGGTCTTACCTCCCTTGAGACCAGAATTCGTTGGACACTTGCGGGATTCGATCGCCCACCGTTTTAGTTCAGCGCTTTGAAAGGAGAGTGCCTTACGTCTCGACTAATATGGACACACTCAAGCGACATGAGGCCAAAGATGAAAAACAAATGTTCATAAGTAGGTCAGGTCAGCTCAGTGTTTCCTTCTTCCTCGTTCGTCTTCAGACCTCCACTTCAATGACTCTAACGAGTACAACGTTAACCGGAGACTATCGTTACTCGGACATGCAAATTGATTCAATATAAGAACAAATAGACAAGAAATGTAATTTTAGTCTTCGAAATCAAATGACAAATTACATGTCAAAATCCATAAGTAAGAATTCAAAAATCAATGAAAAATGTGAAAGAATACGCGATGTGAAACGTCATTTTGCTTGCGGCTAACATATTGGAGATAATAGTAGTAGTAGTAGTAGTAGTAGTAGTAGTAGTAGCAGTAGTATTAGTAGTAGCAGTAGTATTAGTAGTAGTTGTTGTAGTAGTAGTATTAGTAGTAGTAGAAGTAGCAGATATTGAACTCTTTTGTGCGTCCTGAAATGAACGTTAAGTGGCGCGTTTCTGTAGCTTTCCTCACATCCCGAGCGTGCTGGTGAAAGTGGACCGGGGTCCTACATGCAATTGTGCTATGCTTTGCTTTAATTGCGTGTCACTCACTACTACCGGGATCACTTGGGCGGTGATCTATTTCGTGTTTTGTATCTCAAGTGACATATAGCAGTAAATCATAGACAATCAGCAAGCTAGCGTATAGATCTTTGGACGCAACGGAGATGTGGTTTTACAGTAAAATGCTGCAGATCCTATGGACTGCATGGCAGACTAATGATACAGTACTCAAAGAGGGACAAACACAAAGACAACTTATTGCAAAGATCAGAACAGGGCAGACATTCTTTTTCGGCTCATTCAATGATAAGAGGCGGCTTGGAGCACGTTGTGACAACGGGAAAGATAGGAAAAGAGACAGAGTAAGGCAGAGAGAGAAGATGTTGGACAGCCGGAGAGACAGAGCAAGGCAGAGAGAAGATGTTGGACAGCCGGAGAGACATAGCAAGGCAGAGAGAGAAGATGTTGGACAGCCGGAGAGACAGAGCAAGACAGAGAGAAGATGTTGGACAGCCGGAGAGACAGAGCAAGGCAGAGAGAGAAGTTGTTGGACAGCCGGAGAGACAGAGCAAGGCAGAGAGAGAAGATGTTGGACAGCCGGAGAGACAGAGCAAGACAGAGCAAGGCAGAGAGAGAAGATGTTGGACAGCTGGAGAGACAGAGTAAGGCAGAGAGAGAAGATGTTGGACAGCCGGAGAAACAGAGCAAGGCAGAGAGAGAAGATGTTGGACAGCCGGAGAGACAGAGCAAGGCAGAGAGAGAAGATGTTGGACAGCCGGAGAGACAGAGCAAGGCAGAGAGAGAAGATGTTGGACAGCCGGAGAGACAGAGCAAGACAGAGAGAAGATGTTGGACAGCCCGAGAGACAGAGCAAGGCAGAGAGAGAAGATGTTGGACAGCCGGAGAGACAGAGCAAGGCAGAGAGAGAAGATGTTGGACAGCCGGAGAGACAGAGCAAGGCAGAGAGAGAAGATGTTGTACAGCCGGAGAGACAGAGCAAGGCAGAGAGATGTTGGACATCCGGAGAGACAGAGCAAGGCAGAGAGAGAAGATGTTGGACAGCCGGAGAGACAGAGCAAGGCAGAGAGAGAAGATGTTGGACAGCCGGAGAGACAGAGCAAGGCAGAGAGAGAAGATGTTGGACAGCCGGAGAGACAGAGCAAGGCAGAGAGAGAAGATGTTGGACAGCCGGAGAGACAGAGCAAGGCAGAGAGAGAAGATGTTGGACAGCCGGAGAGACAGAGCAAGGCAGAGAGAGAAGATGTTGGACAGCCGGAGAGACAGAGCAAGGCAGAGAGAGAAGATGTTGGACAGCCGGAGAGACAGAGTAAGGCAGAGAGAGAAGATGTTGGACAGCCGGAGAGACAGAGCAAGGCAGAGAGAGAAGATGTTGGACAGCCGGAGAGACAGAGTAAGGCAGAGAGAGAAGATGTTGGACAGCCGGAGAGACAGAGCAAGGCAGAGAGAGAACATGTTGGACAGCCGGAGAGACAGAGCAAGACAGAGAGAAGATATGGACAGCCCGAGAGACAGAGCAAGGCAGAGAGAGAAGATGTTGGACAGCCGGAGAGACAGAGCAAGGCAGAGAGAGAAGATGTTGGACAGCCGGAGAGACAGAGCAAGGCAGAGAGAGAAGATGTTGGACAGCCGGAGAGACAGAGCAAGGCAGAGAGAGAAGATGTTGGACAGCCGGAGAGACAGAGTAAGGCAGAGAGAGAAGATGTTGGACAGCCGGAGAGACAGAGCAAGACAGAGAGAGAAGATGTTGGACAGCCGGAGAGACAGAGCAAGACAGAGAGAAGATGTTGGACAGCCGGAGAGACAGAGCAAGGCAGAGAGAGAAGATGTTGGACAGCCGGAGAGACAGCAAGGCAGAGAGAGAAGATGTTGGACAGCCGGAGAGACAGAGCAAGGCAGAGAGAGAAGATGTTGGACAGCCGGAGAGACAGAGTAAGGCAGAGAGAGAAGATGTTGGACAGCCGGAGAGACAGAGCAAGGCAGAGAGAGAAGATGTTGGACAGCCGGAGAGACAGAGCAAGGCAGAGAGAGAAGATGTTGGACAGCCGGAGAGACAGAGCAAGGCAGAGAGAGAAGATGTTGGACAGCCGGAGAGACAGAGCAAGGCAGAGAGAGAAGATGTTGGACAGCCGGAGAGACAGAGCAAGGCAGAGAGAGAAGATGTTGGACAGCCGGAGAGACAGAGCAAGACAGAGAGAAGATGTTGGACAGCCCGAGAGACAGAGCAAGGCAGAGAGAGAAGATGTTGGACAGCCGGAGAGACAGAGCAAGGCAGAGAGAGAAGATGTTGGACAGCAGGAGAGACAGAGCAAGGCAGAGAGAGAAGATGTTGTACAGCCGGAGAGACAGAGCAAGGCAGAGAGAGATGTTGGACAGCCGGAGAGACAGAGCAAGGCAGAGAGAGAAGATGTTGGACAGCCGGAGAGACAGAGAGAAGATGTTGGACAGCCGGAGAGACAGAGCAAGGCAGAGAGAGAAGATGTTGGACAGCCGGAGAGACAGAGCAAGGCAGAGAGAGAAGATGTTGGACAGCCGGAGAGACAGAGCAAGGCAGAGAGAGAAGATGTTGGACAGCCAGAGAGACAGAGCAAGGCAGAGAGAGAAGATGTTGGACAGCCGGAGAGACAGAGCAAGACAGAGAGAAGATGTTGGACAGCCCGAGAGACAGAGCAAGGCAGAGAGAGAAGATGTTGGACAGCCGGAGAGACAGAGCAAGGCAGAGAGAGAAGATGTTGGACAGCCGGAGAGACAGAGCAAGGCAGAGAGAGAAGATGTTGGACAGCCGGAGAGACAGAGCAAGGCAGAGAGAGAAGATGTTGGACAGCCGGAGAGACAGAGCAAGGCAGAGAGAGAAGATGTTGGACAGCCGGAGAGACAGAGCAAGGCAGAGAGAGAAGATGTTGGACAGCCGGAGAGACAGAGCAAGGCAGAGAGAGAAGATGTTGTACAGCCGGAGAGACAGAGCAAGGCAGAGAGAGATGTTGGACAGCCGGAGAGACAGAGCAAGGCAGAGAGAGAAGATGTTGGACAGCCGGAGAGACAGAGAGAAGATGTTGTACAGCCGGAGAGACAGAGCAAGGCAGAGAGAGAAGATGTTGGACAGCCGGAGAGACAGAGCAAGGCAGAGAGAGAAGATGTTGGACAGCCGGAGAGACAGAGCAAGGCAGAGAGAGAAGATGTTGGACAGCCGTAGAGACAGAGCAAGACAGAGAGAAGATGTTGGACAGCCGGAGAGAATGGCAAGGGCGACAATAACCAACAGAGCTGTTAAACAACACGCGTGATAGAAGCGGATGGAGGCCCATGATCGCCAGCCGGCAGGGCACCTGATGATGATGATAATCTCCGGTGGAAAGTTCCAAGAAATATGAAATGCATAACTTACTTGAAGATTTATCATTTTAGCCTTTTATTCTCATACTTATCTTAGTTCTATACTAAGCATATGGTCACCACTGATGTTGCTCTCTTACAGAGAGCATGTATAAAGCACATGTCTGCACTCTATCTACAATGGACTTTTATTACAAGGTTTTACGTGACTATGTTGCTAGATACATGAACAACCTCTGCTTCGTGGTCCTTTATTGTATGGTCAGAATACCTACCAAGCCAAACTAAGGATTTTCAATTCCAGTGTGAAGTCTGTATTTTTAACAGGAGCGAAAACAAGGCATCAGAATAAATTCAATATTAACAGACTTCAAGATCTTAGTCGACAGGCACTTCTACAGGGGCAGATGCTTCTGTGCAGGTCGCAACTCTGGCGTGAGCTTGGTGTAGACGGGAGGAGGATTTCCTGCTTAGTGGACTAGGCTCGAGCAGCTTATTACTCCATTCCTGTGAGTGGTTAACCGATGTGCGAGTCCATCTTAATAGTCTCAAACACTAGAGCAAAGTAGATCCACAACCTGTTAGGCGCCATCTATGCTGCTCTTAATAAACCACCTAACCATGGCCGGGGTTATGCCATGTCACACAGTTAATCGCCTCTTACGACATGCTCTCTGTGGGGCAGTGGTGCTATCATTGTCCTTGTTATAGACTTAAGACACTGACGAATCACTCGGGATCGAGATGTGCAAGGTTTCGTCAATAGATCCCTGAGGAAAAGCTGGGTCCTCAATGGCCCCACAGGGCCACACATTAGGGCCTATGGGAGACAATAGGACAAAGGCTGGAGAAAAGAAATCTTGGGGAGAAGATGCGGTTGGATGTCCCACACACTGCGAAAGTCCTGTGTCAGTATCCCCAAGCATTCCGTGTCAAGGAACCCACAGTGAACGCGAAGCAAAGGAAGGTCACAGAACACACGGAGACCTTAAGGCTGTTACAAGAAGAACAGGGAGAAAATGGAAATAATTGAGAGAGGTCAATGGCCTGTGCACCCCAAGATGATAAGGGTACAGAAGGAGGTTACAGTGGTCGTAGCCATGTCTCTCTAGGAGCACCTAATATGCCCTTTTACCTTGGTCTGACATGAATTGTTAGTACTCTGCTACACAAGTTTCTGTTTACGTAAGTCTCGCTCAGTCCTACATACTACGCCGTTTATCCATGCCCAATTATTTTTCTTGTCCTCCTTTGTGACGCCAATCAATCTGCGGTCCGCAGACATACGATTTCCAAGCCGCGTGTTTGGGATCCATTTGTCAAGCGTGTTTTGGACCCCACTTTGAGAATCACTGTTCTACTCAAACTTCAGAGTCACGCCTGAGGCAGGTGACAGGAACGTGTGGGCTGGTGACAGACTCTTGACAATCTCTCGTGCTGGCTCGCACTGCTATATGCAGTGGACTTCAGAAATTGCTTTACTTTTAGCAGCGAAATGTCCTGGAAAAGCTGCAATGGCATTTCCCAGTCCACCGTTATAGGATTTGACATTTACTGACATTTACAAAGAGTTTACAGGAGGAGTCTCAAACTGCGTCTTGTGGATAAACTCTAAGTTAAATGGGGTCGCATGCAGATACACTCGATGATACAAGGGGCGCATGAGGACATTCTATATAAGGGCCACTCGAGGATAACCTAAATGATACAAGGGCCATATGAGGACAATCTCTACGATACAAGTGCCACATAAAGACATCTCTGGGACACAAAGGCCACATAAGGACATCCCTATGACACAAAGGCCACATAAAGACATCTCTGGGACACAAAAACCACATAAGGACGTCTCTATGACACAAAGGCCACATGAGGACGTCTCTATGACACAAAAACCACACAAGGACGTCTCTATGACACAAAGGCCACATAAAGACATCTCTGGGACACAAGAGCCACATAAGGACATCTCTTTGAAGCAAAAACCACACAAGGACGTCTCTTTGACACAAAGGACACATAAGGACGTCTCTATGACACAAAAACCACATATTGACGTCTCTTTGACACAAAGGCCACATAAGGACGTCTCTATGACACAAAAACCACATAAGGACGTCTCTATGACACAAAGGTCACATAAGGACGTCTCTATGACACAAAAACCACATAAGGACGTCTGTATGACACAAACACCACACAAGGACGTCTCTTTGACACAAAGGACACATAAGGACGTCTCTATGACACAAAAACCACATAAGGACGTCTCTTTGACACAAAGGCCACATAAGGACGTCTCTATGACACAAAAACCACATAAGGACGACTCTATGACACAAAGGTCACATAAGGACGTCTCTATGACACAAAAACCACATAAGGACGTCTGTATGACACAAAAACCACATAAGGGCGTCTCTAAGACACAAAAACCACATAAGGACGTCTCTTTGACACAAAAGCCACATAAGGACGTTTCTTTGACACAAAGGCCACATAAGGACGTCTCTATGACACAAAAACCACATAAGGACGTCTCTATGACACAAAGGTCACATAAGGACGCATCTATGACACGATAGCCACATAAGGACGTCTCTATGACACAAAGGCCACATAAGGACGTCTCTATGACACAAAAACCACATAAGGACGTCTCTATGATACAAAGGCCACAATAAGGACGTCTCTGGGACACAAAAACCCCATAAGGACGTCTCTGGGACACAAAAGCCACATAAAGACGTCTCTATGACACAAAAACCACATAAGGACGTCTCTTTGACACAAAGGCCACATAAGGAAGTCTCTATGACATAAAAAACCACATAAGGACGTCTCTATGACACAAAGGTCACATAAGGACGTCTCTATGACACAAAAACCACATAAGGACGTCTCTTTGACACAAAGGCCACATAAGGACGTTTCTTTGACACAAAGGCCACATAAGGACGTGTCTATGACGCAAAGGTCACATAAGGACGTCTCTATGACACAAAGGTCACATAAGGACGTCTCTATGACACGATAGCCACATAAGGACGTCTCTATGACACAAAGGCCACATAAGGACGTCTCTATGACACAAAAACCACATAAGGACGTCTCTATGATACAAAGGCCACAAAAAGGACGTCTCTGGGACACAAAGGCCACATAAGGACGTCTCTATGACACAAAGGCCACATAAGGGCGTCTCTATGACACAAAGGCCACATAACGACGTCTCTGGGACACAAAGGCAACATAAGGACGTCTCTGGGACACAAAGGCCACATAAGGACGTCTCTGTGACACAAAGGCCACATAAGGACGTTTCTGGGACACAAAGGCCACATAAGGACGTCTCTGGGACACAAAGGCCACATAAGGACGTCTCTGGGAGACAAAGGCCACATAAGGACGTCTTTATGACACAAAGGCCACATAAGGACGTCTCTGGGACACAAAGGCCACATAAGGACGTCTCTGGGACACAAAGGCCACATAAGGACGTCTCTGGGACACAAAGGTCACATAAGGACGCATCTATAATTCGCATGAAGACATTCTCTATGATACAATGACCCCATCAGAACAGAGCTCGATAGATCAATGACCATATCAGAACAAGATCGATAGATCAATGATCAATTCAGATCAAGCTCAATAGATCAGTGACCACTAGCTCGATAGATCAATGACTACATCAGAACAAACTCGATAGATCAATGAACAAGCTTGTGCAAAATACATTTCCAGCTACAAAATATTTTCGTTTGGTCATCAACTTCCACTGATGACACCGATGATAGATCTAGCTGCATGGCAAGGGGGTGGCCGCAAGCCAGGTGGGTAGATCACAGTGGACGTGCTCATATTGACCGACGCAACGCACTTGGCGCAGGACAGACGACTAAAGATCTCCACGGCGCTTAACGGCGCGAGTGAAAAGAAAACTAACTAACTAGTCTATTCAATTATATTTCTCGCGGGACATCAAGCGATTTCTCGGGGACCCTAGTGTTACAGCTAACTCCCGTTGAGAAACACTGTTCTAAAGTGTTGTGCCAGTCATGTCTTGGGATTGAGGGGTCCCGACGTAATCAATTGACCTTGACATATAAAGAATAAACATTGAAGATCCGCAGAAACAGTCAAGATCGAAACAAGCAACTAGGATTATGACACTAAACTGCATTCGAAAATATTGAGTTCCAGGATTTGGCTACTTTTCTCGAATTTGGCTACTTTTACTGACCTCTCCCCGCATTTTATGATTGGGCTATTTAAAATTTGCCTTTGGTACTTAGAGCATCCATTTTTTATTTACACTATCTTCAGAATTAACTGACAAGGTGCAACTAAAAGATTCAGAGAATCAATGAAGCCAATTCTCAAAGGTTATATATTACTCCTTTAATTATCTGATGTCATTTCAGAGTCCTGCCATGAGTGTAAAAATGTGGGAGTTGAACGTTTAATATTGTGAATGATGCTCCTTTAGCATCATTTCTGTTTAGTCTCTCTTCGATGTTTGTGCATTGCTCACATATCCACGCTTCTTTCGCCTCTCTCATCTTTTGTTGTATGGCTTTCTTGACCTCTTTATAACTGCCGACCTCCTTCGGTGGGTGATTGTGTTTTTTCAGTGACCTTCTTTTATCACAAAGGTCTAGAATGTCTTTGGTCACCCATGGCTTCTTTTTTGTTTGGTGGCATCCCAGGATCTCTGTTGCAGTATCTATGAGAGCTGCGTTAAGAGACTGTAACTGTATCTATATCCAGTCCCTCTCTGAGAGCCACCAGTGGCGCAAATCTCCCTCCCACCCTTGCTTGGAACACTTCGGTGATTGTTGGGTCCATTAGTTTGTCCAGGTCAAACTGTAGCCTGGTCACATCCTTCTTTGCGACTCCCTTCAATCGGAGACGCATGGTCATCATAACCAGATCGTGGTCGCTTCCTGTGTCAGCTCCGGGGAAACTTCTTGTTTTGTCGGTGTTGATGCTCGATCGGAACCTACTCTGGACCAGTATATAGTCGATCTGGCTATGCACTTCATTGCTTGGGTTATGCCATGTCCAGCGTCTCGACGGCTTTTTTAACCCAAACGTATTTGCCACTAACAGCTGGTTGCATCTTGCAAATTCTAGGAGTCTGAGGCCCCGGTCATTGGTTTCTTTATTTCCGTGTGGGCCACATGTTCCCCTCCAGTCGTGGACTGCATCTTCTCCAATTTTTGCATTCCAATCACCCTGGACTACCAATATGTCTTTTTTTGGCGTTTCATGCATCAAACTTTGAAGTTGATCATAGAATGCCTCTATTTCGCAATCTTCATAGTCTGCAGTGGGTGCGTAGCACTGTATTATAGTAATATTAAACGGTGCTGCCTTTAGCCGTAAGATGATAAAACGGCTAGATATTGGGCGGCAACCCAATATGCATCTGGTTGTGTCTTTATGCACCAGTATCCCACTCCATGTAAATGTTTGTCCTCCCTGCCACTGAAGTAGAACTTGTGGCCCTCCTCCGTGGTAAACTCTCCAAAGCTTTTCCATCGAGCCTCGCATATACCAAGGATGTTCCACCGGTAGTTCTTCATCTCGTGCGTTAACTCATTGATTTTGCCACATGGGTTCAGTGTTCTAACATTCCACGTACCTTTTGTGAGCTTGTCTTTTTTCAGTTTGATGGATCCACCAGTAGCACACTTATCGCCTCCGACCTGGTGTGGGACGGCAGGCGTGGTCATTGTTAACCCGGGCTGCGACCGAGCCGGTATGTTTGATTGTGGTTGTGTCCTCATGTGTGAATCTTGGGCGATTTTCTCTTGGCGGAGCCCATCTCCTCTCCAAGCCGGTGCGGGCCAACATCGGAATCTGACCTGGAGGACCCCATCTCCCCAGGCGAGCCATTGCCTCGTTTGCCTACAGCCTCGCGGCCATAGTTTCCCAGGATGCACCACTTGGAGGTGAGTTGACTTGTGTGTTCGCTTTATCGGCAGGCTACTGATTTCACTTTTTGCCCCTCAGAAGGACTAGCGGACCCCGACATCGCTGGGTTGTGATGCCGACCGCAAAACACACCATTGCACCATACGTGTCATCGAACTTAAAAAAATATATGATAATAAAGAGGAAAATTAACTTGAAGATGATAATTTAACCAGCTGTTGACTTTATTCCATATACAGTCTAAATAGAAAATGACGTTCAATACATTATCAGCATCATGTGATTGATCAGTCCGGAGACTGGTTGTAAGGTTGTCTGAGGATGTCTCTCCATTTCAACCTATCCTCTGGCTGGTCAGTACGGAGACTGGTTGTAAGGTTGCCTGAGGATGTCTCTCCATTTCACCCTATCCTCTGATTGGTCAGTACGGAGACTGGTTGTAAGGTTGTCTGAGGATGTCTCTCCATTTCATCCTATCCTCTGATTGGTCAGTACGGAGACTGGTTGTAAGGTTCTCTGAGGATGTCTCTCTATTCGACCTCATCCTCTGCAGTTCTGTTCATTGCAGCATAAGTTGGTTCTTTGATGGCCCAGCATGTCAGAGATGTAAAGGTGAGTCTTGGTCGCCTCGGTTCTCTTCCCTTGAATCTTGATCTCTAGTATCTTCTGTAGAAGACTTTCATGTCTCATATTGTGACCCAGCCAACTCAACCGACGTTTTTGAATCATATGCAATATTTGTCTTTGTGCGGCCACATTATTGAGTACATTATCATTGGATCTTCTTTCTCTCCAACTCACTCTTTCCATTCTACGGTAATTTCAAACGCTTCCAAACTTTTTTCATCCTTCTTTGCCAAAGTCCATGTTTCAGTCCCATACAGTGCGATTGCCATATATGAGTGGCGGTTATTCTTTTCCTAAGTTCAATCCTGATATTCTTTGAGGTTAACAATTTCTGTTTTTCTCTGAAGCCCTTTTTTGCCATTGCAATCCTTGTTCTAATTTCTGTCTCATTGCGGGCATCTTCTGTTATGGTTTGCTCCAAATATGTAAACTTCTGTACTTAATTGATTATTTCTCCATCGATGAATATATTTATATGCTCATGTTGCTAAGATATGACCAAAGTCTTTCTCCATCGATGGATATTTTTTTTTATTTTTTTTTTTTTTGTGCGTTCGCCTTATTTTTCTAATCCGGTGTGCGTTGCACTGTGTTTTTATTTCGCGCCTGTCGGCCCAGTGCATCCGACTTCAGCATGCATTTTATGTAAGGGTCTGCTTCCTCCTGCATTTTCTAAGGGTTTGCTTCCCCGGGGTAACGGCCGGTGCTGTGATGGGGATCGAACCCAGCACCTTTGGGTTGTGAGCCGTGCCACTTAACCACTAGGCCACGCCGTCCCCTCATCGATGGATATATTTATATGCTTATGTTGCTAAGATATTACCAAAGTCTTTCTCCATCGATGGATATATTTATATGCTTATGTTGCTAAGATATTACCAAAGTCTTTCTCCATCGATGGATATATGTATATGCTTATGTTGCTAAGATATTACCAAAGTCTTTCTCCATCGATGGATATATTTATATGCTTATGTTGCTAAGATATTACCAAAGTCTTTCTCCATCGATGGATATATTGATATGCTTATGTTGCTAAGATATTACCAAAGTCTTTCTCCATCGATGGATATATTTATATGCTTATGTTGCTAAGATATTACCAAAGTCTTTCTCCATCGATGGATATATTTATATGCTTATGTTGCTAAGATATTACCAAAGTCTTTCTCCATCGATGGATATATTTATATGCTTATGTTGCTAAGATATGACCAAAGTCTTTCTCCATCGATGGATATATTTATATGCTTATGTTGCTAAGATATGACCAAAGTCTTTGTCTTCGATGTGTTGATTTTCATGCCAAACTCGTTGGCATTGCTATTAATGTTATCAAGCAGCATTTGCAACGTTGATCTGATCCTCCCACTATCGCTTGGTCATCAGCAAATTTGATGGCATTAACTTTCATACCATTAACTTTGGCACCCATATTACAACTCCACATAACCTTGGACATTATCTCAGAATATGCGTTACAGAGACTCGGTGAAAGCAAGGACACCTTGTTTATGGAAACTGGATCAACGAGATTTTCTGTGATTGAAATCGCCTCTTGATTTTCATACAGGTTCTGGATTAACTTAATAAGTGATCTTTCAATATCTATTTGCTGCAGGATCTTAAATAGTTTGCTCCAGAGGACTCGATCTAGAGCTTTCTCGTAGTCAATAAAACAGATAAACAGTGTACGTCCTTGATCGATCATTCTTTCTACGAGAAGCCGCAATGATCCAATCGCATCTCGTGTACCTCTGATCTTGCGGAATCCAAACTGGTTATCTTTCAGTACCTCCTCTATTTTTCCATAAATTCTCATGAATAATCTTTCAAATTTATATTATATACATACATATATATATATATATATATATATATATATATATATATATATATATATATATATATATATATATAATATATATATATATATATATATATATATATATACACACACATATATGTATAAATATATGTATATATATATATATATGTGTGTGTGTGTATATATATATATATATAGAATAATTATTATTGTGGGGTTTGTTTTGTTCTTTGTAACAACTCTGTGCCTGTGGTTTGTAACAAAAATGTCAAGCGGCATTTGCTACGTTGCTACTCATCATTCCATTATGGCTTCGTCATCAGCAAATTTGATGGCATTATCTTTCATTCCTTTAACTTTGTCACCCATATTACAGCTCTGAACAACATTTTCTCAGAGTATGAGCTATGATGTTCGTCCATCACATGCGATGAAGACCACTCTGTTTGTTCAGCCCTGAGGACAGTCTTTTCTCTTGCTGTGTCCGCTGAAATAGGTGACCTGTGCGGTGTTTTGGATTAAAGTGAGGAAGACACAGCGCCTTTTGACAACCTCATTCTCTCGTCCTGAGCTACCTTTGGTCAGTGGCAAGATTTTATCGAGACGCCTTAAGATAGCACAGGATGTCGATATTTCCTTCGGGTTTACTCTCGAAGTATTTCCCGTAGACAGATGCCCGCAAGGCAGCGGAGGGTGGTGACATCTATCGTTGTGTGTCGTGATTTTCCCATAACCGTTAGAGGTCGTAGGGACATCACTCAGCGTGTGAGTAAGGCATTGGGCATCTCTCCCTGGCCGTGATCTAGTGTCTAAATTTCACAGTCACACCAAAACCGACTCTATATGCAGCTAAGGCAAAGGGAGGCCAATCTCGTGAAGTTCAGCCGTGTGCACTAGATCGTGAAAACACGACACAGAATTAAGCGCAGTTATATATGAGGTATAGAGACTCGGTGAAAGCAAGCTATCCTGTTGTATTCCCTGTCTGATTGAAACTGGATCTGATTGTCCCTTGACTTGATATATACCCGATATTCAATCAATCATAGCGTATGTCTTGATGCCAGGTAGTTAAATGATGTTTAATGTCATTTCAGCCTCTTATTTGGCGGGCATGCACACTGCATGTCCGGTCAATATACATTCTCATGACAACGCAGTATCTAAATCGTTGATGAAGGAGGGTTGGTGTCTGATCTGTGTGTTGTGAACCCGGTTCCATGGAGACTCTCAATGATGCTTCGCTCAATTGCCTTTGGGCAACCTGAAGTTTCGCTGAATCTTCTTTTCGTAGGTTCATGCCTTGCAGCTATAAACCATGGCTGGAATAACCATGTTGTTGAAGTTATGAGCTCCTGCCTTGTCGTGCTGATCTTCTGAAGTATGGGTTTGATATGAATGAAGCTCAACCATCCCGCATTGATCATCCGTGACATCGCATGATTTACTAGGTGGGGATGGGTTATTTCTAGGTCCAAGTAAATGGTTATTTCTTGGTCCCGGTAAATGGTTACATCTTGGTAAAGGTAAATCGTTACTTCTTGGTCCAGGTAAATGGTTATTTCTTGGTCAGGGCAAATGGTTATTTCCTGGTCCAGGCAAATGGTTATTTCATGGTCCATGCAAACGGTTATTTCATGGTCCAGGCAAATGGTTATTTTTTCTTGATCCAGGCAAATGGTTATTTCTTGGTCCAGGCAAACGGTTATTTCTTGGTCCAGGCAAATGGTTATTTCTTGGTCCAGGCAAACGGTTATTTCTTGGTCCAGGCAAACGGTTATTTAGTGGTCCAGGCAAACGGTTATTTAGTGGTCCAGGCAAACGGTTATTTAGTGGTCCAGGCAAACGGTTATTTAGTGGTCCAGGCAAACGGTTATTTAGTGGTCTAGGCAAATGGTTATTTCTTGGTCCAGGCAAATGGTTATTTCTTGGTCCAGGCAAATGGTTATTTAGTGGTCCAGGTAAATACACCAATCCACGTTTGGAGGGGATAATTGCCTAGCCTCCATTCTCTTTGTGTTTGGTTTGTGTTGTATTTTATTTCCATGATTGTGAATGTAAACTTCTTGGCTTGTGTCACTGTCCTCATTGAGGCACTGCTGAGCTTCTCTTGACGCTGTGACTGAAGCTAGCCAAGACCCTTCTACACCTCCACGCGGTGATCCGGGATAACTGCTGCAACAAAGCAGACTGACTAAGCAGAAGGGATCGAAGAGGGAAGGCTAAACCCGGTACTTAAAAAATGCCTGCGGAAGTCGGAAATGTCGGACCGAAAGGTGCAAATATCTCAGTCAAGCTGTAAACTACGGACTACGTTCTGCTACTTAAGCCCTATTCAGGGTTTGGTAGCGGGAGATTGAGAACGAACGAAGTCAAGTCAAGTCAAGTCAAGTGAGTGAACAGTTCTCTGTCTACGTTGACGCCATTATCTTCCCGATCTAGTTTTCTCAATCTTCCTCAAGGGCCAGTGTAAATAGTTTTGGGGAGATTGTATCGATCCGATGAACGTCATGTTGTATCGGTACGTCGATTGGCTGGTAAAAAAGGGCCATATTGGTTGAGCCGCTCGTAGTTAGCTCTTCCATCTGCTGAGCAGACAATGCTTCCATACTGTGATTTATCGGGGCAGGAGTTCAGCACTACAGCTATGACCATGCTGTCGAAAGATTATAACCATCACACAGAATATGTACGAAGGTACTATTAGCAGAGTGGTACTGACTGATAGAGTCGGGGTGGAAACAGGAGTGGAGACAAGGATGCCTGATCTCGTTTTTTCTGTTCTTGTTGGCTATAAATTTGATTAAGAGGACAATCAATCAAGGGAATAAGAACTGGTATTCAGTGAATACCCTGGGGGAGGAACCTACCTCCTACCAGGCGCGTCAGCAGAGTTGCGGATTGATGAAAGGCCTTCTAATTTGGAGGTTCAGTTTAGTTCAGGTTAGGTGTGAATAAATATGCAGTCGTGGAAATAAACGGGTCGGCAGGCTTGGAGGCTGTAAGGAGGCAGCCCTTCCACCATGAAAAGACATAACAGGCTAATCACCTGTTTGTCTTAACAAACAATTACAAGTCAAAACATAGAGAAAACCGGACTGATCTCAGCGGCGACGAACAGGCGAGAAATAAGGACCACGATTTACGGAACATGGAATGTAAGAAGTATAAACGGAAAAGAACATGAATTAATAGAAGAGACGAAGAGAGCAAAATTGACAGTCTTGACGCCTACATAAACAAAGAAGAAGAGATAGCGTTCTGGACCATGACGGCAACATGTTATACTACAGCGGAGTTCCCATGAGTGAACGAGCCAGGGCAGGGGTTGGTTGTTTAGTGAATAGTAACAACAAAGCAAATATTAAAGGATGGAAGTTCATTTCAGAACGACTGATGGTTCTAAGTCTACAAGAGGAGGATAGTCAAATGGATATCGTCACTGTGTATGCACCAAACGAAGATGAGAGCACTGACATAAAAGATGAATTTTATGGGCTCCTTCAAAGGACCATTGACGATTGCCATAATGAAATACTTCTCCTTGGAGACTTCAACAAAAGAGTTGGAAACGACTATTCTAGATGGGATGGAGTGATCGGTAGGTATGGAGAAGATATCTTAAATGACAATGGAAAACGACTGCTGAGATTCTGCAGAGAACAAAACCTTGTTATTACAAATACAAGGTTTCCACACAAGCGTATCCATGCCTACACAAGATGCGAGCCGGCAAGAAATGAAAGATCCATAATTGACTATGCAATAGTGAGGAAAACTGATTTCAAGCATGTAAAGGATGCTAGAGTGTTCAGAGGACCAGAGATAGGAAGCGACCACTACCTAGTTAAAATAAAGAGAGAAATCGTAAAAAGTTATCCAGCCAGGCAACACCCATCAACAAGCAAGAAACACAATAACACACACGGAGAAAATAAAATTAAGGCTTACAAACTAAGAGAACCAGATGTTAAGAGGAGATACCAAGGGCTCATAACAACAGCAATAGAAAGGATAGAGGAATCTGAAGAAGATATGGAAATGCTCTGGGTAAAATTCAAAGACATCCTCAAAGAGGCTGCAGTAGAGGCATGCGGTAAACCAGAGAAGGGCGGAAGAGAAAAAGTACACCATGGTGGACGGAAGAAGCGAAAAGAATAATACGAGAAAAGAAAAGGCATGGAAGCAATACCTTGGGGTTAGGAATACTGAAAAACAAAAAAAAAGAAACATAAAGAATATGTAAATTTTAGAACAGAAGCAAAGAAGACTACTTTCAAGGCCAAACAGAAATCCTGGGAGGAATTTGGAGAGAAACTGGAAAATAATGCTGGAGAAAACCAGAAACTATTCTACAGGACCTAAAGAACATGAGGAAGGAAAAGGAATGCCCCCTGAAATTTGTTAAAGATAAACAAGGTGCGCTGTTGACCGCCCCAGAAGAGGTAATGAACAGATGGAAAGAATATTTCTCAGATCTCCTTGGAGTGGAGGAAAACCAAGCTCTGGAAGTAACAGTCCCAATTCAAGAAGAGGGAGCCATGGAGGGAAACGATACTATCACAATGGAAGAACTAAAGGCAGCATTGGAGAAAATTAAGATTGGTAAAGCAGCAGGACATAATGGTATAACACCAGAAATGGTTAAATACATGGGAACGGCAGGAGAGATACTATTCATAAAGATTCTCAAGGCAGATTGGCGCCACAAGAAGATACCAAGAGACTGGGAGGTTGCAATAATAATACCAATATTTAAAAAGTGTGACAATCGACAATGTGAAAATCACAAAGGTATTTCCCTTCTCGGTGTCCCCGGGAAAGTCTGCTCTAGGATTCTAGAACGGCAGAGCCAAATATGGATGAAACTCAATGTGGGTTTAGGGCAAACAGAAGTACTCAAGACCTTATCTTTACACTCAGACAGCTAAGTGAAAATGCTCTTGAGTATGATAAGGAGGTGTATGTCTGCTTTTTGGATTTGGAGAAAGCATTTGATAAAGTTCCTTGGGACAAACTCTGGGAGTGCTTGACATGGAAGAACATCCAAGGATGTTTCTATAAAACATGCAGAAATTATGTGCGAACATTAAATCAAAGGAGAGTTCAAGACCATTAGTGGAGTAAGACAGGGTAACATTCTATCATTCGGCGATGGTCCAGGGTTTCTTCGCCCAGCCGTATGACATGACCGAATAAAGAAACTCGGCGGCGCCAGTATGTCCTGGATCTATCCAGAATGCAGTGATGGGCGGCTCTGCTTACCATAACACAACTGCGTGCACATTCACGCTGGGAATCTACCTGTCAAACGTGACCAAGTTTTTGGCACATTTACCACCACTGTGTGAATCGGCCTACATTGTATAATGAGCAATCGTGGTGAGTCGGATACCGGTTGAGGCTTCTTATGCCTCTCTGAAAGGTCATAGCTTTAACAATGTCCAAATTACATAACCATGTTGTCCTACTAGTTCCCCAACGGAACACGGGAACATAACCCGTAGCTCTCCAAAGATGCATAAATATATATATATATAACCTAGCGAGCAGTATTATTTGTATCTGTTGTGCGTTTATCGCAATCGACGAGAACCGTTCCGTTAACATTCGCTGCTCGCATGAATTAGAAGATGGCTAAATAGGCCAACCGGGGCCCTGTATTGTCTGCTGCACTTAGTACAAGGAAATATGACACCCCCCCCCCCCTTCCTCCGGCGTTGGAGAAAGGCAGGGAAGCCTCGTGTCTCTTAACACCCTCCTCCACGATCGATGAGGCTAACGTCTGATCAGGCAAAACACACTGTTCAGACAATGTTAGTCAGGGTCAGGAGAAATATACTGGTCAAGACCCTCACTTGACCTCCTCATTGGTCTTCCTGGAAACGGGATGTTGTCGAGGACAACAGTCTGGCTAACAAGGTGAAGTTCGGCGTGATCCCTGTAGTAGTGAGCGACACGCAGATGAAGCCAGGCATAGCACAACCGCCTGATGGACCCCGGTCCACCTTCATCAGCACACTCGGGATGTGAGGAAAGCTACGACAACCCGCCACTTGACGTCCTTTTTATGGCGCACAACAGAGTAAGCCTACTCATTATGGCCATTCAACTACAACAACAACCACAACATTAGATCAAGTGATCTCGTAAGTGTTCTTTTATCCAGTTCGTATGTGGAACACAAGACTATGCCCCCCACCTCCTGGGGGGATGAGGGAGGGGGGTGGAGGTGATGTACCGTACCACCACCCTATCTCCACCCCACCCCCTCTTCCTCTCCTCGTCTCTCATGCCTTAAATCTCCCGGCACCTTTAAATGAATAATAATAAGCAGGGTTTCCTTGTCTAACCGTAAAAGATGACCAAAGAAAGACACTCTGCGGCGGTCCAGGGTTTCCTCATCCAGCCAGAGGACATGACCGAAGAAAGACACTAGGCGGCGGTCCAGGGTTTCCTCATCCAGCCAGAGGACATGACCGAAGAAAGACACTGGGCCGCGGTCCAGGGTTTCTCATCCAACCAGAGGACATGACCGAAGAAAGACACTTGTTTCTGATATTGGGAGGAGGCCTGTCTTAGCAGAGACCTCCACGTTGCCGATCTAGTCATGCCATCGATGTCCAAGATGCACCGCTGACTGGGCATGTGGAAGGTCTCTAGTCTCGTTATGTCATGTTAGAGTAATGTCCATGTTTCGCAGCCATAAAGTAAGACTGAGACCACGAAAACATAATTAGATTCAATCAGGCAATCAATCAATCAAAGCCCGTCGATCCACTCTGTGCATAAGCCAATGACAACACCCCGACAGCCTACACGCCCTGGGCTGCTGTTTCTGTGTTTCTCTAAGATAACTCATTTAATCTCAGTTCCTTCTCACATTCTCTTCATGTATTTTTTGGTCTACCTCTCTCTCTCCCTCTCTTTTCCCTCCGTGTTACGAGCCTGTCTGGCTATGTTGGGCGGTGCCTACCGTAGTGTATACCCTTCCCGAAGCCATTTTCTTCGCATAATGTGTTGTTCCAGTGTAACAGATCTTAATTGTGTAAGTTTATTTTTGATTTTATACATGTTTAAGTTAGAAGGGTTAGGGGTAGAGTTTTGATAGTCAGTAGCCACTTATTTTCTTATAGAATTGAACTAAGTACCGAGCGAGTGCAGATCTACTAAAATTCCGACATAGGAATGTCTGGAATGCATAGCGCCGTTTTTAAAGCCACGCAGGTGTTGACTTTGCGCGTTTTTCAACAACGCCTAGACGCCTGTTATGGTGTGATCAGTAGTGAAGATAAAACCGCACATGTTATTAACAGTTTTTAATTTTTTTATTTCAGGGAGAATAACCTAGGAACGAGATAAGAATACCCGCGTCGTTAGCGGACCACTTGATCTGGGACAAGAACCGGATATAGGATGTTTGGAGAGCCCTACACGGCACAGTCTTGAGCGAGCGGTTGAGAGGAGAGGAGAGGAGATCCCGAAACACAGTCTTGAGGCAGTCTTGATATAGTAATGGAAATGAGCTGACTAGGCTCGGTCAGCGATGTATTGGCAAAGAGAAAGAAGTGATGAACCTTTAACCAGACCGCGTTAGTTCAAGTACAGATGTCCGGCAGCCTAACAATACCAGGTCATTAGTGATGTCCATAGTGATGTAGAATGTGCATAGTGATGTAGGATGTCCATAGTGGTGTAAGATGTCCATAGTGGTGTAGGATGTCCATAGTGATGTAGGATGTCCATAGTGATGTAGGATGTCCATAGTGATGTAGGATGTCCATAGTGATGTAGGAGTCCATAGTGATGTAGGATGTCCATAGTGGTGTAGGATGTCCATAGTGATGTAGGATGTCCATAGTGGTGTAGGATGTCCATAGTGGTGTAGGATGTCCATAGTGGTGTAGGATGTCCATAGTGGTGTAGGATGTCCATAGTGATGTAGGATGTCCATAGTGATGAAGGATGTCCATAGTGATGTAGGATGTCCATAGTGATGTAGGATATCCATAGTGATGTAGGATGTCCAAAGTGATGTAGGATATTCTGTTTCGAATAGCAAAAGTGTTAGCAATAGATATAGAAGTGTGCCACGAGTGAACCACATGAAGTAGCCATTTTTATAACAGTCTCTTCAGGCGTTTAGCAAAAGTTCTCTCAAGAAATCTAGTCACTACTAGAAATATATTTGAAGTCAAGCGTCTAGTAGAAGTTCTCTCAAGAAATCTAGTCACTAGATAGAGATATCTTTGACTATCACAGCGATCCAGCTCTTCAACGATCCCTTCGAGCCACAGTCGACGAGAAGAACATGACCACAGACGAATCACATCGGTTTCAGAACAAACACCCATTCTGTGACAATTCACTAACAATTTGTCAATCAAGTTTTCGTTCGATCAATCGAGTTGTAGTTTCGTCAATCAAGTTTTAGTGTCGTTAATCAAGTTAGTGTGTTTTAGCAAGCGTGTGAGAGAATTTAATTTGTTCGAAATTTACAGTTAGTAGTAATAAATAATCAGTTCTATTGTTTTAATTTGAATAGTGCTACTTGAATTTGTTTGAGAGTGAATATAGTTAGTGCAGACCCCTTTCAGCATCTGCTACGGTATGTCAGCAAGCTAGCGCTGCTACACCAGTGAATGGTGTTGGCTCCTTTCCCATAGGACTTCCTCCCTCTCCATGTCCTGTCACTTTATGCCCATTATCCTTCGTAGGCATCTGTTAAAGAAAGGAATTGAGTCTTTGTTGAAGGGCCTTGGTCGTTCTCCATGTCTCCGTTCCAAACAGCAGACCTTTAGTGTGGATCTTAATCTCAGAAGAACAGTCAGCCAAAACTGCAACTGAATATGAAGATGACGAAAACAAAGCTCCTTAACACTATAAACACTATTAACAAAGAACCAATCATGCCGCAGAGAGAGAGAGAGGGGGCCGCTGGAAGAAGTGGATACCTTTACCTATTTTGGCAGCACAGTTGACACACCCCAGACGCAGATTTCAGGATCAGAATTGGAAAGGCATGACGGGCATTCCAGACACTAAACAGCGTTTTGAGATCCAGAGAAATCAAGAAGAATTAAATTACCTAAATGAAAATGTTCCTTGAAGTCTCCCATCCCTTCTCCCCTAGAACACATGACTGCCGTGGTTGATCTTCCCTCTTCCCCTCCTCCACCCTTAATTCCCCCGATACCCTCAAATTACCTAAGCAGAACTGTTCCTTACAGTCTGTCTTCTTATACCCCAGAACACAGACCCCGACGGTCGATCCCTATCGATGCCTATAAATTTCTAAGCTAGCACGTTGCCTCTAGCCCTCAACACCCCCCGTCCTTCCCCTCCCTAATCGTCCCTGATAGTTCTATGACAGCGTTCACGTCTACTATGGAGAAGTGGGAAAACATCAGGGGGAGGGGGGGGGGGGAGATTATGGGGTAATGTCTAAATGAGGGAGGAGGAAGTAGGGGTAATGTTTGAACGAGGGAGGGGGGAATTAGGGGTAATGTTTAAACGAGGGAGGGGAGAAGTAGGGGTAATGTCTGAACGAGGGAGGGGAGAAGTAGGGGTAATATCTTAATGAGGGGGTAAAGTAGGGGTAATGTCTGAACGAAGGGGTAAAGTAGGGGTAATGTCTGAACTAGGGCGTAAAGTAGGGGTAATGTCTGAACGAGGAAGGGAGAATTGGGGTAATATCTTAATGAGGGGGTAAAGTAGGGGTAATGTCTGAACGAAGGGGTAAAGTAGGGGTAATGTCTGAACTAGGGCGTAAAGTAGGGGTAATGTCTGAACGAGGGCGTAAAGTAGGGGTAATGTCTGAACGAGGGGGTAAAGTAGGGGTAATGTCTGAACGAGGGGGTAAAGTAGGGGTAATGTCTGAACGAGGGGGTAAAGTAGGGGTAATGTCTGAACGAGGGGGTAAGTATGGGTAATGTCTGAACGAGGGGGTAAAGTAGGGGTAATGTCTGAACGAGGGGGTAAAGTAGGGGTAATGTCTGAACGAGGGGGTAAAGTAGGGGTAATGTCTGAAGGACTAGGGAAAGTAGCGGCAATCCCAAAACGAGGGAAAGCTCCATTTTTTGTCATACCTTAAAAAATGGTAATCTCAATTCTCTGCAGTTAGCATTCCGTCAACTTTATCATCTGAGAAGATTCGACCATGATTATATTCAAGTCTTCTCCATCAGAAAGACTTTGATTGTTGATTACAAAACTCATCAATCATCTTCATTTTTCCTTTCATTAACTTCTCTATCATCAAAAAGTCTAGGATTGTTAGATAATAATGAAACTGGTCTATCATCTTCATTTTTCCTTTCATTCACGTTTTCATCATAAAAAAATCATCACTATGTATATACTTGCACGTTAGTATATACAATTGTATGGTTGTAGTTAACTGTGTGGTTCTAGTTAACTGTGTGGTTCTAGTCAACTGTATACTCCTAGTTAACTTGTGTGGTTCTAGTTAAGTGTGTGGTTCTAGTAAAGTTAATACTCCTTGTTAAGTGTTTAGTTCTAGTAAACTATTTGGTTCTAGTTAACTGTTTGGTTCTAGTTAACTGTTTGGTTCTAGTTAACTGTATACTCCTAGTAAACTGTTTGGTTCTAGTTAACAGTATACTCCAGGTTAACTGTATGGTTCTAGTTAACTGTATACTCCTAATTAACTATATGGTTCTAGTTAACTGTTTGGTTCTAGTTAACTGTATACTCCTAGTAAACTGTATGGTTCTAGTTAACTGTTTGGTTCTAGTTAACTGTATACTCCTAGCTAATCATATACTCCTAGTTAACTGTGTGCTTGTACCTGTATGGTTCTAGTTAATCGTAAACTCCTAGTTAACTGTATGATTCTAGTTAACTGTATACTCCAAGTTAGCTGTATGGTTCTAGTTAACCGTATACTCCTAGTTAACCGTATACTCCTAGTTAATCATATACTCCTAGTTAATCGTATACTCCTAGTTAACCATATACTCATAGTTAACCATTTACTCCTAGTTAACCGTATACTCCTAGATAACCATATACTCCTAGTTAACCGTATACTCCTAGTTAACTGTATACTCCTAGTTAACCGTATACTCCTAGTTAACCATATGGTTGTATATAAAAGTACAGAAGGAGACTGTGACGGAAGAACACCTACCATACCAAACACAGAGAACCTTTCTCAGACTTGGGTCTGGGGCCACGTGATGCAGAAACAGACCTACACCTAAAACATCTTATGTGCATGCTGCTGTGTCCAGGGCCAGGGCCACCGTAAATTAACATCTTTATACTGGTTCAGAAGACTCTACAGAGGTTGTATACAACCAGTTTCTTGGAGTGTGGTTTAACCGATGTGCAAGTACATATTAATAAACTCAAACACTAGAGCTAAGTAGACCCGCAGCCATCTATTTCTCCTCCAAACCATCTGGGGAAAGGTACAAATAACTTCGGTAGATTTTTAATTTGAATTATGTGCGGGGAGCGGCCGTTAAGCCTACTCTTTTCGATCTCCAACTGCCAAGGAATTTTTAACGTGCTCAACACTGAACACGGGAGTCCAATCTCACTACCCAGAGATCAGCGGAATTTTCACCAAACGATCCACGTGACAAAAATCCCGGTCTCTACCGTGATTCGAACACGCGACCTCCGGCACCCAGGGCGGAACCTTACCTCGAGACCAGATTGCATAACATCATTTAATGTTCTACAACTTTAGGGACCACGATTTGAAACTGCACATATGGTAGAAGGGCGATTTTAATAATATGGGGTGAATTGGTATCGAATGACCGATAGTGTATGATTATGTACGTAAGTTGAATCTAAATCCACGATTGAAAGAGATTGGGTTAGAAAGAAACAATTATGTCAATGGTTAGGATTGTTGTGATTGATTGAAGTCACAGAGATGTGGTTAGGATTGCTGTGATTGATTGAAGTCACAGAGATGTGGTTAGGATTGCTGTCATTGATGGAAGTCACAGAGATGTGGTTAGGATTGTTGTGATTGATGGAAGTCGGAGATGTGGTTTGGATTGTTGTGATTGATGGAAGTCACAGAGATGTGGTTAGGATTGTTGTGATTGATGGAAGTCAGAGATGTGGTTAGGATTGTTGTGATTGATGGAAGTCAGAGATGTGGTTTGGATTGTTGTGATTGATGGAAGTCACAGAGATGTGGTTTGGATTGTTGTGATTGAAGGAAGTCAGAGATGTGGTTTGGATTGTTGTGATTGAAGGAAGTCACAGAGATGTGGTTTGGATTGTTGTGAATGATTGAAGTCACAGAGATGTGGTTTGGATTGTTGTGATTGATTGAAGTCACAGAGATGTGGTTTGGATTTTTGTGATTGATGGACGTCAGAGAGATGTGGTTTGGATTGTTGTGATTGATGGACGTCAGAGAGATGTGGTTTGGATTGTTGTGATTGATGGAAGTCACAGATATGTGGTTTGGATTGTTGTGATTGATGGAAGTCACAGATATGTGGTTTGGATTGTTGTGACTGATGGACGTCAGAGAGATGTGGTTTGGATTGTTGTGATTGATGGACGTCAGAGAGATGTGGTTTGGATTGTTGTGATTGATGGAAGTCACAGATATGTGGTTTGGATTGTTGTGACTGATGGACGTCAGAGATGAGCAATTGCAAGACCCCGTGAAACGAGTCAATAAGCACAGTCCAGAGTGTGGTCTTGAAGAACAGTAAAACGGTTGCGCCTTAGTGGCTGCGCTCTCGACTCTCTCCGGTGTTTGTGTCGAGTTTTCCGATATTTGGCAGTTCCTGTTCGGATTATATTTCACAACTCCTTTACCAGATGGTATCAAGGCTTTTATTCTGTGGAACTGATGTACTTTCGATCGGTTATCCTGTTTGTTGTGCTGCATTTCGCTGCATTTCATGCCTGGTTCAAGCCGTGGGGAAACTAGTCCATGACGGAGCTCAACGTTCCGTTTACCTGCTTAACACCAGAATACAGTCCAGGTTACCTCTACTCAAGGTCATTTTTGCTCGAACTGATGCCGACTTCATCTTGCCCGTCCCTCCCTCCACCGGAGGTTACATGACACTTCTCCCAACTTCGTACTCTCAGCACAGCAAGGGTCACGGCGACCAACAGGTGGACACAATCAGAAGCCTCGGCGGCTGGACACGGAAAAACAAGGAGTTTGACACGGACAGACACAGAAAGCTTGACACAAACATTGGTCTAACACACTCCTCGCGGCTCTTATCCCAAGACTGCGGAGTACACGGCTCCACCTGGGGAGTCTGTAGGGATTTCGGTCGACACGCTACGCATGAACACAGCCTCATCAGTTGGACATGGTAGTGGCCAATCAACGCAACGGGCCTTGACGCCTACGCGAACATTATTATTAATATTAGAGTGTGGTCTAGACAACAATATTCAACAACAAAAACTAATTAGCAGCGCAAATTAAAAACCCCAAATTGTACATCAGAGTAAATGGAGAGCTACTGGAGCAGGTAACAAGTTTCTCATATCTTGGGGAGAGCTACTGGAGCAGATAACAAGTTTCTCATATCTTGGGAAGAACTACTGGAGCAGGTAACAAGTTTCTCATATCTTGGGAAGAGCTACTGGAGCAGGTAACAAGTTTCTCATATCTTAGGAAGAGCTACTGGAGCAGGTAACAAGTTTCTCATATCTTGGACGTGCAATAACAGATGATGGCAAACGTAAAATTGAAATCAAGAAGAGAATGGGCAAGGCCAAAAATACATTCAGCAGAATGAAGAAGATATCCCCATCCAGAGAGCTAGGCACACACTCTCAACACTAACTGTTTAGTGTGGGAACATGGATATCAACAAGCAGTTAGAAGATCGAATATAATCAAATGATGATGTGGATGCACAGGAGAATGGGTGGCGTTTCGTGGAAACAAAAGCTAACAATTGTAGAGGTTCTGGAGAAATTAGGGTTGAAAGAACTATTGAAATACGGTCAGTTCAGTTCATCCCGTAACCCATCAGGTCGCTGGGGCATACTTGAAGACACTCACAATCCCACGCCATCTCTTCCTGCCTGCTGCCGCCAGTCGTGCCTACCGGGACGATAGTTTGACCCCTCAGTGATGTCTGCCAATCTCTTCCTTGGACGTCCGGCCCTTCTTTCCTGGTACGGAACCATGAAGTATCGAGGCCCTTCCATTGCACTTTGGTTGGGCTAGCTTCTGAGGGCGCACAAACCTAGCATAGGTACATACAGACGCACACATTCATCCAAGCACTGGTTTATGCGTCCTGATATCGCCTAATGGACTACGGTCTGGGGTGGAAAATGGCGCGCCTCCACCAATAGAAACTAGTGAGACAAACATCTAAGCAACAACAACAGCATCGAATTTATAATTCCGCTGGACCTCGTAACGTGTCCATACCAAGCCATCTTTCGCTTTTTGATAGCCATGAACAGATCATCAAAAGGCTCAATTACGTTTTCCACTCTTCGTCGTATTTCTACGTTCGTGACACGATCCTTATATGTAACATTTAAGAGTCTTCTAAAGCACCTCATTTCCATTGCATGTATTCTACACTGGATATCCGCAGTAATGGTCCAAGTCTCACAGGCATTCACAAATATTGAGAGCACCAATGAGCGCATTAGTCTAACTTTTCTGCTGAGGGCTAGTTGCTTATCCTACCATACGGGTTTCAAACGCGTAAGCGCCGCTGTTTTCTGTGCTATTCTGGCAATTATCTCAGGCTGCAAGCCCTCGTCACTGATCAGTGATCCCAGATACTTTAACCGGTGAACAACTTCGAGTTCCTGACCATTTGCTTTCATCACAGATGCAAACCCTTCCGTGTTATTTGTCATCAGTTTTGTTGTCTCTGCATAAAGAGCCGACAAATATATATATTTTGGTCACATTAAAAGACATGACACTGGAAAAAACCATCACTCTCCGAGAACCAAAGTATGCAAAATCTCCACAATTCTGACATCCGGTTGTCATTGGTGATAATAATAATAGCTGTCCATCGTTGTCGATGAGGACCGCCGACATCATCCTTGTCACAGATTTCCCTGTTGGGTGTGGCTGCGCATGTGGCTGAACAGGCCAATGCGAGCACGAAAACATCTGCTACATATCGGGCACACGAGGTTTGTAGAAGGGGATGGTGTTCCCGCTGCTCGGGATTTCCGCATCTCGCGTCTGTTCTGGGCTTTCACAACACGGTCATCTTCACCGGCAGCTACACCCGATTTAACTGCGCTTCTCCAGTCAGATCTGTTTTGCGCAAGACATTCCCAGGTGTCGATGTCTATCTGGCAACTTTTTAGTGAGTCCTTCAGACCGTCTTTAAAACGTTTCTTTGGGCGCCCTCTCTCGCGCCATCCCTCTCTCAGCTCGCCGTAGAGAAGCTTCTTTGGGAGCCGCTCGTCTGACATACGGACGAGGTGTCCGGCCCATCCTAGTCGTGCTTTTTCTAGCAGTGCATGGATGCTGGGCATGTTAGCCCTCGAGAGAACCTCGATGTCAGTGACACGATCTTGCCATCAGATGTGGAATATTCGCCTCAGGCAACCTGTGTGGAAGTGATTTAACCTCCTTGCATGTCCAGAGTATACAGTCCAGCTTTCGCAAGCGTATAGTAAGGTTGGAATGATGGTTGCACGGTAGACTTTGAGTTTGGTCTTGACGATGATGCCACGACGTGCCCAGACCATCGAGCGCATTCTACCAAAAGCTGTGCTGGCCTTTGCTATTCTGCTTGCCACCTCATCGTCTAGGCTGACAGATCTCGATAGCGTGCTGCCCAGATATGTGAATTTGTCTACGGCATTCAACGTCTGCCCGCTGACTGTAGTCTCTGGTTTTATGTACGGCGTGCCTGGTGCTGGTTGGTACATGACCTCTGTTTTTTTGGCATTTATGGTCAGGCCAAAATTTTCGCATGCGGCAGAGAAATGGCCCATTCCAACCTGCACGTTCAGTTCTGAGTTGCTCATTAGAGCGCAGTCGTCAGCAAATACAAGTTCCCTGATTATGTCGCCAGCCACTTTGGTTTTGGCCTTCATTCTTCTGGAATTGAGTAACTTGCCATCTGTGCGGTACTTTATGGGTATTCCAAGCTCCAATGATCTGAAGGCGTCTGTCATCGTGGCCGCGAACATCATGCTGAACAAAGTCGGGGTGAGTACACATCCTTGTTTTACTCAGTTTGATACTAGAAACGTTTTAGAGATTGCATAGCTGTCCAGTACACGAGCACACATGCCTTCGTGTAGCTGTTTCACCATTGTATGAACTTGTTGGGGCAGCCAAACTTAGACATTATCATCCACAGCACTCCTCTGTTTACTGTATCAAATGCCTTTGTCAAATCAATAAATGTGGTGTACAAGGCCTGATTTTGTTCTCGACACTTCTCTTGTACTTGGCGAGCGGCAAAAATCATGTCCACTGTTCCTCTTCCGGCTCTGAATCCACATTGGCTTTCTGGGAGGTGGTGGCTTTGTTCAAGGTGTTTGTTGAGCCTGTTTAGCAGTAAGCGAGCTAGGATCTTGCCTGCTACGGAGAGTAGCGATATTCCACGATGATTGTCGCATTCCTGACGGTTGCCTTTTCTTTTGTACAGGTGAACGATTGAGGCGTCCTTTAGCTCCTGCGGAATTTTTCCTTCAGCCCACATGTGGCAGAAGAGTTCAGTGATCTTTCTGGTGAGGGATGGGCCAGCTGTCTTTTATACCTCTGCTGGTATTGCATCAGCTCCTGGAGCTTTTCCTATAGATAGTGAGCTGATTGCCCTGTCGACTTCCTCCTCAGTAATGACTTCGTCCAACGCCAGGTTCAGTTCCACCTGCAGCATTCGCCGGATGGCCTCTTCATTTATGGACGATGGGTGGTTTAATATTTTGCAGATGTGGTCTGCCCATCTGTCTAAAATCTGAACCTTATCTGTTAGCAGTACCCCATCCGCATTGCGAACTGGAGTATTACTAGAGGGCTGCGGGCCGTAGAGAGCTTTAAGTGCCTCGTAAAACCGTTGATTGGTGAACGATGCAGTAATCTATCCAGACAAGGCAAAATATAGATGGCCAGGTCACATGTTGCGACGAAATCATGGTCGATGGAGTACGGCGACAGCATTTTGGTACCATCGAGGAAGAAAGAGACTGCGGGGAAGACCTCCAATGTGTTGGTCAGACTTCTTTCCCTTGCTGTCCGCAACAACATCGAAAGGTCTCTGGTGGACTGCTCCCCACCCACTGGACTTCCGTGGCCAAAGACAGGGCCGGCTGGAGACCAAGTCAGAACCCGCAGTTACGCAAAGATATCAATAAGATGCAATCTATTTTCTGCATGAGTAATATCAGAAGACCCGACTATGACAACTGGCAAACCACTCGGGGAAGAAGGGCTGAGGACGGCAAGCAGAGATGCTGCTGGAGAGTTTAACATCATGGAATGAAATGCATTGTGGCTCGAAGATGTAACACTCCAGTGAATAGGCTGACAGCCGCCTGAGGCTCGTGAATTATGACCAAGACCATATTCCGTCTTCAAGTGACGGTCCTGGAAACACACTGCACTAGTTCGGTCTGGCTAAGAGAATCATCGGGATCGCAGTGGCAAGACAAACCCGGTAGCCAGAAACGCCAGCTGAAATCAGCAGATATCCCGGGCTAACGGCGCAGATATCCCGGGCTAACTGCGCAGATATGTGGGTCTTACGGCGCAGATATGTCGGACTAACGGCGCAGATATGTCGGACTAACGGCGCAGATATGTCGGACTAACGGCGCAGATATGTCGGACTAACGGCGCAGATATGTCAGACTAACGGCGCAGATATGTCGGGCTAACGGCGCAGATATGTCGGGCTAACGGCGCAGATATGTCGGGCTAACGGCGCAGATATGTCGGGCTAACGGCACAGATATGTCGGACTAACGGCGCAGATATCCCGGACTAACGGCGCAGATATGTCGGACTAACGGTGCAGATATGTCGGGCTAACGGCACAGATATGTCGGACTAACGGCGCAGATATCCCGAACTAACGGCACAGATATGTCGGGCTAATGGCGCAGATATCCCGGGCTAACGGCACAGATATGTCGGACTAGCGGCGCAGTTATCCCAGCTTCGCTGTCAACTGCAACACAAACTCAGAACGGCGTTTTCATGATGAACAGGGAAGTAGATAATAATCGCCCAATGTGACAGCAAGCAAATCACAAAGGGAAAGTGACATAACGGCAAGCAGAGAAGATGCTAGAATGAAATGCATTTACCGGAAGTGATAGATAGCTCTTGAGACCGAAAGCTATGGACAACTAACTGAGCGGCTCACGGGGATGAACCGTTAATGACCAGGGCACAAAAGCAGCTTATGGTCTGCCACACGTTATAAGGAAGGATTAACTATTTTTGGACATGCTCGGAGAAGAGGCAGACTACGGCATGTTGCAACAGTAGACTTGGTCTAACCAGAAGGGGAGAGTGCGGGAAAAAGAATACGTGATTAGCGTGATGACTTGACCTCAATTCAACTAACAGGCAAATCTCTAGATGCAGGGATGTTTGTATATCTGTGATTCTTTACGCTAGTCGGGATGGAACTTGATGATGATGATAATAATAAAAGACCTACACCATACAGAAGTGGTCTGCCGGGGTCTGTGTGTATGACAAGGACAAGAATAGCACCACTGCCCCACAGAGAGCATGTCGTAATAGGCTGTGTGACGTGGCATAACACCAGCCATGGTTAGGTGGTTTGTTTAGAGCAGCATAGATGGCGCCTAACAGGCTGCGAGTCTACTTTGCTCTAGTGTTTCGAGTCTAAGATGAACTCGCACATCGATTAACCACCCAATGCAGCGAAGTATTAAGCTGTTCATGCCTAGGCTGCTAAGCAGAAAATCCTTCTCCCGGCTATATCCAGCTCATACCAGAGCTGAGATCTGCACAGGTAAACTAGAAGCTAAGAACACGATACAGTGGTGTGGTCGCTGAACTGAGTAAATATTTTTTTTAGAAACTACGTTTTTCAGTAGTGTAAACAGAACCAAAATGAATGGTCAGATACCGCGCTGTGGTCAAGATGCTGAGCAGCGCATGAGCTGTAGTGGTCAGCGACCCATATATAACTTCTAGTGTTAGGTCCAGCGAGCAAGAGCTGGCAAGACCCTTCTACACCTCCACGCGGTGATCCTGGATAACAGGCTGCAACAGAGCAGACTGGCTAAGGAGCAGGGATCGAAGAGGGAAGGCTAACCGGGTACCCAGAAATGCTTGATGAAGTCGGATGTGTTGGACCGAAAAGATGCAAATATCGAAATCAAGCTGTAACCTACGACACCACGTATTCCGTGCTACATCCTGCTACTTGCAAAGCCCTTTTCAAGGCTTGGTAGCGGGAGATTGAAAACGAACGAAGAAGAAAAATAGACACCCACATTACAACCAAAATGCTTTCATAGGGGACAATGAAGGACAACAATAATAAACTAGCGAATCATAGAAGAAGGGAGGAATACACCAATGAAGGATATCAGCACGTAAAGGATTTAGAAAGGGTACTTGGCTGGATAAAAAAAAAATCATCACATGACCCTTTTTCGGTGCACCTTTTAATTTATACAAAGACGGGGTGGAGAGATAACTCATCATCATCATGTAGCATGTCCTTGGTAGAATATCGCTCTCATTATAAGCCTTTCGTTAGGAATCTTGATCAGCAGTCTAGTCTATCCACCTGCTCCATGTTCATGTCTATGGTGTCCTTAATGCCTTGTGTCCAATTACGTGTTGGTCGGCCTCTGCCTCGTCTTCCTGGAGCAATACCCTCAAAAACAGATTGTTTCAGTCCGTCATGGCACTTGATGGTGACCGAATAACTTTAGTTTCCGAGATATAATGTAAGACAATTTTCTCTTCGACACTCAGATCTTGCAGATGAATCAAGATGCTCACCAGCCCATGGACTGCAGCGGTCAGCGGCCCATAGTTGACTGCTAGCGTCAGGGCCAGCGAACCAGAGCTGCCAAGACCCTTCTACACCTCCACGCGGTAACCCTGGATAACAGACCGCAGCAGGGCTCGGTACTAAAAAAATGCTTGCTGAAGTCGGATGTGTTGGACCGAAAGGTGCAAATATCGTAGTCAAGCTGTAAACTACGACACAACGCATTCCATTCTCTGGACTACATTCTTCTACTTAAGCCCTTTCAGGGTTTGGTAGTGGGAGATTGAGAACGATCGAAGCCAAGCCAAGATCTAGCAGAATGGATTCATTTGTTATTTTCTTTACCTGGGGAATTTGTAGGATTCTTCTGTAGAATTTTGTTTCGAAAGAGAACTACATGAGTAACTGTTTGTGTTGTTTCGGTGTTTCTTTGGTGAATTGGTGTATTGCTATTGTGTTGGGGGGGGGGGGGGGGGGGGGAAAGAGAGAGGGGGGGGGTGCATTCGAGGATTGACCAAATTTGATTGATTAACAGGTCGCACTAGTAGAGGCTGTGTACACAATTGCTGTTGTCTGGGTTATGGGGAAGTGTTAAAATATGAGAAATAGTCTCACAAACGGATGGCTTGGCTTGGCTTCGTTCGTTCTCAATCTCCCGCTACCAAACCCTGAAATGGCTTAAGTAGTAGAATGTAGTCCTGAGAACTTCTTCTTCTTCTTCTTCTGCGTACGCAGTCAGACAGTAACCATTATTTTTTCGAAAAAAGCGGCGGTCATCCTGAGGCTGTCGCCACTGCCATAGAGCTTGTCTTGCAGTTCCACTGGTAATGGCCACATCTGCTCTCTCTGATCCTCGTATGTCGGGCAGTTCTGCAGCAGATGTTCAGCGGTCATTTTACCAGTACCGCACGGGCATTCGTCGGTACACCCTATCTTCAATTTGTTGAATAGGTGGTACCTCAGTCTGTTGTGGCCAGTGCGAAGTCTGAAGACAACGACCTGCTCTCTTTGGTTCAACTGGTAATAGGCATCGTTTTTGGTGTAACCAGTATGTTCGGTTTCCCATTTGGTCATGTATCTGGCTTTGATAAGCCGTTTTGACTCTTCGTACGTCATACTGGTATCTGTTTGTGGTAGTCTTGCACCTTCTTTTGCCAGTCTGTCTGCCTCCTCGTTGCCTTGGATGTTGCAGTGAGATGGGACCCACTGTACCACTACCCTTTTTGGTGCTGACTGCTGGCACAGTTTGCAGAGTGCTGCTCTTAAGTCATTAAGCTCAGTGTTTTTCTGGCTTTTTAGCGCTGTGACTACGGCGAGAGCATCTGTAAGCAGGACTATATGGCTCTCATTTTCACTGTGTGTCACCAATTCTTCCACTGCCGCCCTCAGTGCCTCTGCCTCCGCTCTGAAATTGCTTGTGTACTTACCAGTGGCGAATGACAGTGTTATTTTTCTGCCATTTGTTAGGTTCAGGAATGCTCCTGCCCCTCCATTCTGTGATGTGTTTGTTACAGAGCCGTCGGTGTATGCATGGGTCCAGTCCATGCTTGGGTAGCTTTTCGTTATGAAGCTTAGGGTAGTATCTCTCCTTTCTTTTTCAGTCTGGCAGTTTTTGTTTCCAATACCTGGTATATTTTCTACCACCTCTGGAAATATATCCTGCCTCCAGGTAGGTTTTCGTACAGTAGTGATGGGTTTTGGTGTTGTTAGTGCGTTTATGGGATCTTCGTGCATCTTTGCTTTGGCTATTTCTGCAAAGTTTCTCCGCTTTAGTTTCCCATTTCCCAAATTGTTTAGTCTCTGGTGCATTGGATGGTCGGTCAGTCTTCGGAGTTTCTCTGACTGCAGCTGGGCTCTGCAGTCTCTTCTATCGGTCATGGATTGCAGTTTTGTAATCTTTTCAAGTTCTACAATTGGCGTTGACATCATGCCTCCTGTTATAACTCTAATGGCTTGGTTTTGAAGTTTGTTAACTTTATCGAAGTTCGCCTTCGCTGCTGTTGCCCATGCCGCAATGCCATACTCGAGAACTGGTCTCACTCTTCCAGTGTACAGTTTCTTTAGTATACCTTCGTCTGCTCCCCAGCTTGTGCCAGCAAGTTTCCTCATGATTGCCATTCTTTCTCTGGCTTTCATTCGGTTTCTCTCAATCTGACTTTTCCATGTCATGCGCCGATCAAATGTGACTCCCAGATAGGTTGGGTTGTCGTTTGGCTGCAGGAATTTGCCATTTAGACTTAATTTGGTACTTTGGGGTTTTAATGAAAGCGAGAATATTGTGCATGTGGTTTTCTCCTCTTTTATTTTGACCAGCCATGAGTTCGCCCACTCTTCCAGCGATGTTAGGGCCGTCTGCATCCGATTTCTTGCTATGGTGAGATTCTTTTCAGAGGTCCACATAGCCAGATCGTCTGCAAACATTGAGCTATGGACTCTTCTTGGTGTATTCTCTGTAATATCGTTTATATATACCAGGAAGAGTGTGGGTGACAGAACTCCCCCTTGGGGTACTCCCTGCTCGAGTGTCACCTTTTTGCTCATCTGCCCTTGTACTTGGACTCTGGCCGTTCTTTGTTTGAGGTAGTGGTTGATCCACTTGTACATCTTCCCACAGACATCACTTCTTCTTAGCTTGACTCTAAGTCTATCTTTCCAGACTTTGTCAAATGCCTTTTCCAGATCCACCCAAACAGCTACTGTGTGTTTATGTGCCTGGTAGGCATCTTCTATCTCCTGGGCTATGAGGATGACCTGGTCCTCAGTGGATCTGTGCTGTCTAAAGCCGGCTTGCTGTGGAATTAGTATTCGTTTTTCTTCCAGATGCCACATCAGTCTGGTGTTTATCATCCGTTCCATCAGCTTGCCGACACAGCTCAGTAGGCTTATGGGCCTGTATCCGTTTGGATCTGTTTTGTCCTTTCCTGTTTTTGGTACTGGTACCAGTATTGCGTCTTTCCATGCCTGTGGTACAATTCCCCTTTTCCAGCTTTGGTTCAGGACCGATAGCAGTTTCCTCTTCGCTGTTTGGCCCAGCCCCATCAGCATTTCGTTTGTTATCCCGTCTTTTCCGGGAGATTTCCTTTTCTTTAGTGTTCGCATAGCCTCTTCCATTTCGCGCATTGTTAGTTTGGCCATCATGTGCTCTTCAGGTGCCGTATTTTTGTTTTCGTGCCCCTTTAGCTCTTCGCTAATGTCTGTATGCTTATCTGCAGGGACCTCGATGTGGTTTGCTCTGGCATAGTGATCGACAAAGGCGTTTGCGGCTTTCTTACCTGTGATCAAGTTCTCGCCCTGCTTGATGGTAATTTGTTTATTTGACGGGGTTTCGTCGTTCATGGCTCTGACTAGCTTCCATAGCTTGTTCCCGTCTTTGTCCAGGTTTAGACTTTCCGTTTTATTTTTCCAGCTTTCTCTTGCTGTTTGCTTGAGAGTGTGTTTGTACTTCGCCGCGGCGGCTTTGAGGGCGATGTTTGCCTCCATGGATTTTTCTCGCTCTGCCATGTTCCTAGCATTTGTTACTGCATCTTCCACTTTCTGCAACTCATCATTCCAGTAGGGCTTATAGTTTTTCCTAGCTCCTCTTGGGATGGTTTCAGTGGCGGCTTGCATTATTGCCTTGCTTAGGCTCTCTACCATGGGCTTCATTTTGGTGTTTCGTGTGTTTATGGTTTCACACAGCCCATCTGTCAGGATTGCAAATCTGTCCCAGTCGGCTCGTTTGTAGTTCCAACGTGGGAGCGGTTTTGTTTCCTGTGGGCCTACTTCCATGTCAATGGTTAGCCTGATCGGCCTGTGGTCGCTACCTGCCAGTTGGTTTAGCACCTGGCGGTCTATTTTATGGTGTATGTCCTGTGTGGAGAAGGCCAAATCTGGAGTCGAGGTGGTATGCCATGTTCTTGAATAGAAGCTAGGGCTATCCTCCGGCCTATTGATTAGGGAGAGATTTGCATCTATCTCCCAATCTTCCACTTCGTCACCTCTGCTGTCTGTGTCAGAGTATCCCCATCTCTCCGAGTGGCTGTTGAAATCTCCAACTACTATGCAGTTGGAGTCTCTGACCTCCATACTCGAGAGCGATAGGTCTCTATTTGGTGGTCCGTACAGATTGAAAATGCGGAGCTTCGTCTCTTGAGCCATTATGTCAACTCCTACAATTTCTGTTTGTCCGGTTTGATTGACAGATACCGCGCTACTCGGTATGCAGTTTCTGGTCAGTATCAGGACCTCTCCTTTGTGGCCTTCTCTGTCTAGACGGAAGGTCTGGTATACTCTGATTGAGAAGTCCTGAGAACGGAATGCGTTGTGTCGTAGTTTACAGCTTGACTGCGATATTTGCACCTTTCGGTCCAACACATCCGACTTCAGCAAGTATTTTTTGAGTACCGGGTTATCATTTCCCTCTTCGATCCCTTCTCCTTAGCCAGTCTGCCCTGCTGCAGCCTGTTATCCAGGATCCCCGCGTGGAGGTGTAGAAGGGATTGGCAGCCCTGGTTCGCTGGCCCTGACGATAGCAGTCAGCATGTTGATCACAAACGGATAACTGTCATCTTAACTTAACATTTTCAAACTAGTTTTAGAAGACTGAATAGTCTTTATTCAACCAGTTTCTTGGTGGGTGATTGACCGATGTAAGAGTCCATTTTAATAGAATCAAACACTAGAGCAAAGTAGACCCGCAGCCTGTTACGCGCCATCTATGGTACTCTTAACAAAACATCTAATGCCATGTCACAGAGCTATTTGCCTCTCACGGCTGACCTTCTATGGGGCAGTGGTGCTGTTCTTGTCTTTGTCAAGTTAAATAACATTTTGTCAAGACTGAGGTGGACATAGAAGGAAACAAGAATCATTTTATCTTGGAAGATTCGAGAATAGAGTTCACATACAGCGCTAGACAAGACATTGTGGTGATACATGATCAATGTGGTTAATCGGCATGGCTCACGATTATAGTCCTAAATCAGAACATGTGGAATGATGCATAGCAGCAGAGGTTAAGCTATGGAACAAGTTATGTTCTGATCCGTTAAGAATCGAAATCATTGCACTCTGGGCAGACTCATCGGAGTTCAGTCCTGAGTAAGCGACGAAGTGCAGATACTGATGGTTCCTGTAGCTCGCTCGTTGCACACACTCCTGCTCCTTCCTCGTGGACTTCCACCTCTGCTGGCCAGCGTCTTAGTCTAAATCGACCTGTGCATCTTTAAGGGGGTTAGCCCTTGTGCAGAGTTGGTAGTAGCCCGGTGCATTTCTCTGCTTAGTGGGCTAGGCTCGAGCAGTGCTATGTTTGTGTTTGTTTTGGTTCTGTGCTGGCCTCATCTCAGTTTCCAGTCGATTCTGTCTCAGCCACATGTTGTCCAGTGGATGGCTAACTTCTGTCTCAGCCACGGGTTGTCCAGAGGATGGCTAGCTTCTGTCTCAGCCACGGGTTGTCCAGAGGATGGCTAACTTCTGTCTCAGCAACGGGTTGTCCAGAGGATGGCTAACTTCTGTCTCAGCCACGGGTTGTCCAGAGGATGGCTAACTTCTGTCTCAGCCACGGGTTGTCCAGAGGATGGCTAACTTCTGTCTCAGCCACGGGTTGTCCAGAGGATGGCTAACTTCTGTCTCGGATACGGGTTCTCCAGTGGATGGCTAACTTCTGTCTCGGGCACGGGTTGTCCAGTGGATGGCTAACTTCTGTCTCGGACAGGGGTTGTCCAGTGGATGGCTAACTTCTATCTCGGGCACGGGTTGTCCAGTGAATGGCCAACTTCTATCTCGGGCACGGGTTGTCCAGTGAATGGCCAACTTCTGTCTCGGGCAATGGTTGTCCAGTGGATGGCTAACTTCTGTCTTGGGCACGGGTTGTCCAGTGGATGGCTAACTTCTGTCTCGGACACGGGTTGTCCAGTGGATGGCAAACTTCTGTCTCGGGCATGGGTTGTCAAGTGGGTAAACAAAAGGGGATTCCGTGGCGAAGTGGTTAAGCCGTTGGCCTCGTGATCAGGTGGTGTGGGTTCGACTCCGAACTTCGCCGTCTTTTTCACGGGTGCTTGATGCGGAGTCCCCTGCATCTCGTAGTCGCCCCCTAGTCGTCTTGTCCTTGACTTGCCACTGGGGTCGGGGGGCACGAGACGAGAGTGAGGATAAAAACTAGCGCAGTTAACCCTTACTAATAAAAGCGCTAGCAAAATGAATTCAGCCACCATCGTCTACGATGGACGGCGATCTTTGTCTTTGTCTTTTTAAACAAAAGAGTAAACCTACTCATTCTGGGTAATAATAACAGTCCCCATTATCATCATCATCGCCCTCAGCATGATCCTCATCATAATTTTCATCCTCAACTCATCTCTATATCCTCCTCGTCTTCACCTTCCTCATCATCCTCCTCCCCCTCTTCCTCATCATTCTCCTCTTCATCATCTCAATCGTCATCCACCTCCCAATCATCATTCTCCCCCCAACCCCCACCATCATCATCAACCTCACCACCACCAGCAACCCATATCTGCACATGGCACCATCAGATTCCTGGACCTTCCCACGTAGTACCAAAGACAAGCATAGAAATACCAACGTTACTACAAGGGAAAACGAAACTGGCTTAAGGACACTTTCGTGTACTCCACTCTCAATGCGTTCTATTCATAAACCCTCAGGGTAAACTAAAAACCGGCGCGGAAAATAATTGCGAAGAAAAATAACGCAAATATATATGTTATCCGTATAGTTTTTCAGTTTGTATTCCTTGTGCATCGTTCTTCAAACAATGTCTCTGTCGCTACAATAAACATGAGATGAATTCAGAAGGGATTCATTAAGTAAATATACGATAGATTACGCAAAACACAGGAGCCGGTGCATGGGACAATCCTAAATAAACATGGATGTTAATCCTATATAAACTTGGATGTTAATCCAAAACGAAAATTAAAAAAAGAAACGTAAGGTTAAGAATCTTACCTTTGCTGGTCTCCGAATTTAGGTAGTTAGTAACACAGCCGGGTAAACAGTAAACCCGAGAGGGAAAAGTTTCAGAGACGCGTTAAACATAAATATCTCTCGCGCCAACTTCACAATCCCAGATGGACGTCAGCAGGAACCGAATTACGATCGTACGTCGGTCGGGGAAGTGTGGCGCTAGTGCGGTGTGTTTGTGGCTGGGGGTTCCCGCGAGGAGGCTGCGGAGTGCAGGTTTTGGTTCTTCGTTAATTATAGAATGTACGGAAAGTAAGCTGACAACGGGAGAAGGAGCGGGGAGATCGCGTAATGCGTGTAAGGGAATGAGGCAGGTTGCGGTGGTTCTTCAATTAAGCACCGCCAGGGTGGGATTCACTCGTGCGGGTAGCCCCGGAGTTAAGGGCCTCGAAACGCAATGGTCAAGGCCAGTGGGGGACTCTCTCGTCTGTGTCAACAGCCACACGAGGGAGTGTGGGGGGGGGGGGGGGGTGAAGCTAGTACGGTCAGGCGCGACATACAGGCCAGGACTTCGCGTCAGGGTCAGACACAATATACTGACCAGGACTTCGCGTCAGGGTCAGGCACAATATACTGGCCAGGACTTTGCGTCAGGGTCAGGCACAATATACTGGCCAGGACTTCGCGTCAGGGTCAGGCACAATATACTGGCCAGGACTTCGCGTCAGGGTCAGGCACAATATACTGGCCAGGACTTCGCGTCAGGGTAAGGTACAAGATACTGGCCAGGACTTCGCGTCAGGGTCAGGCACAATATACTGGCCAGGATTTCGCGTCATGGTCAGGCACAATATACTAGCCAGGACTTCGCGTCAGGGTCAGGCACAATATACTGGCCAGGACTTCGCGTCATGGTCAGGCACAATATACTAGCCAGGACTTCGCGTCAGGGTCAGGCACAACATACTGGCCAGGACTTCGCGTCATGGTCAGGCACAACATACTGGCCAGGACTTCGCGTCATGGTCAGGCACAACATACTGGCCAGGACTTCGCGTCATGGTCAGGCACAATATACTGGCCAAGACCACAGCTCTCTTCCGTGTAGCGATCGCTGGGAAGAGGCTGTTTTCAAGGCGGTATTGCTAACGGGAATGGAGGCTAAGAGGCCTAGGGGTGAAGCGTCAGTTTCACAATTTCAACGCACCCAGTTCGAATCCCACTCGTGTCCAGTTTGGCAGTCATGTGCTTTTGTTCGCTCCTTCACGTACGGAAAGTAATGGCAACCTACCGTACTGCACAACTGCCAAGAAACGTATAACAGCCAAACAGGCGGTTGTAGGAAGACACGTTCTGTAAAGGGATTGCTACTTACTTACTTGTTATTGCTAACGGATGATGTGGATTGGCATGATCCCCGTAGTAGTGAGCGTCACACAGATGAAATCAAGCACTGCACCACCGCCTGGAGGACCCCGGTCCACCTTCAGCAGTACGCTCGGGGTGTGAGGACAGCTACTGGAACCCGACACTTAACCGCCCTGTTAAGAGCGCAAAAAAGAGTGAAGATAGTGAGAGCATACAGCAACAACAACACGCTCTCTCTCTCTTTCTCTTGAGTCTCACTCACGCAAACACATACCAAAACACACGCACGCAAACACGCACACACACACGCAAACATACATACGCACGCAAACACACACACGCACGTAAATACACAAACGCACACACACGCAGGCACGACAACAGACACACGCGCACGCAAACACACACGCACGCTTACACGCACAAACGCACGCTTACACACACAAACGCACGCAAACACGCGCGTACGTAAACACACGCGCGCACATACACGCGTGCGCACGCAAACACACACACACTCACACACACACACGCGGTAACATCGCTCTCCTCTGCTGGTCTTCGCAAAGCCTCAAAATTATAGCCCTTCACATTTCCGGCGTACTCTCCTCTCTTACAGCGCCTTTCTGTCAACTCGCGATCACTAATGAATACATCAAGTTTATGTTCATTAGTATTGCGTGATCAGGATCAATAAATGCGACGAGCCCGATAGTCACAGGGTGCCTAAAACCTTATCTAACTGAAACATATCCCCCACAATCGGCAGAAGTGTCGCATCAGAAATGGAAGGAGCTAAACGAATCAAGGCTCCCAATGTGTGGACCACAGGTGCGGTGCGCAATACTAAAATCTAACCTTCAACACAGCCCATACAGACTAGTCCCGCAGAACGGCCCATCGAAAAATAGAATGAACTGAAGCAGGTCCTCTTGACGAATCTGCTGAAGAAATATGTGCCTGGACACGACTCGCCTTAAGCAACATGGAAGTCACTAAATAGACTCCGAACTGTTGTATTACGCTACAAGAATGACTTAAAGAGATGGGGATACAGGGATGATGAGACACGCGACCGTGGAGCAACACCAAGACCCAGACCAACTGATGATCTGGCCCAAACCTCCAGGAAACATGCAATGTGGATGACACGTTGAGGGGGAATGACAAGGCAATCCACGTGGCTGAACATTGGAGACCATGATGTCTGACGTAGTGCCCAGGACAGGGGAAGTAAATAAGTATTGTATGGGTTGATCTGTCGTCAACTTGAAATATGTTATTATACACGTGTTATGGACTCTGCCATGCATTTGGCAGAGATTTAAGAACAGCAATGATAGCTTTCGTAAAGGGCTCCAAAACTATACCCGTAGGCATGGTTAATCTGTATACGCTAATTGTATGTAGAACATAAATCACTGCGCCAATGGCAGACCAATAGGAGCTAGGTATCTTTCAGAAAAGTGGGAAGGTTATTAACATAGCTAGCTGGCCGCATACTCTGTTCTCTAAGGCATTCCATCCTGCTCGACCAAAGTTTTATTTCAAGATCAGGCAATCAGTATGTTCATTTTTCAGTATCACCATCTAACATGCAATCACTGATTGACTTCAGAATGCCCCTTCCCCTCTCAATATCCGTATCCAATGCCCACTATATTCGTATTTTATGCATTCATATATAATGTCCCCACTATCCATATCTAATGTCCATACTATCCGTATCTATTATCCCCACTTTCCGTATCTAATATCCCCACTATCCGTATCTAATATCCCCGCTATCTGTATCTAATATTCCCACTATCCACATATAATGTCCCCACTATCCGTATATAATATTCCCACTATCCACATATAATATCCCCGCTATCCGTATCTAATATTCCCACTATCCACATATAATATCCCCACTATCCGTATCTAATATCCCCGCTATCTGTATCTAATATTCCCACTATCCACATATAATATCCCCACTATCCGTATCTAATATCCCCGCTATCCGTATATAATATTCCCACTATCCACATATAATGTTCCCACTATCCATATCTAATATTCCCACTATCCACACATAATGTCCCCACTATCCGTATCTAATATTCCCACTATCCACATATAATATCCCCACTATCCGTATCTAATATTCCCCCTATCCACATATAATGTTCCCACTATCCACACATAATATCCCCACTATCCGTATCTAATATTCCCACTATCCACACATAATGTCCCCACTATAAGTGCATTCATTTCATTTCCATGAGCCCAACAAAATCAAAACAGCGGATGTATCCACACCACGTCTTGGAAGGTTTGATCCACACCACGTCTTGGAAGGTTTGATCCACACCACGTCTTGGAAGGTTTGATCCACACCACGTCTTGGAAGGTTTGATCCACACCACGTCTTGGAAGGTTTGATCCACACCACGTCTTGGAAGGTTTGATCCACACCACGTCTTGGAAGGTTTGATCCACACCACGTCTTGGAAGGTTTGATCCACACCACGTCTTGGAAGGTTTGATCCACGCCACGTCTTGGAAGGTTTGATCCACACCACGTCTTGGAAGGTTTGATCCACACCACGTCTTGGAAGGTTTGATCCACACCACGTCTTGGAAGGTTTGATCCACGCCACGTCTTGGAAGGTTTGATCCACACCACGTCTTGGAAGGTTTGATCCACACCACGTCTTGGAAGGTTTGATCCACGCCACGTCTTGGAAGGTTTGATCCACACCACGTCTTGGAAGGTTTGATCCACGCCACGTCTTGGAAGGTTTGATCCACACCACGTCTTGGAAGGTTTGATCCACACCACGTCTTGGAAGGTTTGATCCACACCACGTCTTGGAAGGTTTGATCCACACCACGTCTTGGAAGGTTTGATCCACACCACGTCTTGGAAGGTTTGATCCACACCACGTCTTGGAAGGTTTGATCCACACCACGTCTTGGAAGGTTTGATCCACACCACGTCTTGGAAGGTTTGATCCACACCACGTCTTGGAAGGTTTGATCCACACCACGTCTTGGAAGGTTTGATCCACACCACGTCTTGGAAGGTTTGATCCACGCCACGTCTTGGAAGGTTTGATCCACACCACGTCTTGGAAGGTTTGATCCACGCCACGTCTTGGAAGGTTTGATCCACACCACGTCTTGGAAGGTTTGATACCCCTGTGTAACTGCATATGACGATGATCCTCCAAAGAGGAAGAGGAAGAAACAGAGCAAGAAAAAGAGGAGGCTAAGGAGGAAATAGAAAAAGAAAAAGGAGACGAAGGAGAATAAAGAGAATAAGGAGAAGAAGGAGGCGAAGAAGAAAGAAGGAGTCAAAGAAGAAAGAAGGAAGCAAGTAGAAAGAATGATGGAAGAAAAAATACGGAAGGAAGAATGAAGAAGGAAGGAAGAAGAAAGAAGGAAGGAAAAAGAAAGAGAAGAAAGAAGGAGAGAAAAAGAAATGAAAAAGGAAAAAGAAAGAAGGAAGGGAGGAAGAAGGAATGAAGGAAGAAGAAAGGAAGATGAAAGGAAGAAGAAAGAAGGAAGGAGGAAGAAAAAGAGAAGGAAGAAGGAATAAGAAAGAAGAAAGGGAAGAAGAAGGGAGGGAGGAAGAAGGAAGGAAGAAGAAAGAAGGAAGGAAGAATGAAGGAAGAAGAAAGAATGAAGAGGAAAGAAAAAGGAAGGAAGGAAGGATGGAAGGGACAAAGAAAGGAATAGACAAAGGAAGAAATGAATAGACAAATGAAGGAATAGACAAAGGAAGGAAGGAAGGAAGGAAGGGAGGGAGGGAAGAAAGGAAGGAAGAAAGGAAAGAAGGAAGGAAGGAGGGAAGGAAGGAATAAACAAAGAAATTCGCTCTCAAATAACTACAACTATTTCACTTATTCAACAGTGCTCTCCAAACAACTGGTTCCCAATCTGACTTGGAATCCCTGGACACGGTCCATATCAACGCTTTACTCGTCATTATTGAGGTACTGAGGTCTTCACTCAACAGCGGCTTGCAAAACTCGCACTAAAACGAGACCACCCCCCACCCTTGAGATGTGGAAGAATAAAACCGATGGACGAAGTAGAAGAACGAAACTAGATCATCCCGACAAGTAACTTGTGGAAAATCAGGTAGCCAAGTTCCACAATGGAACAAAAGGATGAGCGCCCCCATGTGAGAGAAATCAGAGACGGATGCCAACACTCGGAAAGAGAAGAAGAGTTACAGAGAGCAGTAAAAGATGTACACCCGGGACACATCGTTAAAGCACCAGATACACTCTGCCACTATTAATAAATGGTGCAGCAACAAGTTCCAGAGTGGTTTATCGGCCTCGTTGTGTGTGACAAGGACAAGAATAGCACTACTGTCCCCACAAAGAGCAAGCAGTAAGAGGCGACTAACTGTGTGACATGGCATAACACCGGCCAATGGTTAGGTGGTTTGTTAAGAGTAGCATAGATGGCGCCTAACAGGCTGCAGGTGTACTTTGCTCTAGTGGTTTAGTCTTTTTAAATGCACTCGCACATCGGTTAACCACCCTCCGCGGCACTTGTCCCAACGCAGCGAAGTATTAAGACGCTCGAGCCTAGCACGCTCAGCAGGAAATCCTCCTTCCCGGCTAAATCCAATTCACGCTAGAGCTGGAACCGGCAGAGTGGTATCTGCCCCTGTAGATATGCAGGTCGACTAAGACAGCCACATATTTTGATCCAATTACTCCCACGAGGGGAGATAACAAAAAACAATGATGGTAATTACTGCAGATCCAACAGTGTCGTTGTTGTTATTGTCGTTGTTGTTGTTGTTGTTATTGTTGTTGTTGTTGTTGTTGTTGAATTTGTAGTGTGCCCTGAAATAGACCTAGAAACGTTGACGTGGCATGGTACTGTAGTTGTTCACCCATTCCGATGGTGCTATAGGTTTTTCTCACATTCCGAGGGTGCTGTAATTTTTCTCACATATCGAGGGTACTGTAGTCCGATCAGTATATTTTACCTGACCATGACTAACATTATCCGATCAGTATATTTTACCTGACCATGACTAACATTATCCGATCAGTATATTTTACCTGACCATGACTAACATTATCCGATCAGTATATTTTACCTGACCATGACTAACATTATCCGATCAGTATATTTTGCCTGACCATGACTAACATTATCCGATCAGTATATTTTACCTGACCATGACTAACATTATCCGATCAGTATATTTTACCTGACCATGACTAACATTATCCGATCAGTATATTTTGCCTGACCATGACTAACATTATCCGATCAGTATATTTTACCTGACCATGACTAACATTATCCGATCAGTATATTTTGCCTGACCATGACTAACATTATCCAATCAGTATATTTTACCTGACCATGACTAACATTATCCGATCAGTATATTTTACCTGACCATGACTAACATTATCCGATCAATATATTTTTCCTGACCATGACTAACATTATCCGATCAGTATATTTTACCTGACCATGACTAACATTATCCGATCAGTATATTTTACCTGACCATGACTAACATTATCCGATCAGTATATTTTGCCTGACCATGACTAACATTATCCGATCAGTATATTTTGCCTGACCATGACTAACATTATCCGATCAGTATATTTTACCTGACCATGACTAACATTATCCGATCAGTATATTTTACCTGACCATGACTAACATTATCCGATCAGTATATTTTGCCTGACCATGACTAACATTATCCGATCAGTATATTTTACCTGACCATGACTAACATTATCCGATCAGTATATTTTACCTGACCATGACTAACATTATCCGATCAGTATATTTTGCCTGACCATGACTAACATTATCCGATCAGTATATTTTGCCTGACCATGACTAACATTATCCGATCAGTATATTTTACCTGACCATGACTAACATTATCCGATCAGTATATTTTACCTGACCATGACTAACATTATCCGATCAGTATATTTTGCCTCACCATGACTAACATTATCCGATCAGTATATTTTACCTGACCATGACTAACATTATCCGATCAGTATATTTTACCTGACCATGACTAACATTATCCGATCAGTATATTTTGCCTGACCATGACTAACATCCGATCAGTATATTTTACCTGACCATGACTAACATTATCCGATCAGTATATTTTACCTGACCATGACTAACATTATCCGATCAGTATATTTTACCTGACCATGACTAACATTATCCGATCAGTATATTTTACCTGACCATGACTAACATTATCCGATCAGTATATTTTGCCTGACCATGACTAACATTATCCGATCAGTATATTTTACCTGACCATGACTAACATTATCCGATCAGTATATTTTACCTGACCATGACTAACATTATCCGATCAGTATATTTTACCTGACCATGACTAACATTATCCGATCAGTATATTTTACCTGACCATGACTAACATTATCCGATCAGTATATTTTGCCTGACCATGACTAACATTATCCGATCAGTATATTTTACCTGACCATGACTAACATTATCCGATCAGTATATTTTACCTGACCATGACTAACATTATCCGATCAGTATATTTTGCCTGACCATGACTAACATTATCCGATCAGTATATTTTACCTGACCATGACTAACATTATCCGATCAGTATATTTTGCCTGACCATGACTAACATTATCCGATCAGTATATTTTACCTGACCATGACTAACATTATCCGATCAGTATATTTTACCTGACCATGACTAACATTATCCGATCAATATATTTTTCCTGACCATGACTAACATTATCCGATCAGTATATTTTACCTGACCATGACTAACATTATCCGATCAGTATATTTTACCTGACCATGACTAACATTATCCGATCAGTATATTTTGCCTGACCATGACTAACATTATCCGATCAGTATATTTTGCCTGACCATGACTAACATTATCCGATCAGTATATTTTACCTGACCATGACTAACATTATCCGATCAGTATATTTTACCTGACCATGACTAACATTATCCGATCAGTATATTTTACCTGACCATGACTAACATTATCCGATCAGTATATTTTACCTGACCATGACTAACATTATCCGATCAGTATATTTTACCTGACCATGACTAACATTATCCGATCAGTATATTTTGCCTGACCATGACTAACATTATCCGATCAGTATATTTTGCCTGACCATGACTAACATTATCCGATCAGTATATTTTACCTGACCATGACTAACATTATGCGATCAGTATATTTTACCTGACCATGACTAACATTATCCGATCAGTATATTTTGCCTGACCATGATTAACATTATCCGATCAGTATATTTTACCTGACCATGACTAACATTATCCGATCAGTATATTTTACCTGACCATGACTAACATTATCCGATCAGTATATTTTGCCTGACCATGACTAACATTATCCGATCAGTATATTTTACCTGACCATGACTAACATTATCCGATCAGTATATTTTACCTGACCATGACTAACATTATCCGATCAGTATATTTTACCTGACCATGACTAACATTATCCGATCAGTATATTTTACCTGACCATGACTAACATTATCCGATCAGTATATTTTGCCTGACCATGACTAACATTATCCGATCAGTATATTTTACCTGACCATGACTAACATTATCCGATCAGTATATTTTACCTGACCATGACTAACATTATCCGATCAGTATATTTTACCTGACCATGACTAACATTATCCGATCAGTATATTTTACCTCACCATGACTAACATTATCCGATCAGTATATTTTACCTGACCATGACTAACATTATCCGATCAGTATATTTTACCTCACCATGACTAACATTATCCGATCAGTATATTTTACCTCACCATGACTAACATTATCCGATCAGTATATTTTACCTGACCATGACTAACATTATCCGATCAGTATATTTTACCTGACCATGACTAACATTATCCGATCAGTATATTTTACCTGACCATGACTAACATAATCCGATCAGTATATTTTACCTGACCATGACTAACATTATCCGATCAGTATATTTTGCCTGACCAGCAGTTAGTCTCCTCTTCTCAACAAGGAGAGATTCAGAAGACTATCTTCCAGCAAAACATCGAACACCTCCTACTTAACATACACCTGAACCCCAGGAGTGTCGGCTGTGAACACATCACTACGAAACCGTTGATCATCATCTCTTTGAGTGCTAGACGACGCTCAACAATCTTATAAAAACGTGTCATCCCCCGAGGCCAGATAAATGACAAATTTTTATGATCCTGAACAACAACTAACAAACACGTACATATACCATTAGATGGCATTTGGAAGAAAAGCGAGACCCAGAATGCTGACGGATACGTAACAACACCACCAGCGCATTTATCTCATCATCTTGCGCGGAGGTCTCATGTTATCCATTGACATCAGCGCTGCATTAGAGGTTGTTACCCCTTCCGCTGTAGTCGGCATGGCCCACGATGTTGATGATGAGGCCATTATATAAGATGCATCGCGATTAATGCATGCCCAGGGCTCGTTATTTTGTAGTTATGTTACCAGCGGAGGCAGAGTTGCTAAAGAGGCCGAACCAAGGATGGAGCGGCGAAATGAAGAAATAGTGCATATTTATTTGCTAGGTGAGGCGAGATTTGGGGGAAAGGGGTGAGGTGGTATATCACAACTCTTCTCTTGTATACCCTCCCCCGTTTTGATTTCACTCGAACAACAGAACGCTGGGGTAGAAGCGGCTGTGTTGATGAATACTTCCACAGAGGCGAGGAAAACAAATCGATACTTCTGCCATCCGACGCATGACTCATCCCAGTTTTTTTGTTTTTTTTTAAATTTTACATAGCGCTCCAGGTGACCAGAAACAGACCAGATCACTGCTATTTAGTTCTGTTCAAGGGACATTTCCGCGTCAAAGGTCGGCTGTAATGGATCTCCAGTGTATTCTTATCTCTTGCCGTAATGGTGCAATCTGACAGGCGTTTTCCAGTCCATCTCCTAATGGTATCCACCGACTTTTAGTGTTGTCTGATTTTTGGACGACTGCCTTCCACCGTCAAGTCAAGTCATCCCGTAACCGATCAGGCCGTTGAGGCACATATAAAGACACCCCCCACAAACCCCACCCATCGCTGCTTGTGCCTCCTCTGGTTGGAGATTGGACAATTATTTTATGTTGTCCTCCCATGTCTTTTTGGGACGATCTCTTCGTTGTCAACGTTGCACCTTTCAGTATTTGCAAGACCGTTTAATCTCGATATGTGACCGTGCCAAGCGAGTTTCCGTCTTGTGACCGTTGCCAAGAGGTCTTCAAAGGGTCATATTGCTGTTGTAATTATTTCTCGTATTTCCTCATTTGTAACTCGGTCTTTGTACGTGACGTTTAGAAGTCTCAGGAAATACCTCATCTCCAAGGCCTGTGTCCTCCGCTGCAGGTCAGCTGTAACATGCCTCACAGGCATAGAGACCACCCTACCCTCTTGTACGGTCTTCAACAATGAGGTATGTCTTGTTAAATAGAAAAAATAACTTAACAATCTAACCCTGATGTCGGTCATTAATTCTCTTTTCACCCCCAACTTTTTCAATACCCCCACACTTATTTATCTCTTTCCAAGAAATGCGACGCATTGTTCATGTTTCTGCGCCATAAAGTAGTGACGAGTATACATAACACCTGACAATTCTCATTTTCAAATTCTGATTAATCTGTTTGGATGTCAGTATGTGTCGCATGTTGCTGAATACCATCTTTGCCAAACCTAGTTTTCTTTCTGATATCTTTTTCACAGCTGCCTTCTTCCGTTATTATATGACCTAGATAGGAGAAACGCTGTACCTGTTCAAGTAGTTGATCTTTTATTTTTATCTGTTTACATGGTTGCTTGTTACTTTTCTCAAGTATCAAACTCTTTGTTTTCTGTATGTTTATGTCTAAACTAAACTGTTTAACATTTTGAATAATGTTGTCACAAGCTCCTGTAATTCTTGCTCACTTGTTGCCACTAAAACTGTATCCTCTCTACTGTAGATGAGTCTTTTATCAAAGCGACAATTCGTATGTTCCGATCTGTTAATTGGTTCACTCCGAAGAGCCGATATACCGGCTCTCAAACTTTCTTACAATGTAGTAGAGCTGATATTTTCGCTTCAGCAGTTGGCATACTTACACGTGCAAGTTTATGTGTAGCAAGTATCTCTAACATTTTAGATATGCCTGAAATTGCTATTAACTTTTACAGTGTGTGCAGATGCTCTAAGTCGGCGTCACTAAACTCGGGGCATATTCAAAGTCTGATCAGTCTACCACAGAAAATTGCAAAGAGTAATAATACTTATAGCTACTGTAACCTGCTGGTTGCACATACTCCCGCGCCGTTCACTCAGGCGCACCTCCCTGGTCGACTCAGATTTGGAAATTCTTAAATCCGTGGCATGCACGTCCCACAAGTGCAGAGTGCGACAAATCTGCGCGTCAGGTCGCCATGGCGCCTAGAAATGTTGACGTGAGGTTAGTATTTATTGCCTCGATCTACCTCCTGAGACTTACTTCCCTTGTCCAAGCACCACCTTATATATCTTGCTTCCAGTATTCAGCGACATGGATTGCCTTGTCATTTGCCTCCAGCATGTCGCCTATTGCATGTTTCCTGGAAAATGGGGCCGGTCATCAGGTGGTCTGGGTCCCGTATTTCGCCGAAATCACATGTGTCATCAGCTGTGTATCCCCATCGCTTCATATTCCTCTTGCACCGTGATACACCAGTTCAGAGTCTATTCAGCGACTTCCATGTTGTGTATGGTAGATGATATCCAGGAGCAGGTTCCTCCCGAAGTCCCATCTCTGGGGCCTGCACCAATTCGTGCCACCTCTCGATACGGCGACTTTCAGGGTTTGTCTGTATGGAGTTTGCTGTTTTTAGAAAGATATGTCTGGATTTGAGCCTTGTGTTGTGTACCTGATGTCCAAACATTGGGTGCCTTGGGTCGTGCTCCTGTTTTTCTCGTTCGATTTCTGCTGCGACGCTTCTTCGAATCTCGGGGGGGGGGGGGGGGTGCTATGCCAATTATGGGGTATATTTTATCAATGAGAGTTGGTTTTAGGCACCATGATACTATCCGACCCGCCTCATGTATTGCTGTATCAACTAGTTTCGCATGAGCAGAGTTTTTCCAGACTGGCGCAGCGTATTCAGTTACAGAGAAACACAAGGCAAGTGCAGATGTCCGAAGGACTGATGGCTGTGCCCCCAATAATGTGCCGGTCTTATCTGATCATATTATTTCTTGCGTATAGCTTACGCTTTGTGTCTTGGCAGTGCGTTATGTAAGACAATGTGCGGTCTAATTTCACGTCTAGATATTTGGGAGCCGTGCAGTGTTCAAGATCCTGCCCTTGCAACCTAATCTGGTTTCCTTTTTGCCTCTGTTTCTGAGTTTCCTCCATCCTGATACTGGACGCTGTTGTCAAGTATGCACCCTTCCTCTCAGCAGCAACTCTGCCTCTAGCAGAAATCCATCGGTATATGCGACAGCATCAGAATCCTGAACATTTTCACTTCTTAGTTGCTTAACCTCGAGGTTCCCTTTCCCAATGCCCCAGTCTCCGCTGTCTCTCTCCAGATTGATAATGCCCCCGGTGGTTGTCATTTTATCTCCAGTGTGAATCCATTCTTACACTTTGTGTATGGTCTCAACTGTGGTTACCTGATCAATATTTCTCTCTGCTGCTTGTGCCATCCAAGACCGTCTCCTCATTCTTTTACCCTTGATATCAGCAATGTTCATGTACAGTGGTGCCTCATGTCTCCGGCTACTCGCATGTAACAGAATAGTTATGCCATGGATCCCTGCGCACTCAAATACACCTGGCAATGACAAGGCAGACTGGCTAAGAAGTGATCAAGTCAAGAAAAACAACACACACCAATAACCCTCTGAAGACTGAGAACAAAGAGGCCGAGGCTGAATAGATGGGCAATGGGAAATACTGGGAGAAAAATCTACGAACATATGGCCATCCCAAACCCCAAATGACAACATCAACCTCCTGAAAAGGAGAGACCAAACACCGTTTTCCGACTTCGAATTAATCACATACAACTTAAATGGAAGACCCTCACTTTGGCTTTCTAGTAGCCCTTCCTAGAAACGGGCTGCTTTCATGACAGCCTGGCTAACAAGGTGAGTGATCGACGTGATCCCCTTAGTAGTGAGCAACACGCAAATGAAGCCAAGCATAGCACAATCACCTGGAGGACCTCGGTCCACCTTCATCAGCACGCTCGGGATGTGAGGAAAGCTACGACAACCCGCCACTTAACGTGCTTTGTAGGGCCCACAAAAGGGTAATCCTACTCATTGTGGGCATTCAACAACAACAGCAACAAAATAAACAACAACAGTCACTAAAACAGAACCCAATCAGAACATACTCCAGAGTACCGGCTTGCGTTCGCCTTATTTCTATAATCCCCAAGGCGGTGTGCGTTGCACTGTGGTTTTTATTTTGCGCCTGTCGGCCCAGTGTATCCGACTTCAGCATTCATTTTATGTAAAGGTCTGCTTCCTCCTGCATTTTCTAAGGGTTTGCTTCCCCTGTGTAACGCCCGGTGCTGTAATGGGGATCGACCCAGCACCTTCTGGTTGGAAGCCGTGTCACTTAACCACTAGCCCACGCCGTCCCCTGCACATCCCTATGAAACTGTTGAACTTCATTTTTTTGAATGCTTGCCCATGTTGGAGGTAGGAAATAGCTTCTTCCTCCGAGCCCAGACAAATGGAATTCGTTGAACGGAAATAAATAACAGCTTTCAAACACTTGCAGATACCACTATATAGCATTAGGCCAAAGGGCAGGAGCCCATATGCCACTGAGTCAATAACCAACCAACCAACCGTAGGCTTTGGGTCTGGACCAGTGCGTCTCTAGACTTTACAGAAAGCAGTCCGAGCGTGAATCTCGTCCTTCGCGTTGACCCTAGTATAGACCAGATGCATTCCTTCCTTCAGGATGCGTTCCAACCGTTCACATTTCGATCTCGACACGTAAGGACACCCAGCCCATAATCGATAATTGACAGAACCATCTGATTGTATAGGAAGAAAATAAGCCGGTGCTCTGGGTTGACAGCTATTGCCTTTAGTGCTGCCAGATCCCGCTGGCATCTATGTATTATTTGGTGAACGTAGCACTTATCAGACAGGCAGCGATTAAATGTCACTCCTAGACAACTCAAGCTATCACGCCTTTCAATGATACACCTATCGAGTGTTATGTCTCCCAATTCCATATTTCCCCGCTCAGTTTTAAGAGACACAAAATACGATATTTTGCCCGTGTAATTTCCACTTCCTCTTTCAAGCTCAGACTACCGGCATCATGTTAATTGTACCACACACTAATTGTTATAAACCGAACACTTATACTTAAGTAAATCACTCTTCTTTATTGCGCACGAATAATGAAGAATATGTCAATCATTATGGGTGTTGGCGATAATGTAATACAATACATAACATATTATTTGTAATAACAATTGTTACAGAGAACAATTTCTTGAAAAGGCAGTAACTTTTGTGACTACAATTATGCGTACGGTGCACACCTAAAACATAAATATAAAACACTGATATATATGTATGTATATTCATAAGGATATACTAATAAATAAACACACATATATATATATATATATATATATATATATATATATATATATATATATTTATTGACACATAAATATTAGAGGCGTGTTAAAATAAAACCAGACCTAAATACAACAAGTGAACATACGTACGATGCGCATGATGACGTCACTTCATTTGTAAACAGTACATACCAATCGTCAAGTTTGCAAAATTTAGTTTATCCTCCGACTCATAGTTTCCTCAACAGAGCGTTGAAGACATGGCGGATGTGATACAGAATCCCCCCAGAATTGATCAGCGTGTAGTGATTCGGTTTCTAACAGCTGAAGGATGTCGATCAGTTGACATTCATCGCAGAATGCAGGCAGTGTATGGTGACAAAAGTGTGTCGAATACAACACTGAAGAACTGTACAACGATGTTTAAAGAAAGACCTGAGTTAACGAAAGATCCTCCGAGACCAGGTCAGGCGCATATTGTTACGTCAGAAGATGCCATCGTCAATATTGATGCAGCAATTCGGGTCACCCATTGTGAACACCGTCCGATACTTCAGTTTTTTTCTAACCACCATTTGAACTGTCCCTAGCGACACAGCGAATTCCTCTCTTAGCGAACGGAAGATCCAGCGACGGCCCAACCGAACTGCTCTGGACGGATTCCGTATCACACCCGCCATGTTTTCAACGGTCTGCAGAGGATATTATGAGTAGGAGGATAATGAAATTTTGCAAAATTGACGGTTGCTATGTTCCGTTTTCACCTGAAGTGACGTCATCATGCGCATCGTACGTATGTTCACTTGGTGCAGTTAGGTCCGGTTTCATTTGAATACGCCTCATATATATATATATATATATATATATATATATATATATATATAACACAAAGATGAAGATATGTGCTACATTGGTGCAGCTCTCAGCCGAACGTCCAATGTGGGTCGTACAGCGCAATCTTTCACAATTTTGTAAGGGAGACAATGAAGTTGCACACTAACTAGCAAAGTGCCGAGCCGCTGTCCCCACAAACCGACCTACGCATCAAGTAAGATGAAGCCAATATCATCGTTGAAGTCAACTCCACGGGAAATTGGACTTCCGAAAAGAAGACTCCTATGATTTAACTATGGGGGAAAATAAATAAGAAAAAAATGTTTACAGTTGATTAAAGTTAAGTTTAATCAAACGGGTCCAGGAAAAATATTAAATTGTAAATATTTGAGGAATTCCACTTCAAATTATTTCCTATCAGGATTCATGTGTCCAATCTTCCACTGATGGCTTACAATGCTGGTAGATCTGGCTACAGGACAAGAGGGCGGTCGCGAGGTAGGTGGATAGATGACAGAGTGATTGTGCAACAAGGGCTCACATTGACCGACGCAACGCACTTGGCGCAGGATAGACGACTCAAGCTCCCCACGACGCTAAACGGCACAAGTAGAAAGAGAACTAACTAACTATTCATGTGTCTATTTTTAGGAAGAATCATTGATCAAAATTGCATTTATTCTTCTTCTTCTCAATCTAACGCTACCAAGCCATGAACGTTCTCAATCTAACGCTACCAAGCCATGAAAGGGGCTTTCCAAATAGTGAGGAGAACGGAATGCGTTGTGTCGTAGTTTACAGCTTGACTGCGATATTTGCACCTTTCAGTTCGGCACATCCGACTTCAGGCAGGCCTTTTTGAGTACCGGGTAAGCCTTCCCTCGTCTATGATTTAACTAGAGAAGAGAAGGTCATCATCTTTAGACTGATAACTGGGCATAACAGATTCAAGGGTCATCTTTACAACTAAATGAGGATTGGGACAGACGACAAGTGTCCATGTTGGGAGCATACCATGACCGTGGAACACATCCTGCAAAGCTGGATGCTCACGCAGGAAGAGAGATAACAACACTGGCCTCGCGAGACAGACACGAGACAAAAGCTGGGTGCATACATAAAACAGCCTAACACACAACGGTGTCCTTTGTAAGAGAAACTGGAACCTGGATTTCAGGATGAACTAGGAAGCAGAGCCACTTGACAATTTTGGTTGTTGTGTCCGAATGTACACAATGAGTAAGTTACTCTTGTGTGCGCCCTGAAAAGGACGTTAAGTGGCGGGTTGCAGTAGCTTTCCTCACATCCCGAGTGTGCTGATGAAGGTGAACTGTGGTCCTCCAGGCAGCTGTGCTATTCTTGGCTTCATCTGCGTGACGCTCACAACTACGGGACGTCGTCCAGGCCTCACTTTGTTAATCAGGTTGCCATGACAACAGCCCGTTTCTAGAGAGGACTACTAGGAAGCAGAAGTGAGGGTCTTGGCCAGTATGTTTTGCCTGATCCTGACTAACATGTCTGATCAGTTTATTTTGCCTGATCCTGACAAACATGTCTGATCAGTATGTTTTGCCTGATCCTGACAAACATGTCTGATCAGTATGTTTTGCCTGATCCTGACTAACATGTCTGATCAGTATGTTTTGCCTGACCCTGACAAACATGTCTGATCAGTATGTTTTGCCTGATCCTGACTAACATGTCTGATCAGTATGTTTTGCCTGACCCTGACAAACATGTCTGATCAGTATATTTTGCCTGAATAGACAGTCTTCCTCCCCACTGATTTGTATAGGACCATCTTTACAATAATTTTTTTTTACAGAACCATCGTTACAATGTTTTACATATCCATCTTCAGAATTTTCTACATAGCCATCTTTACAATGTTTTACATAGCCATCTTTACAATGTTTTACATAGCCATCTTTACAATGTTTTACATAGCCATCTTTACAATGTTTTACATAGCCATCTTTACAATGTTTTACATAGCCATCTTTACAATATTTTACATAGCCATCTTCACAATGTTTTATATAGCTATCTTGACAATGTTTTACAGTGCTTCTTTACAATGTTTTACCGACCTATCTTTACCATTTTTTATGCCAGTACTTCGTCATGGCTGGACGTAGCGTAGGGTGACTCTCCAAACGAAAATTGTCATCTCTACAAAAACTTACTAAAACGCATCACGAGTTTCAGAGAAGGTTTCAGTGCTGGTACTCATTACCAATAATCAATGAAATAACAACCATTATGCCATACGCATTGTATTGCAAACAAAATTCGTCGCACACAAAAGCCTTTCCGCCATTTTCGTCACTAAGTGGTTTTGGCAACAACCCAAAAGTTCAAGATTTCTGTTCTGTTCTTAAGAATCGAATTCACTGCACGTCGGGCTAACCTATAGGTGCCCAGTATCTTGCAGTAAATGGCGAATGGTGGGAAAAGGTCGTTAATTGTGTAGCTTTGAGTTTTGCAGTAGTAAAAGTACTCCAGCCCAGTCTTAGTCGACCTGAACTTCTACAGGGGAAGATGCTCCTGTCCCAGCTGTGGCTTCACCTGGATGCAGCCGGGGGAGGATTTCCTGCCTAGCTGGCTAGGATCGAGCAGCTTATTACTCTGCTACGGAGTAATAGCCGATGTGCGAGGCCATCTTAATAGACTCAAACGCTAGAGCAACGTATACCCCCAGCCTTTTATGTACGATCTATGCTGTTCTTAACAAACCACCTAACCATGTCCGGTGTTATGCCATGTCACACAGTTAGTCGCCTTATATTACATGCTCTCTGTGGGGCAGTGGTGCTATTCTTGTCATGTGTCATACACAAGACCCCGGTGGACCACTCGCGACTAAATGGTTACAAGTTTACTACATTGGAAGGTGAGATAAAGATGGGAACTGGTCACTCCAAGGTAAGATAAAGATGGGAACTGGTCACTCCAAGGTAAGATAAAGATGGGGACTAGTTACTCCAAGGTAAGATAAAGATGGGAACTGGTCACTCCAAGGTAAGATAAAGATGGGGACTAGTTACTCCAAGGTAAGATAAAGATGGGAACTGGTCACTCCAAGGTAAGATATAGATGGGGACTAGTTACTCCAAGGTAAGATAAAGATGGGAACTGGTCATTCCAAGGTAAGATAAAGATGGGAAGTGGTCACTCCAAGGTAAGATAAAGATGGGAACTGGTCACTCCAAGGTAAGATAAAGATGGGAACTGGTCACTCCAAGGTAAGATAAAGATGGGGACTAGTTACTCCAAGGTAAGATAAAGATGGGAACTGGTCATTCCAAGGTAAGATAAAGATGGGGACTAGTCACTCCAAGGTAAGATAAAGATGGGAACTGGTCACTCCATCTCCTCTGAAGTACCTAACACTTTATCCCCGATAGCCGGTGCTGCTCCGAGACAACATCTCCGAGTATCCGAATGTTTGAGGATGTGTGTCTAGAGCTTTCTACCCTGCCCTGTACAATATCGGCGATCAACGAGGTGTGAAATGTCAAGTGAAGAGAGACCTACAGTACAAGCCTGTCTTACCTGCTCAATGCGTAACCATGATGCCGTTTGTATTGAACTGGTCCCGGAAAAATACTGAATTGTAAATATTTGAGGAATTCCATTCCCAATTATTTCCCCATCATGATTCATGTGTTTATTTTTAGGAAGAACCGTAGAGAAAAATGACACTTCTTCTTTGTCTTTGTTCGTTCTCAATCTAACGCTACCAAGTGTAACAGTTCCCGCCGGAGCAAGGGGAGTTTAGGATGCCTGAACATGTTAAAAGCTTAAAGCTACATGAATGCATGTCAAGGTCACTCACTGTCTCAGCAAAGGAGAACAGAGTTGGGTTAAGGAATGTGGACAGGTAGAAACTGACCACTGGCCTTCCGATTTTGGTAGGGGGAGATTGATTGACAGACGAAATTGGCAACGGGGCTTGCTGCGAGAGAATGAGTGACAGGTGTGCAAAGTGTTTCGTTCCAATTGGAATTGAAGATGACCATACCTGAGATCGATTGGTCAAGCTCTGGTCTTGCTTGAGGATATATAGCTCGAGACAAAGTTTAGCTCGACAGGCTGGATGAGAGATGGAGAGGCTAGATAGAGAGAGGCTGTATGGGAGAGAGAGAGACTGAATGTGGATAGTATGTTTAACTCACCGACTTAGATAGAGGAGCGATTGATTGACGGTTGGACGAATGTTTGGTGATAGAACAGGGGCGCTCAAATAGGTGTGTGATTTTTGCACTAATAGATAATCTGAAAGTGTGTTTGTAAGCAAGGACACATTGTGAACGAGTTATGTCGAGATCGCCCGCCTGAGGGGATTTCAGTGAGGAAGAGTATCTGATAAGGTGTGTTGAAGACGCAGTTAAGGCGATGTGTGTGTGATGCAATTGCAAGGCAATAGAACTGGGTTTTTAGATAGTTGGGAATTCCATCAATAGCTAATGCGTACAATTCCCGTTTTAGTATAATGTTTAGTTAAGATATGTATTTTATTGTATTTGTAATTTCTCTACTCATTGTATGATATGAGTATGATATAATAAATATGCCACCTGCTGTGTGATATGTCATTTACTGAGTATGGTCATGATGATGTGGATGAGTGTGAGAATGTTCTAAGTTAGATCACGGCCAAGGCAAAGAATTAGAGGATCTGCTACACAAGCCATGAAAAGGGCTTTGCAAGTAGCAGCGTTTAGTGCGGAGAACGGAATGCGTTGTGTCGAGGTGTACAGCTTGATTGGCGGGTATTTGCAACTTTCAGTTCGGCACATACGACTTCAGCAGGCATTTTTTAGTACCGGGTTAGTCTTCCTACTTTAGCCGTTCCCTTCTCCTTAACCAGTCTGCCGGGTTAGTATTCCCACTTTAGCCGATCCCTTCTCCTTAGCCAGTCTGCCGGGTTAGTATTCCCACTTTAGCCGATCCCTTCTCTTTAGCCAGTCTGCCGGGTGTCTTCCCACTTTAGCCGTTCCCTTCTCCTTAGCCAGTTTGTCGGGTTAGTATTCCCACTTTAGCCGATCCCTTCTCTTTAGCCAGTCTGCCAGGTGTCTTCCTACTTTAGCCGTTCCCTTCTCCTTAGCCAGTCTGCCGGGTGTCTTCCCACTTTAGCCGTTCCCTTCTCCTTAGCCAGTCTGCCGGGTTAGTATTCCCACTTTAGCCGATCCCTTCTCCTTAGCCAGTCTGCTCTGTCGCAGCCTGTTAACCAGGATTACCGCGTGGAAGTGTAGAAGGGTCTTGGCAGCAGCGGTTCGCAGGCCTTTATTTTGCATTTATTCCATGCATGCCGAAAAATTGGACAAGCGAATGTTGTGCGTGGGACAGAGAGGCTGGATTTGATTTCCTGTTTTATAATAATATCTAGAGGCTTTCTGTTGTGTTTATGGCGAATGGTCACCACAGGAAAGGAGAGGCGGCCCAATGCCTGACCATTTTTAGTCGCACCTCATAAAATGCCTGGTAGGTTACAGTGTTATTCTTGTATGTATTCTTTGTTCCCTAATTGGACTCTGCTCACATACGGGCGGGATGGGACAGGCGGCCTCGTCAAAGAGCAAACGACGTGCTATTTATCTGGTATACGCTGTGAGGAAGGCCACCTGCAGTGGGACAGCCGAGCTGAGGTCACATGACATTAGATCATCTACCATTGAGATCACCTTCCCATAAGACCACCCACCATAGGACCACCCACCATAAGACACCTCCCATCCTACCACCTCCCATCCTACCACCCACCATCCTACCACCTCCCATCCTACCACCCACCATTATACCACCCCCCATCCTACCACCCCCCATCCTACCACCTCTCATTCTACCACCCACCATCCTACCACCTCCCATCTCCCATCCTACCACCTCCCATCCTACCACCTCCCATCCTACCACCCACCACCTCCCATAAGACCACCTCCCATCCTACCACCTCCCATCCTACCACCCACCATCCTACCACCTCCCATCCTACCACCTCCCATCCTACCACCTCCCATCCTACCACCTCCCATCCTACCACCCACCATCCTACCACCTCCCATCAGACGACCTCCCATCCTACCACATCCCATCCTACCACCTCCCATCCTACCACCTCCCATCCTACCACATCCCATCCTACCACCTCCCATCCTACCATCTCCCATCAGACCACCTCCACGAAGTCCCATACCACGAGAACACTTGTAGCAGAGATCTCATGCTCCTAATGTAGTGACAAGGAAAGGATATTGATGACTTGATCATATCGTTACCGGGACCCGATTGGGGATCAAAGAACATTACCAATGTCATCTGCCAGGCAACTGAAGAGGATTGAACATTGGAGAGCCTACTTCAACCCGCAGAAACTATTCACAAGAAATATAAAAAGATCGTTCTCATCACTTTGTAGAAGAGATGCGACCAAGAAAAGGTAAATAGTTAACTGGCTTCCGAGTGCTACCGGAGCCCGAAAAAGGAACAGAGTACAGTAACCCTATAAAATACAATACTGAGGTAGACGTTCAGCCTGCCCATGGGAAGCCGTACAGCGATCCGGACATTACTGTACAAAACCAACGTCTCAAGGCAGTCGACAACTTCCTTCCACTCAGGCAGTGGCCTCACCAGAGATGCCAATATCGGCTCCGAGTCCACAATAGGACTGTAAAGACAAGCTACGTTTGGAAGGCTGGAAGCTAACGTTTAGAGCCGACAAGGCATCCGTGTCACCACCGAGGTAAAAAGGTCTCGTGCTGTGGTACTCTGCAGCATGCATGCGAAGTATGGACCTTGTACAGCTGACACGACAACAATTTCAATCGTCTGCTCAGGTTCATGTGTGCTCGGGGTAAAGCGTGCTCGGGGTAAAGCGTGCTCGGGGTCAAGTGTGCTCGGGGTCAAGTGTGGCTCGGGGTCAAGTGTGCTCAGGGTCAAGTGTGCTCGGAGTCAAGTGTGCTCGGGGTCATGTGTGCTCAGAATCGGGTGGCAGGACAAAGTCAAGAGCTCTGAATTTCTTAGAAAGTTAAACACGTCGAGCGTCTATACCCTTCTGCATGAAGCCCAGATAAGATGGACAGGACATGTTTTTATGAGCTGATCCCTAAACAGCTGCCTTACGGTTGGCTCAGAACTGCCTGACTGCTTGTCAGATGGGACATAGAAAACGCTACAGAGACACTTTAAAAACATAATTTTGAATTGCTTAAACATTGGTGTCACCTCATGTAGGATGCTTGCATAGAACTGTTTCATCTGGAGCGCTAAAGCAACACACAAGGTTTTCAGATCGCAGAGCGAAGCTTGATTGCCGAGACTCAGAGAAAACGAGCCGCCACAAATAACAAAACAAGGACTCCACAGATGAAATCCTCACCCCCCCCCCCCCCCCCCCACAATGTCCGCCCCGTATGCGACAGAGTCTGCAGTGCCAGAATTTGGCTTTACAGTCATATGAGAACACATCTCGCAGCACAAGTTAGATTATGTTGCCAACTTAGTATGCGTTGGGCCACTATTATTATTATTTAATTGTCCTGCATCTTTTCTGCTTCAACAAAGGAGGGTTGTATATTGGTGCGGCTACATCATCCCGAAGAAAACACAAGCTACAAGTGATGTTTTAGAAGTACATCTACAGCCCTCTGTAATCGAGGAACAAGTCCGATCCGAAGACGGAGTGGTGAGCTAGTGGTTAAGTGACACGGCACACAACCGGAAGGCTCTGGGTTCGATCCTCATCATAACACCAGCCGTTACTCCGGGGAAGCAAACCCTTAGAAAATGCAGGAAGAATCAGACCCTTACATAAAATGCATGCCGAAATCGGACGTACTGGGCCGACCGGCGCAAAATAAAAACATAGTGCAACGCACACCACCTTGGGGAATAGAGAAATAAGGCGAACATGCAACAAAAAAAACTACAAAAATCCGATCCAGGCAAGCTATAGACTAACCGGTATTAGACTAGCAGTGAGCAGTAGCTTAGAAAGGAAATTGACGGGTCTCAGAATGTGAAGATCACGCAGGGACAATATCGATACGCTCCCCATTATAAGTAAATATATGATGTATTGAAATCATCATCTTCTCCGTATTCTTCGAGTGTAAATACGGAAATAGGTGAAGGGCTATGTTGTTCCATGCATAGGTAAATAGTATCGGCTATAAGGGTAATGGTCGGTCAGCGGCTTAAATACTACAGTCGCGGATCAAGTGTCACATACATTATTAAATCATCTTCGTTTGTGATGTGGGATGACTTGTACCCTCCCTCGCTGCCTCGTTTTCCCAAAGTGTGGTGCCTATCTACAGCTGGTTGAAGGGGTTCACGACTCTAATGAGTAAAGTCTTCTGTGGGCTTCGTCGTGGGGAAGCAAACATGCTATCGGATACGCCCCTCAAACAAAAGTAAGAATTCAAAGCTGTTCAAAATGGAGAAATTTAAAGGTTAAGGTAGTGATAGACTGTCTTCGGCGATGGAGTGTTGGAGGCTGAATTTTAGCCGGTTATTTGTAGAAATCGGATGATTAGTACTGTCTGATAAAGCATTTACAGCTGGTTGGACCAGAGTTATACGCGAATAGGTTACATAACTGATCAGTTTTGTCGTGAGAAGCAAGTTCTATCAGCTTCACCACTAAGACAATCATATGCAGCAGTTAAATATAGACAGCAATGCTAAACAGTATCATGCTAAACATTACAATGCTAAACACTACAATACAAAACATTACAATACTAAACATTGTAATACTAAGCATAAAATACTAAACATTGCAATACTAAGCATAAAATACTAAACATTACAATACTAAGCATAAAATACTATACATTACATTACTAAGCATAAAATACTAAACATTACAATACAAAGCATAAGATACTAAACATTACAATACAAAGCATAAGATACTCAACATTACAATACTAAGCATAAAATACTAAACATTACAATACTAAGCATAAAATACTATACATTACAATACTTAACATTACAATACAAAGCATAAGATACTAAAAATAACAATACTAAACATAACAATACTAAACATTACAATACAAAGCATAATATACTAAACATGGGGACGGCGTGGCCTAGTGGTTAAGTGGCACGGCTCACAACCAGAAGGTGCTGGGGTCGATCCCCATCACAGCACCGGCCGTTACCCCGGGGAAGCAAACCCTTAGAAAATGCAGGAGGAAGCAGACCCTTACATAAAATGCATGCTGAAGTCGGATGCACTGGGCCGACAGGCGCAAAATAAAAACCACAGTGTAACGCACACACGCCTTGGGGAATAGATAAATAAGGCGAACGCAAAAAAAAAATTTAAAAATACTAAACATTTTAACACTAAATATTACAATCCTAAACATTACAATACTAAGACATTAAAATACTAAACATTACAGTACCTGTCATCATGGTGTCCATGCCATGTCTACAAGCCCTAAAATCTCTTTGCTTTCCTCCCACAATCCCGCCCTGGTTCCACAACATTCTACGGTTGTCCCTCTCTCACAACATGGCCATACATCGTACGCCGGCCGCCTCTTTCAGTTAAACGTAACAAGGCCCTTTTATCCATCTTTGAAAATTCAATATTTCTCCCGCAAACCCACAACTAAGTGGCCTCTCTAGAGCCTTATTCTCTGTTGTTTATTGATTGTCCATGATTTGCCGTACATTACAGGCTTATTTCTATATAATAATGACCAAATCTATTTATTACTACCATTGAGGAAGATTTGTTACAAAGGATGTTGTTAACTGTTCCCGATTCCCTTTTGGTAGACAAGCTTGCTAGGCAGGCACGCGGTGTGCAGCAAATCGATTTATGAAAAACATAAGAGGTCAAAACAACTGTCAACGCCCTTTTATATAAACATGGGATACAACCCACCTACGCAACTCTAAACATGACCACTATCCGCCGTCGTGGAGAGGACCAGTCGTCATTGTTAGGTTCCATACTGGACACAATTGATTAAAGTCACCTAGACTATAAAACAAAATAAATATGTATGTTTGTCCGTCTTATCAAAAATTTCGAACGGTTTGAGCTCTAGCCACGTGAAATTTACACACCTCATTCTGTCTGGAATTTCTAAGCTAGAGCACTATTTTCTGCACACCGCGTCGTACGAAGCTAACGACAAGATAGTTTTCATTACAGATTCCCTATCAGTCCCAATGTCCCTCAGAAATTTAAAAAAAAACAATTAATTGGGCAGTCTGTCTCTGTCTGAAGCACCCATAAATAGAAGCTACAATTTCAATCAAACGAAAAATCATTAGATTTCTGCAAACTGTAAGGTACGTACGTGGCGATGAGGAGGTAGGTCAGGTCAGGTCAGGTCAGGTCAGGTCATCCCGTAACCGGTGAGGTCGTTGGGGCACACGTGACGAGATCCTCACAACGCCACGCCACCCTTCTCTGTCAGATGTAGCTGCCTGTGACTCTTCTGGTCGGAGATTTGTCCATTCCTTTATGTTGTCCTCCCACCTCTTTTTGGGACGGCCTCTTCGTCGTCTGCCCAGCACCTTCCCGTGGAGGATTGTATTTGCAAGACCATTTGATCTCGATATGTGACCGTACCAAGCGAGTTTCCTTCTTTTGACAGTTGCCAAGAGGTCTTCAAAAGGCCCTATTGCTGTTGTAATTCTATCTCGTATTTCCTCATTTGTAACTCGATCTCTGTACGTGACGTTTAAAAGTCTTCAGAAACATCGCATCTCCAAGGCATGTATCCTTCGTTGAAGGTCAACTGTAACTGTCCATGTCTCACAAGCATAGAGGAATATTGACAGGACCAGTGAACGTATTCATCTTATTTTCGTGCATAGTGCTAAGGAGGTAGGTAGACTGGCCAAAGACGGAGAAGACAAAAAACGCAAACTGGAGACAAGAGCTACATATGAATAAATACAAACAATTAACTCTGGTACTGAAACTGGTGATGGAATGATAGAGTACCAGAGAGTCATCATAACCTTACGCAAGGAGTGCAGAGAACGGAGCTACGGGAGAGCACATACACGAGGTAAATCAGCTGATAATTGAGAACACGCAGAAGAGTGACGGATCAGTCGTGCGCAGTCAGACATCAGGCTGGGGTTTCTCGGCTAGAGTGAGAGGCGAGGTCGTTGCTGAGCGCAGTAGGGCATACATGTCAACAACCTCCAGTATGTGAATGGAGACGGAAGCAGTGACCTCAGCACTGAAAAGGGTATCTGAGACTTCTATAACAAGGGCAGTCACCGTGACAGACGCGCAAGCCGTACTTCAGAAAGTACAGAAGGGATGACTTAGGTACGAGTGGATGGCAGCTGTTGTGGCCTCAAACCTCCTGGGCTTGACATGGATCTACTGTCCTGCTCATGACGGGGTTCAGGGCAATGAAAGAGCTGACATCATGGCTTCACAAGCTCCCATCATGGGCACATTAGTGATAGATAGAAGTGACATTTTGAAATCAATCAATGACCGCCTGCAATAGATGAAGCAGCCTTCCACAGACTGCAAAGTTTCGACATTAAACGTGTACCGACTAATCTACCTGTACCGACTCAGCTAATCTACCTGTACCGGCTCAACTAATCTACCAATACGGGCTCATCTAATCTACCTGTACGGGCTCATCTAATCTACCTGTAAGGGCTCAGCTAATCTACCTGTACAGGCACTGATGTGCTATAATACTGGCCCTTTCTCCTTCAGAGCAAAAATAACAAACGCATTTTCGTACTTTCAACACTCGTCCTGAAAATCTGCACCCCAACCGAAATGTACAACGCTGCCTACTATTATCTTGAAGACAGAATCATCACACCGCATAAGTAATACAACAAAAAGGCAGTCCCATTACATCAAGTAACGTCTCATGATTCGTTTAGATATTACACGTTACTAAGTGACGTCAGTACTACGCACTGTTGACAATTCGTCATTCTGATTGTACAACGTCATGTATCACTTTTGATGGTCACAGTAATGGTGTTTTCCGTGTTGATGTTGCACAGTAATGGTGTTTTCCGTGTTGATGTTGCACAGTAATGGTGTTTTCAGTGTTAATGGCGCACAGTAATCGTGTTTTCCGTGTTGATGGTGCACAGTAATTGTGTTTTCCACCACTTAAAACGGAAAGGTGTCTTTCTCGCACGCGGTTAGCCTCAACTTGTCATTCCCAGATCGGCTTTCAGCAGGGTACTGTATATTTTTTAATGGTCAAAATATATTAGCGGTCTGACTCTCCCTTTCGTGCATTGTCCTTTCGCGACTAGATCTCATTTTATTTCTGCTCTCTCCACTTGATGTGCTCTGTTCTTCTATAGGCACACATTTCAATAGTCGCAACGCTATCTTCTAACTGTGTGTTGGCTGTTGTTAGTTCTTAGCCGACGAGTGCTTCGACAGGGGCGAATGCTACTGTGCAGTTCCAGCTCTGGTATTAGCTGGATGTAGCCGGGTGAAAGATTTCGTGCCTAGCGGGCTAGGCTTGAGCAGCTTATTACTCAGATTATGCCTAACTGGGACTCTTTAGTATATATATACGCTTGGCTGGCTGCTTGAACGGAGAACTTATGGGAATGCCCCCTGTGTGATGTTAGTTCCTAGAATCAAGAATCTGGAAGCTTATTACTCCGCTGCTTTGGGACAAGTGCAAAGGAAGGTGGTTAACCGATGTGCGAGTTCATCTTTATAGACTCAAACACTAGAGCAAAGCGGACCTGCAGCCTGTTAGGCGCCATCTATGCTACTCCCAAACCACTTAACCATGGCTGGCGTTATGCCATGTCACACAGTAAGTCACCTTTTACGACATGCTCTCTGTGGGGCAGTGGAGCTATGCTTGTCTTTCTCATACAAAAGACCTTGGCGGATCACTAGAGTCCTTTTGTTTGTTACGTAAACTTTTGTTTGTATTTGTGTCAGTCTTTATACTTGGAATCCTGGTATTCAAACAGGCATGTTGCTATTGTCTGTTGCCAGGTAGCCAAAGGCTATCCGTAGTAGGTATTGTCTTCTTCTTCTTCCGTTCGAAAATATTGTCTATATCTGCAATGTTGTCTCTTGTATAAACTTCACTGTCTTTTGTAGTTCACATTCAGGTCCATACAGTTCCTCTTCCAGTGTTGTTTCTATAGGCCAATGAGATTTTCTCTGTATATCATATTCGGGGTAGTTCTGTAGTGTCTGCTCTGCTGTCTAGGGTGCCTGTCCGCATGTACACATGGCTGAGTTTCCAATCTTCTTTTTTGTGTACATGTGGCTGCGGAGTCGGTTGTGTCCTGTTCTAAGACGCAACACAACAGTTTACTCTTGTCTGTTCATCTTGTGGTATTCGTATGGTGTTACTGTTGGTGGCTTTCTGATTGATTTGATCATCCGTATCTTCTGTTGATATGTAACTGGCACATCTAGTTGCTCGTCTGCAGCACCCTCCTTTGTCAGTCGGTCTGCTCTCTCGTTTAATGTTACTCCACAATGAGACGGTATCCACTGCATGACAATCTTGATCTGGCTGCTCAGTTCAGACAGTTTCCCGGACTTCAGTGCTTGGAGTACTGATTATACATCTGTCATAAATACTACAGGTTGTGAACCGACAGTTAAAATGTTCTCCCACTTACTTGACCTGGGGGAAAGAACACATAACTTGTACATATTTGTACAAATAAAGTGTTAGCTGTTCCTGTTTCAATACTGTACAGGCACGACCAGCAGAATTAACACTTGCCTACCTACTATTTTTAACTTGACCTCTTTGTTCGGAAGTCAATATATGTTCTCAAATAGCACACATAATAAGTAAGCTAGTATGCGTAATGTTACGGTAATGCCTCGACGTTATTGTTTCACAACTCGTTTCTATCTCGGTCAAAGCACTGTTTACGAGCCGCGAGGGCTGGCCTGGCATGCAAAATAAGCCCGCGCGAGGAATCGATTCACTGATAATGCCGACATTTTTCTCCTTCGATTACCTGTTAGTTGAAGCCAGCGTTCTGGCTCTTCGAGTCAATAAGATTCGGTGTGTGAGTACGTTCCGAACAGGAATTGTCACGCGGCATAGTTTTGAGCTCGCAATGTGAGGGGGTTTGTTGCCAGTACGGCGGGAGAAATGGAAATAGCAGAGTTCTCCAGCACTCTTAAAGTGATTTATGGATGTGCAAACCGAGCAGTGAATGAGATGCGAGAATTGGCAACAATTGAACTTGGGGCTATAATTGGACAAACTATGTATGTATGATTTCAACATCTGAGTGTTGAGAATAAGAAGAGCCTGAATATTGATAATTAAAGAAACGTCCGAGTGTTGAGAATAAAAAGTTACGTCTGAGTGTTGGGAATAAAAGTTACGTCTGAGTGTTAAGAATAAGAAGAGTCTGAATATTGATAATGTAAGAAACGCCCGAGTGTTGAGAATAAAAGTTACGACTGAGTGTTGAGAATAAAAATTACGTCTGAGTTTTGAGAATAAGAATCGTCTGCATATTGAGAATAAGAAACGTCCCAGTGTTGAGAATAAAAGTTTGGTCTGACTTTTGAAAATACAAATGACGTGCGAGTGCTCAAAATGTAAATGACGTCTGTGTGCTCAAAATGTAAATGATGTCTGAGTGCTCAAAATGTAAATGACGTCTGAGAGCTAAGAATACAATTGACGTCTGAGTGCTAAGAATATAATTGATGTCTGAGTGCTAAGAATACATTTGACGTGTGAGTGCTAAGAATACAATTGACGTATGAGTACTAAGAATACAATTGACGTCTGAGTGCTAGGAATACAATTGACGTCTGAATGCTAAGAATGCAATTGACGTCTGAGTGCTATGAATACAACTGACGTCTGAGTGCTAGGAATACAATTGAGTGTTAAGAATACAATTGACGTGTGAGTGCTAAGAACACAATTGAACGTGTGAGTGTTAAGAACACAATTAACGTCTGAGTGCTAAGAATACAATTGACGTCTGAGTGCTAAGAATACAATTGACGTCTGAGTGCTAAGAATACAATTGACATGTGAGTGCTAAGAATACAATTGACGTGTGAATGCTAAGAACACAATTGACGTATGAGTGATATGAATACAACTGACGTCTGAGTGCTAAGAATACACTTGACGTCAGAATGCTAAAAATACAATTGACGTCTGAGTGCTAAGAATACAATTGAGTGTTAAGAATACAATTGACGTGTGAGTGCTAAGAACACAATTGACGTGTGAGTGTTAAGAACACAATTAACGTTTGAGTGCTAAGAATACAATTGACGCCTGAGTGCTAAGAATACAATTGACGTCTGAGTGCTAAGAAAATAATTGACGTCTGATTGTTAATATTAACGACGTCTCAGTGGTGAGAATGTTAGTAGCCTACATTTGACGTCCCTGTCCAGCTAAGGGAATTTGGGCATGGGGCTAGCATCACTATTCAATGTTGTTGTTCGAAGCCACTCCTGCTTAGTTGTGTTAATATTCTTTGGTAGCAGGTTACGGTGGGCTCTCCTTAGATCCTGATGCGTACATGAGAGAAGTGGACAGCTGTAGTGCAATGATGAGCTCTTCTATAAGCTCATCACTGTGGGGATAATGGTGTTGATTCCCACCTCCTTTGCCAGACCGGTGTGACACAGCCTGTTTCTAGGGTGTACTTTGCGAGGACGCGAGGTCTTTATCAGTGTGTTTAACCTGGCCTTGATCAGTATTTTTAACCTGGTCTTGATCAGTATTTTTAACCAAGCCTTGATCAGTATGTTTAACCTGGCCTTGATCAGTATGTTTAACAAAACCTTGATCAGTATGTTTAACCTGGCCTTGATCAGTATGTTTAACATGGCCTAGATCAGTATTTTTAACCAAGCTTTGATCAGTATTTTTAACCACGCCTTGATCAGTATGTTTAACCTGGCCTTGATCAATATGTTTAACCTGGCCAAGATCAGTGTATTTAACCTGGCCTTGATCAGTATGTTTAACCTAGCCTAGATCAGTATGTTTAACCTGGCCTTGATCAGTATGTTTAATCTGGCCTAGATCAGTATGTTTAACCATACCTTGATCAGTATGTTTAATCTGGCCTTGATCAGTATACTTAACCTGGCCTAGATCCGTATGTTTAACCTGGCCTTGATCAGTATGTTTAACCTGGCCTAGATCAGTATGTTTAGCCTGGCCTTGATCAGTATGTTTAACCTGGCCTAGATCAGTTAGTTTAACCTGGCCTAGATCAGTTTGTTTAACCTGGCCTAGATCATTATGTTTAACCTGGCCTAGATCAGTATGTTTAACCTAGCCTAGATCAGTATGTTTAACCTGGCCTTGATCAGTATGTTTAATCTGGCCTAGATCAGTATGTTTAACCATACCTTGATCAGTATGTTTAATCTGGCCTTGATCAGTATATTTAACCTGGCCTAGATCCGTATGTTTAACCTGGCCTTGATCAGTATGTTTAACCTGGCCTAGATCAGTATGTTTAGCCTGGCCTTGATCAGTATGTTTAACCTGGCCTAGATCAGTTAGTTTAACCTGGCCTAGATCAGTTTGTTTAACCTGGCCTAGATCATTATGTTTAACCTGGCCTAGATCAGTATGTTTCACCTCATCTTGATCAGCATGTTTCACCTGACCTTGATCAGCATGTTTCACCCAACCTTGATCAGCATGTTTCACCTGACCTTGATCATGACTTTCCAGGTATTCGGAGGACCTTTCTATAACATTTCAACTCGAATTCGAAGAACTCAATTCTCTTCCTTGAGGTTTTGGGCAACTGCCCGCCAGGGAAAATGCACAGGTTCTCAAAATGTCCACTTTTGTTGGTTTTCTGGTATCCTGCCACATGTTCCTCATGTTGGGTTTTTAATACAGCATATAATCATTCTGCTACCGCTCACCTGAAAGCTAAAACCGTCCTCTAGTGGACCGTGGCGCCCAGTTTGAAG